>WAAD01008232.1:19377-57500 GCA_013389945.1 Fregata magnificens
AGGGGGAGGGGAGGTTTGGCTGGCCGCGTTCTGGCCGTCGCTACCTAGGCCTGTCCCGGGGCCGGCCTCGGTAGCGGGCCGCCTGCGAGGCCCGGCCGCCCCCAGCAGCGCACCCGCCCATCGCAAGGAACACCTCAGCGAGCTGTTGAGGAGTCTGTGAAGGCCGGCAGACTGCGAGAAAAGAAGAGGGGGGCAGTTAACGCAGCAGGTTGCTTCTACGTACGCCTTTAACGTGCTCTGTAAATACACTTAGGGTCACTCCTTCTATTCTGTTATTTATTTATCATTTAGGGAAAAGGTTTCTGTCCACCTAACGTGGCAAAGACCCGCTTTTACTGACGTCAAACGAACGCCCCCGAGAGCTGAGCGTAGCTCCGTGTGCTCTGCCTGATACGCGTCCCTACAGTGCGGGAAATCTGTGGAGGAGAGGCAGAGGTAAGAGGGAAAAATTACACACTCACAGAAGCCAGCAGTTTGGTAATGATTTAGAATGGCTCGCAATTAACTTATTCTATTTGGTAAACAGATTAATTAAGGAGGAAATTAACAGACTCCCTAGAGAAGTTACAGTGCTTTGTTTCTGTGCTCATTATCCAGCACCTGCCACTTGAGTACTTTAAACTTCCAGGCAGACACCATTAAAGTCTGTTTGAATATGACCTCCTTTGTTTTGATACCAAGGTGATCTCCATTTCATTTCTTCAAGCAGAGGCTGAACTAAATATTCTTTCTGAAGTTGAATTAGAATGTACAATGGGAATGGAAAAAGTAATGACAGTACCTTGAATAGGATCAGACAATGGCTACATTCAAATAAATATGCCTACAGTGTGCCTTTGCTTTAAAAGAGCCAGAAAATCCAAGTTTTCTGTATAGAGACTAGTAAAATCAAAAAGGTACAAAAGTACCAATAACAAATTCTGTAAATAACAAGGACCGAGCACTGTTTTGTCTAGGGATTGGAGCCTTTAGGGAGATCTGTATTGGATGAAAATATGCAAATGCGAAGCAATTAAAATACACTTAAACCAATGAACCCCCTTTGACATTTAAATTGTGATAAAAATCAGCAAATTAAGCTGCTTCAATTTAATTGACCTAGAGGTTGCAGCTTCATGATTGGCTTAGCCTTATCGAAATCTGTGCAGGCACCAAAAGGGGTGGTTATATTTGCCCTTTCTCCATCACTTGGTACAACTGCTAGCACTTGCATCCATGGGCAGGGGTACAAAATAGGAGTTAAATTTACCTGAGCTGGCTGGCTGAGCCATGTTAGCATGTTGCTGCACCTTAGCTGGTAAGTTTGGGAGGACACTGAAGGTGGTATTATCTTCCGCAGTTAGCTTGTTCTGTAGTTGACTACCTCAGAAGTCAAAATAGCTAGCTTATATTTGCATGTATCAGAACAAGTAGAAATGTAACAGCTTGTCAGTTTGGCAAAAAAAGAAAAGAGTACTTTTACTACCCATAAGTAGACTAGATAGGTAAATGGCAGGAAGGGAAGGAACTACTGAAGCTACAAATCAGTGATGAAAAAGGACAAAGGAACAGAAGTCCATTACCTATATAGGCTGAAAATAGGAAAGCTTTTAAAACTGGCTTTCAGATGGGAGCCAAAAGTTTTACTTGTGTTTAAGACAGCGTGGAACACCTAGGAGAGGCTATGATGATTTCTTGGGATCAGAGGTGACAGTAATTGATGACCTTGGATTTCTAATCACATGCTCAAGTATCACCCACAAGGCAACATTTTTTCAGAACTATTACCATGCCAAAAAGTAGGTAGGTGAACAGATTTTGGAGTTGGGCTGGTAAATTTTCTGGAACAGCTTTGCAAGGCTAACTTAAACCTTCTGACCTCTGTTTTATGATAGATCATCAGTCATGTGTCAAAACCCACAAATTTCTGTAGAGCATCAAAATTATGAAAGCTCAAGGAGGATTCCATGTTTACTTAACTTTTGGCATTTGGGTGTTCCAGTGAGGAGGTTAGTTGTATTAAACCTCCCTACAGTCAATGCAGCGACAGAGGTCCTGCCAGAGGGTGAATCAGGACTAATTTAAGCACTCTGACTCATTTTCTGAAGGAGCTTCTGATATTGGAAACTAATATTAGGTGCCTAATGTTAGGCATTATGATTACATCCCTCAGTGGCAATGTCAACTAAAGTGATAAAGATCTCCTCCCTGTAAATAATGCATTAAATACTTCTCTATAAGGGGTATTGTTTAGTTACAGAGTGCTGTGACAGTAGGACTACAAGTGAATAGCAAAAGCATAAATTAGCGCATTGGCAAAATACATTGCTTTCAAGCCTCAAGGGCAGCTGAACCTTTAAAGAGGAGTTGTGGTGAGACCAGGCATAATGACACCCAGTGTTGTACCTATGTCCCCATCTGCGACTCTCACCCCAGCTCACAACTGTCTATTAAGACTGGTCTCTTGAACGCTACACTCAGTTTCCCCAGAGTGGAGGCACGTCTGTCACTTTCCACCCCAAACTGTTTTGTAGTCAGGGGAAAAATAAACCCCTGCACCCTACTGTCCCCACAGCCTTCTGTGACGTTCTCCATCTTTCTGTACTCATTGACTTAACACGTCAAGAAAATCAAATATTCTTTCTCTTCAAAAATCTGTTAATTCATTCATGAAGACATGTATTATTTAAAAAGTCACACATTTGAGTAGGTGCAGTTTTCCAGACTATTATTCATTTCCAGGCTGCATACAGTCCTGGTCAATTTATATTCAATGCTGCTTTCTTGCTTAATTAGATCTCCTTGTTTTGGATGCTTGCCCTTCTATATTATTGTAGCCAGGAAAAATATGCTTTTCTACTCTTCCTTGTAAACTATACAAGCCAAGGTCATCAATAAGCTGGCCATTGCTTTTATCTCAATGATACTCTCCCACATACAGTATCAGTGGGTCAGGAAGTATCTAGTGATAATCAGCAGGGGCTGATTCTATGTTCTGACCTGTCTATCTTTTAGATTATTTTAGGTTCCACCTAGAGTCACAGAAATTATTAATTTCTAGCAATGAAAACTCCAAACAATTCATCTATAAGGATTTCTAATATTAGTTGATTTTAAGGTTGCTATGGTTTTAGCGTCTTCAGTGAGACATGACCAGTGAAACTAGACTCAGCAGCTACATATTTCTAATATAAAAGTAGTTTCACTTTTTACTGTTTTACACAGAGATTTACCCTTTGAATCTTTTCTTTCAGCTGCTTAGATACAAGTAAACCCTGCACTGAGAGATGCAAACTCAGTATGGATACCATGTTGCACCTATGTAAACTCTGGTGGTAAAGCTTTGTTCCAGAGCAGGTAACAAATATCAGCACTGCCCTCAGGTTGCAAAATGGCATTACCTTACGCATTCTAGTCATCAGGTTCCTTCAAAATTATGAACAGGCATCAGCTGACTCATCCTCCTCCAAGCAAGCATTGTGTTAGGGACAGATGATTCCCCATATGCTGCAGCCTGGTCATTGCAGTAGAGCAGCAGCAATTTCTCCTGCCTCTTTGATCTGGAATGATGTGGCAGCTACTATCACAACTCTACAATTGCCTGAACTCCTGGTCACCAGGGGAGCAGAAGTGGCAGAGATTCTCCTAACATAAGACAGAATTGAAGATATCGAAACCTTCTTGCCTGGACGGGGACTCTGTTCCCTCACAGCTGAGGGCAGGCTGGCAGCTAAAACTGCCCTGATGAAACAGAAAAGCAGCTCACTGGCAGTGTTGTCATACTGCTCCATGCTCTCCCACCCAGGGGCTGTTTTCCTGCTGGTCCACCAGTACAAGTTCAAGCTAGGCCTAAAGCTCCAGGGCATGATTAAGGCTGTTGCAACTGCATTACTTCTTGATGGAGATGCAGGGGCCTCTTCTTCCATCCAAAATCGTTGAATGTGGCTGTACTTCTGCTTACGATGGTAGTTTTTACTCTTCCAAGTATGCTGAATGCCTTTACTGTTTCTTGGACCTTGTGGTACATAACTCAGAAGCAAAGGGAAGTCTACGTTACTTTTTTCAAAAGTAAGCTGTGATTGTTCTGACAGCAAGTTCATCTGTATACAGAAAGCCAAAGACACCTAAGTCCTACAGGGAGATGGCTGAATTGTGCTTTCCCTGTGCACAACTTCAAGACTTAAAAATATCAAGGTGGTCCAGGTGATTTTTAATAGAACTGTGCTTCCCAGGATGGAGGTCAAGATATCTGAGGTGCATCTCACTGGTGTACGGGAATTTGTTCTCTGATCTAATACAATTGTATTATACTAAATGCATAAGCTTACAGAATCACAGAATGGTAGGGGTTGGAAGGGACCTCTGGAGATCATCTTGTCCAACCCCCCCTGCTTGAGCAGGTTCACCTAGAGCAGGGTGCACAGGACCACGTCCAGGCAGGTTTTGAATATTTCCAGAGGAGACTCCACAACCTCTCTGCGCAGCCTGTTCCAGTGCTCTGTCACCCTCACAGTAAAGAAGTTTTTTCTCATGTTCATCTGGAACTTCCTGTGTTCCAATTTGTGCCCATTGCCCCTTGTCCTGTCGTTGGGCACCACTGAAAAGAGTCTGACCCCATCCTCTTGACACCCACCCTTTAGATATTTATAAGCATTGATAAGATCCCCCCTTGGTCTTCTCTTCTCCAGGCTGAACAAACCCAGGTCTCTCAGCCTTTCCTCATAAGAGAGGTGCTCCAGTCCCCCGATCATCTTTGTAGCTCTCCGCTGGACTTGCTCCAGCAGTTCCCTGTCCTTCTTGAACTGGGGAGCCCAGAACTGGACGTGGTACTCCGCTTAGCTTTGGGGAAGTACCTAACTGCACACTGGATACCTTAACTTAGGGCAGATGAATCCCAGCCCCAGTGACATTAAGCCATATGTTGGGTATGCTTTCTGTGAAGCAAGACTGTAAAGCTTAGGAGACTGCATCTCTTTAAAATCAGCTTTTATCTCTAACTTGTTGACTTTTGCACAGGAACAGAAGTTTTTTTTGAGAGGCATCCCTATGGAAAGCTCTGAAACAAAGCTCCAAACATGCGAATGCCAAGTCTCATCATGTATATGTACAAAATTGCACATACAGCTTTTCTTCTAACCAAAGGAAAGGGACTATGAATATGCAGCATTTTGAAATATTACTTGCAAAGTTATATGAAATAAGTTTTTGAGAGGGATGGGGGATGAATGGTATGGAAATGGAATAATAATGTAGATTATTCAAAGAAGACCAGAAACCTCCTGTGTCTCTTACCTGTTGAAATGATAGAAGAAGCATTTATTTAACCTGCTTTCAGGTAAATAAAATTTGGAAAAGCTTCTCAAAAAAGACCAGAGGAATCTTTCAACATGTAAAAAGTTTAGGCACAATGATAGGGGTTATTCCTTTGGTTAGTTTATCCTTCATAGTAGTTAATATTCACATAAACTAAATGTTCACTCTGTTCATTATAATTTTAATTCAATCACATCACATTGCTTTTACTATTTTATTTATGTGCTTTCTTCTAGTCCAAGAGTTTGTCACTGTGTTCATCTCATTAAATATGGGTACTCACTCAGTAAATATGGGTACTTTCAAAAATGATGCCTCAGTTTAGTAACAGATGCTTCTTAAAATATTTAGAATTTTAAAGTGTAAAGAAGCCGTCAGTAGCATTCTGATTTGTGTATAAATATTTATTTAGCACACGTTCTGGCCAATGTACTGCCCTTGATTTTTGTGCAAAACTTACAGTAACTTCAATGGAAATTCTGAGCTCATGACTAGAGAAAAATATGGTTAATTCAGCAACCCAGCTGCTTTTATATCCCAGAATAGCAAGCAGTGCCTCTAGTGAAGGAGGTGGGGAAATACGGGAGTTTGTGTCATTCTTAGCTTTCTGTGGCTGGGCACATATTTGAGTAACAGCTCAAGTTAGAGCACACTCTGGGCCATTCTAATTCTCTTTAGACTTTTAGCTAGGTTCCTACCAACTGGAGCAGAACAGTGGTATGAACATAAGAGACCAATGGCCAATAAAGCTCTAGAAATATTTGCGAGAAATCCTGTGAGAGCCTGTTATGTGATAAAATTTCTATGGGGCAAAAAAATTAATGTGAGATAAATCTATCTGATGGAGGAACATGAGGCCTTCATCACTGAAATGAGATTCTAAGGCACATAATTTCCTTTCTGCTAGTGCTAGCATGAGAAACATTATGGAAAGTTGAGTCTATTTGCAGAATCATAAAAGTAGATTCTCGATCACATATCCTTTCTCACGATATAGAAAAAAATACAGATTGCAGACAAAATGGAAGCATATCTACTACGCAGCATGAAACTTAATCAAGAGAGAACAATTCTAAGATGCTGAGAGCTAGCTCCAGTCTCCTAAAGCTTTCATCCTTGCCTTTCTCCATATTTTCTAGACATTTGGTAGACATTTCCATTAGCTTGTAAGAATTTTAAGAGAGGATAAAGTGGCAATAAAAAAGAATACCTACTGAAAACAGCAAAATTCACACTGGTGTAATACCAAATAATAATTTATTAACTTTCAATAATTTCTTTTACTGAAAAAAGCCTTCTACTGTGATATAAACTATTACACAACAAATCATTTTAGCTTATTGGCAAATGGACATTTTTCCTCTGCTAATTGTACTAGCATTAGACACTGTAATATTAATGATAATTTCTTGTCTTCTTTTCTTGCAGAAAAAATAGTTCAGTATTGTATGAATTGGCCAAAAAATTAGAAGAGGCAAGGGATGTACAAAGAAGTGGAGATAATGAAGTGGTGAAATGGATTAATTGATTATAAACCCTACTATTTTAGGATTGTCTACTTGTATTTTATCATAAAAAGGGAAAAGATCCAATTCCTCATCCATAGATCTCCAAGCACATTACAAAGCAGTTAAATTTCTTCTATTAACTGTTCTATAATGTCACATCAACATTTTTTCTCATTAAACTTTTTCCTCTTTTTCTGCTTGCTTCTTTTTTGCATCTTCTATCTAAAAATAACCATTTTTTTAAAAGTATGAAATAAATACAGCATGTGTCCTTTGTTTGCAACATATAGGGAGCCAGAAGAAAGCAGAAGGACCGTTTTTTCTGTATTCTGGAAATTACGTTCTTATCTTTACTTTTCTGATAGTTATCATTGGACAGCATAATGTCATAAAGTACTATACGGGAAAAAGTATTAACTTTTGAAATACCTGATTCATGGAGAACTGCAGACTGCTGCAACACTATTAATACAGTAAGAACATGTATTTATAAATTAATTTAGGAAAAGAAATGCGAAGTGGCTTTTTTATTGCATGTTTTTTTGATTTAAACATCTTCTCACATTCATCACAAATTATATCAAGTAGACAGGTCTGAAGACAGTAAATTAACTCTTCACCAGGTCATCTCCATAATAGAAAAAGATAATCCCTTTCAGTCAATTGTTTGGTCTAACATAAGCCTTTTAATAATCATGCAACCAAAAATTTTAATATATAATTTCATAGGGCATTATCCAGTTTTGATAAAAACAATATATTCTCTGGTTGTTGCTCAGTGGAACTCAGTTTTAAGCTCTCTTTAAAGTGAATAAGGTTATGTCTTTTCAAATGTGGGGCCTGTCCAAAATGTTTACCACAAACTAAACATTCAAATGGCTTCTGTCCAGCATGCATTAAGTAATGTCTTTCAAGCTTAGAAGGTGATTTAAAAGTTTTAAAGCAGATACTGCATTGATACAATTTGTTAACAACTTCACTTTTTTCAGTACCTTCAGAAAAATCATGCCAGTAGCTGTAAGAGCTTTGCTCCGTTTCCAGCAATTTACTACACAAATACGGCTGTGTGTTTCTATTGCTGGTGTCAAGAACAAAGTCCCCTGACTCGATTTCAACTTTGATTTCAGCTGCTTGGTTTGACTGAATCAGCTCAAATCCTTGAAAGCCAGATGCCTGTGAAGGTGTTTGAGAATAACCCACAGGCTGAGAAGACTTAAATTCAATGTGATCTCCCTGATGATTGAAAAGTTTGTTCACGTTTTCAAATTCTACCTGGCAAATGGGGCTTTTGTAGGGTCTCTTTTCAGAATGGGTGAGCTGATGTCTTTTTAAGTGAGCTGACTGTCTAAATGTCTTCCCACAAACATTACAGCCAAAGGGCTTCTGTCCCGTGTGTATAAGATAGTGTCTTTGAAGTTTGGATGAAGACGGAAAGATTTTTTCACATCTGTCACATTTACACACCTTGTGTCTGTTATGTATATTTTTAGCAGAAGCTGAAAAAGCACAGTGAAGTATTTCTGGATTGTCAGAGAAACCATCATCTGATGAACCATAAAAAGCGTCATCTTTATTATGCAGTGAATCATCGATTTTTAACATTCTTTCACCAGTAAGCATACCTTTTAAATTAATTCCAAAGTTGTGAGGTTGCAGGTGCTCTTGCCAAGGTAATGGCACAGCACACTTTCTTTTCATCCGGTTACTAAGTGCCTTGTGCACGTCAAGCTTGCTATGGCAATCCTTGAAAGATTTAGAGGAAGCATGCTGATCAGAACGCTGATCTCTAGCTGCAACCAGGTCAGGACTTTTAAAGTGACCCAATTTTATTTTTTTTCTGTCAGTCAGAGCAAAATCTGTTGCCTTTCCTCCAGTACGCCTCAGCTTCATGAGGATCTTATTTTTCATGCTGACTGTGTGGCTGCATGCTGTTGTACCATTATTTGAACTTTTGCCATCTCTCAGATAACAACATTTGTGCAAATTTAGAACCTGCTCCGTTTCAAAACACTGCTCACATACTGGGCACTGAAAGGGTACAATATAAATTGAATGAACATCATGTGGGTCATTCTCCCGTGACGCGTAAGTGTCAGCGTTCTCAAAACTATCCCTCTTTCCTTCCAACAGTTTTGGTGGTCTGGGATATTTAAGAGTCTTTGCTTTGTATAAAATATTAGGGAAAGTCTTATTTCTGGCATGGAGCTGTTTGTGTTTCATGAGTTTGCTCTGTATTTTAAATCCCTTCTGACAAAAGCAGCACTGAAAAGGCCTTTCTTCTGTGTGTGTGAGCTGATGGATTTTCAAGTGTGTTGACTGTCTGAAAGATTTACCGCATGAAGAACACTTAAAAGGTTTCTGGCCAGTGTGAATAAGGAAGTGTCTTTCTAGCTTAGATCTTGATGGAAATGTCTTGTTACACGATTCACAAGCATGAGTTTTCTTTCTCCTTCTGGCACCATGTAGATGATCTGCCTTCAGGCACTGATGCAGCATCCACCTCTCTTCAGTTGTAAAAGATTTCCAGCACATAGAACATTGAAATATGCCGTAAGTGACCCTGTCTTGCTCAAAATTCACAGAGTTTTCTGCTTGCTTGGTGTCATTCTGATAATTTTCATTATGAAGCTGCTGATGCTTTAAGAAAGTGATTAAGTTTTTGAAGTTTCTATGACAAACAATACACTTAAAAGGCAGATTATGGGTTAACTGATGCCTCTCCAGGTGGACTAGCTGCCTAAATGTTTTATGGCATACATGACATTCAAATGGCTTTTGACCAGTATGTATCAGATAATGCCTAGCTAATTTTGATGGAGTTTCAAACTGTTTATAGCAAATGTCACAAATATATGGCTTTTTCTTGGGTATCCTGTCAGCTGTTACACACTGCTGAACTTTTACCATTTTTAAAAAGCAATTACCCCTTGCCTACTGTTAGTTTCTTCAGATAGGTATCTCAAGTGAAATCATCAATTGCACACTAAGATGGAAGGCTGTAGAAGCAGCAAGTTTTCTTAGGAGATATATTCTTAAATCCCACAGGTCCTAAAATAAGAAAGAGAATATTATTTTAGCCTATATTAATACATAATTGCCTAAAATTGTCTCATTTTCTACATAAGAGGCCAAAAGCATCTAGATTAGAATACTCCTGATTTAACTTAGCTTAAAATGCTTTCCTCGTAACAGAGTAATCACTCATTATGTTACATGATACGGAAAAACTAGACTACTTTTCAGAAGAGACAAACAAGTTTGTCAGCTGTGCTGTAACGCAGGCATTGTTTAGTCCTGCATCTTACTTCCAAATAATATACAGTTCAGCTTCGTTATGATATTTAGGTTGTATACAAATAAAGCATATTCTTAAACACCACCCCCCCCCCAAAAAAAACTTACTGTAATAAATTTCTCCCCTACAGCAGTAATTCTAACTCCCAGATATAATATTTATGAAGATGAGAGAAAGAAATAAGAACTAGGGATTCTTGGGCTTCAGAAATAAAAATTAAATGAATGCAGTGTTAGTGAGAAGTAAAAATTAATACATTGAAACCAAGTACAAAGTTACTATTCATATTTCTGCATCTTATCAACTGTATGCAGAAGAAACAGTAGTGTAATCATTTTTGCTTTATCTCAAAATGGCAAACACCAGAACCAGTCAGCAAGAGCAACACACTAACCATAAACTATGACCAGAACGAGGATACTCCCGAAAACAAGGATGAACACAGGCTACATTCACTATTTCACCACAGAGTTAGAACATCAGAGTTGTGATACCTAACCATGAGTATACTCTGAAGCCATCACAAATATAGAGATCGTTATCATAATTCATCATACTGAGTATTTTAGTCTAACCCAAAATCATGAAATAGTTTTAATTTTCCTTGAATTTTCAACAGACAAAACACATTTGGGCAAGCTACTGTGTCTCAGCTAAGGCAACTTTGCAAGTACCTGAGTGCATGAGAAGTTATTAAAATATTTATAGGAACAGCTAGAAAGGACCTCAAGCAACCATTTAGTCCAAGCCTTCCACTGCGGAGCCAACTCATGTCTAGACAGCCTCCAAAGTGGTCTTAACAACTTCGCTGAAGGAGGTTCCTTAACGTCAGCAGGGTTCCTGCTCCAATGCATCACCCTCTCACAAAGCTTTTCCTTGGGCTCAGCTGAACCTTTCTTTACTAAAAAGTTATTTTCACTATCCTTCCCCTGTGAACCTGGAAAATAACTAAAAAGTGTTCTCTGTTACAACTTTATGTATTCAAAGTCTCCTTTATCTCTCTTTTTTTTTTTTTAAACTAGGAAAATTCTGGGTTTTTTAAGTATTGCTTTTAGGTCCACTAAAANTAATAGCCTCTGGACTAATTTCAGTTGGTCATATCCTTCCTAAATTGCAGCATCTAAGACACATTAAGTATTCCAGTCCACAAGAGTAGTAAGAACAACAGAATAAAAATACCTCTATGGTATTACATATATCTACAGCTTCCTCACAAGGGGAAGAAGAAGGGCAGGGGCTGATCTCCCTGGCGACCAGTGACAGGACCCGAGGGAATGGCAGGAAGATATGCCAGGGGAAGTTTAGGTTGGACATTAGGAAAAGGTTCTTCACCCAGAGGATGGTGGAGCACTGGAACAGGCTCCCCAGGGAGGTAGTCATGGCACCAAGCCTGACAATATTCAAGGAGCATTTGGACAATGCTCTCAAACACATAGTGTGAATTTTGAGATTGTCCTATACAGGGTCAGGAGTTGGACTTGATGATCCTTATGGGTCCCTTCCAACTCAGGATATTCTATGATTCTATATCCCCTTATAAAAAAGAAAAGGGGTGGATGGAGCAAACTTTAAAGCAATAGCATAATAGTTAGGACTTGTAATAACTTTGAGATACACAATACATTTCTACTAACTATAATTTGTGGTATTTTGATACTACTCGCAAGTTGCATGTTCTTTCTACAAACCAGCAGAATGAAAATTAATTTATTCACTGTCTCCACAAAGAGTTAATGTCCCTAGTTTTTAAAAATTCAGAAATATCTGAAAAGTCCATTTAAAGTCATTGCAAAGAATAAAAGCCTACTGCAGTTTAAAGCAAGTTACAATGAGATTCAAGACACAGGCACAAAAGCCTGAAAATATCTGGTGAACCAAGATTTTTCTTAAGCTTAATGGAAAGAAACCTGGTCATCTGGTAGGATCGTTCCACCTCTAATAGATATGTTCCTATATAATTGTGGACCTTATTAAATAACTTTTGGATGTATGCCTTAGACGCAGTTGTCACTACACTGAGGAGTTACCTAATCTCACTGAAATCATTCAGGATAGGACTTAAGAATTGTTGAGGAAGTCAGTTTTCCTTTCCTGTTCTCTTCTCCTGTAGAATTTTAACAGCTACTCAGTTTCAGTCTTCTTTTGAAGATGCAAAAAACCACAACACTCTTAGGAGACCCCATTTTCCTCCCAGTTGTTGTCACATCATGTGAAGGTAGGGAGTTTAGAGAGAGTAAGCATGTGACACCAAATGCTTTCTAGTTTGTGCTACCGTGAAGCTAGAGACAGGAAGGCTGAGAAAAGGCAAAAAGCTTCCTGCTATGCTGGAAGTCTCTGTACAGCTCAAGGCAGCCTCCGTTAGCAGGGGAGGAAAACCTCCTGAGAAAGAACTGTAAAGTTTGATGAATAAGATTGATGAATTTTAGTTAACACACTGTCATACAGATCTAATTTACACATCAGGAAAGTGCTCAAACAGTATAGTGACATGCAAAGAAAAAAAGTCCGAAGTAAGAGACAGCTGTGGCATATTACACAAGGGATTTTGTATTTAGCTTATAAATTTTTTAAAGATTCTATCTGGTGAATGAGGAAAATGTTCTGTAGTACAAGGTGTCAAAAGCAGAATAGAGCTTCTTGCTGTGGTCGTCTTGCCCTGTGAAAGACTAAAGGCTCAGATGAGGTAAACTTAGCTCCTTTCTCCTTCCCCTGCATCCCCTAAGATGGGCATTACCATGTGGCCCAAATATATTTTCAAATCCTATTTACTAAGGACAGACTTCTCCACATCTATTTCAGGGCGCTCTGTGCCAAACACGTCTAAGGAATAAACATGCTGTTGCTAAAGATCAGAGAGCAAAAGACAAGCTTGGAATATTGTCTCCTGCCAGCCTTGGAAGTACACAGGCTTGTCCTAATTAGAGTCAGAAAATGTACTTCCCCGTGTGATAAGGATTTAGTTTGTGACGTAGGTCCAATTTAATATTAAACTGACACTACTTTTCATCTTGGCTGCGAGGTCATGCACAAAAACAGAGTCAAGAAGTAATGTAGGCCATTGAAGGTCCACAGAGGACCCTCCTGAGTCCAGTATTATTTAATGATTAAGTAAATATTATGTTTATTAATAATTACAGATGGCAGCAAGCTGCACCAAAGTGAAAACCTGATGGAAGAAAATTCTGAATTCTAATCCAGTCTTTACTAATCCTTACTAATACCGTACTAATTTAAAAAAAAATTAAAAAAACACCAAAATGGGAAGGGAACTTTAATAAGAAGAAATGCAAGCTTTTCTATTTAGGCAGGAATAATCAACTGGAAGGAGAACAACTTACTAGGCTATAGTTGTTCAGAAAAGACCTGGAGTCTAAGTTGGAACAGAAGCTGAATATGTCAACAGCATGCCATCCATACCAGGATGCGTAAACATAAGTAAAGTTTTGATGGCACATAAATTTCCATATTACTCACTACTGTTTAGAATTCAGCTGCAGTACTCTATCCAGTTTTGAATACTGCCCTTCAAACCGAGTCAAGTATATGAACTAATTGGAATAAGTCCAGAGAAGAGGATCAAGAATGACCAGAGCTTAAATGCATAATATACAGGAAAAGATTAAAGTAACTGGGAATGTTTAAGTTAAACTAGAGAAGACCTGATTAAAAAGAACAAAAAACCCCAAAACAAAACCAAACGTAAGAGCCAGCTTTAAAGAAAACAGAAATAAACTGTTCCCCAAGCCATTTATAGCTATGACTAGAAATTGATTCAAATTATAGCAGAGAGGATTCAAGTACATTATTATCCTTACAGTTGCAAAGTGTTTCTTAATGAGCAGACAAAGCAGTTGTGTGGGGAAATCGCTCTGCCTCCAACACCGGAGGTCTCCACAAAAGGTTGTACAAACATCTCTCAAATTCCCACACCCATATAGTTGGCCCTACACAAGATGAATATTCTGGCTTGTTTTCCTATGACTCATTAATATAATTCAAAACAAACCACGTAAGAATTGAAAATTCAATGTATTTCCAAATTTGCCGCTGAAGGATTCTTCCACATTGTTATTAGTACATCCTCAGACCCTTGAGATAAGCTAATGCTTATAGCTTTCCAGACACAATAACAAGAAAATTAATTATAATAATAAATGTCTGCAAGAAACATAAGATGCCTCTTGTAACACTGACTACAGAACAGATAAGTGAAATCTAGCTGCGGATTTATGAAACACATAGCATGCAATAGAGATAGGAATCCGAGCAGTGAGACAAACACATTGCATGCTGGATTTCCTCACCAGCTTTCCCCAGGGAAAAGCTTAGATTGCTGCGATGGGGGAACAAATTTCACCAGAAAGGAAACCTTCACCTGTAGTTATATAGAAATCAACATCACACATTACGGCTCCTCGAAGCTAACACCTCTCATTCTCCCCTATTTCCCATGTATTTTTCAAAACATTTTCTGAAGCAAAACAAAATAGAAGATACATGACGGTGAAGCGGGGCTGGTTTAAGAGCAAACCTAGGTTCTGCTGAAGGGGCCCGAGGCCCCCGGGACTGACACCACCCCACACACACAAACATACCCCCCCCCGCCCCCAGCAGGACACACTTAAATCCAGTTAAAAACGTAAAAGCAATCAGTGAGGCGGCTCTTACAGAAGGCAGAGCGCGAACAGGCACACAACCGCGGGCGGCTTTCCCACAGTAGAAAGCGGGCTGCCTGCTGGGGCCNGGGCGAAGAAGGGAGCGACCTGGAGAAGCTGCTACCGCACTTCCACCTTCCTCATCACTCCCGGGGTTGGTGCCGCCTAAACTCTTCCCCCCGGATGGCACCGAGACGCTGGGCCGCCGGGAAACCCGGGCGGGAGCTTTCCGTTCCCCCGCGCAATCGGACCCCGCCTCCCGCCGCTCTGAGGCGCCGGGCCGGGCTGCGGGCAGGCCGAGGGGCAGGGAAGGCGCTGCCCGGCTTTATTTTTGTCCGGGCAGAAAATGCCCCGCTGTCTCTGCTGGTGAATTCTTGGTGACACGTTACTCCCTACAGATAAGACGCATTTTCTACATCCTAACAGCAAATAACCGATTCCCGGTGGTTGCGGGGTTTGCAACTAAAGCATGGTGGCGGAATTTTCCCGCTGTGTGATAAACGCACCGTAAGTCCAAACCCTGCTGCCTAAAAGGCTGGGAAGTGGTGCCTGGAAGGAAAGGAGGAAAGAGACGTTTCCCTGGGAAGTCTAAAAAGGCCTTCAATAATGTGTGCACACAAAAGTGACTGTTTTGCAGAGTTTCGCCTTCTCTGCAGGAGAGGGATCACGCAAGTGCAGGAGCTTGTGGGCTGAAGGACGGACGGAGGCCCCTGCGGTAGCCGGAGCCCCCTCGGTGAGCGCAGCTTGGCTGAGGTTACTTCAGAGGAACGCCAGGCAGAGGGCTGAAAACAGCCAGAAAAAGATAGAAGCTGTTTACAGTTGAGTCTTGCCTCCAGGTCTGGGGTCCCCGCCACAGGAAAGACGTGGACCTGTTGGAGCGGGTCCAGAGGAGGGCCACAAAGGTGATCAGAGGGCTGGAGCACCTCTCCTATGAAGAAAGGCTGAGAGAGTTGGGGTTGTCTGGCCTGGAGAAGAGAAGGCTCCAGGGAGGCCCCATTGTGGCCTTTCAGTACTTAAAGGGGGCTTATAAGAAAGACGGGGACAGACTTTTTACCGAGGCCCATAGTGACAGGACAAGGGGCAACAGTTTTAATCTGAAAGAGGGTAGATTTAGATCAGACATAAGGAAGAAATAATTTACAATGAGGGTGGTGAAACACTGCAACAGGTTGCCCAGAGAAGCTGTGGATGCCCCATCATTGGAAGTGTTCAAGGTCAGGTTGGACGGGGCCTTGAGCTACCTGACCTAGTGAAAGATAACCCTACCCACAGCAAGGGGTTGGACTAGATGATCTTTAAATGTCCTTGCCAACCCAAACTACTCTATGATTCTGTGATTCTACCTCATAACACAGATGGCAGAGCAAAGCGTAAGAGATTCACCATAAAAGCCTGTTCATAAAACACAGGGACATGGATGAGGCTGGTTAGGTTGTAGCCCCGTTGGGACAGAGAAATTCCAGTCACCAGAGTTTTGACTCAGCCACCTGTGTGTACAGCTCAATACGGACTCTATTAGTCGAATCTTAAACTCCTAATCAAAATTTTCACATAAAGACAGGCTGTAGAATTTTTTTTCTTTTAATAAATCTGCCCTAGCCCAGGAATTACAGAGGGCCAGTAGAAGGTGTCTTTTATGCTTTCCTCTCAAAAAAAAAGACAACCACCCACCAAAAACCCCCCAAAATCCACCTTTTTAAAAACAGATGATTGATTAGACCATCTTTGTGAGAGAATTTTCAACACTGAGGACAAAATAAGTCATTCTATTAGATAACACTTTATTAAAGGTTTATTTTTTTTATATCAATGCATTTTCCTAAGAGCTTTGCTTATTTTCTTTCTTTTGTTCATGCAGACTGAAATGAAACAAAAATAATTACTTGCACATGCAGCATTTATTTCTTAGAAAAACAGGAGTGCCAGCTCACTCATACTTTTCCTTCAGCTGTCCTTTTTCCAAGATTCCACTTCTGTGTGATGAGTGAGGTTAGGATCTGAGTCCTAGCAGGAGGAATGGAAGAGCACAGAACAAACAACAAATCAAAGATTTAAATCGGTGGAAGGCTGGACCCTTTGGTATAACAGGGAGAAATACACTAGAAGCTGTCCTGGAGAGCAGCTGTGTTGGCACAGAACAGCTAATATGACTCCATTGAATTTCTCTGGTGTCCAGCAGAAGAGGTAGCTGCAGTAATCTGTATTGTCCTTCTGCTCTGTGTGTTGAGCCCCCTCTCCCATCCCTACTGGGAATTCAAGAGGCAATCATGTATGCTGAGGAAACTCCAAGCAGCATGGCTGTTTCAAAACTATTTGGATAAGCTTGCTGGAAGTCAAGGCTATGAGAAAGCTGAGAACCAGGTGGCAGTGAGGAACTCAGCTTACAAAGTGAAATTTCAGCTTGCTTTTCCAACATGTGCATGATCCAGATCCCTGCTACTCACAAACTAGTTCAGAAAAGGTCTGCCAACCTTTTGTCTTTTGTCAATGCTAATGCAGTTTTGACCCGAGTTTCTTTGCTGGGATATTTTGTTTGGTTTTGAGTTACCTTCAGATTGCTAGCAGGTACTCTAAACAGCCCCAGTAAAGGATGTAGGTGCGTAGTTGTCACTTAGATTGCGCTGGACACCTTATCCTTGCCCAATCCTATGCTCCTCACTCATGGGGCAGAACGCTTCCTACTTGCAATGAAGCAAAGAGAAAGACAGAATCAGATTAGTAATTGATGTCTGTCTCTTTTTTTAAAAGAATGAATTAACCTGGGTATCAGTCATCTTTCAGTCGTGCACAGCTTATGTAGTACAAGCCATTGCAGTACAATGCCAGCTGATTAAACAATAACAAAACATAGAATTTGATAACCATAATTCTGGTTTGGATAGAAGATACACCCAATCACCTCTCCCTCACTGTTGATGAATAAAGATAGACATCCTGTTGCTATATAAAAAAAATTGTTTACTCATGAATTCTGTATACATTAATGAAAGAGAAGTTGGCAGCATTTACAGGCCTAAGCATAAGATATTTTTGCAGGCCCCAATATCTTTGCAGAACTGTCCTGTATTTTTTGATATCTAGAAACAGCTGCCTGTAGTTTAGCACTGATGAGTAATTATTGAAGGTCATGATTGACATAGTTTTCTTCAAGATAAGGAGTACTGAGATAATTAACCCTAGAGGAGCCTTAATGAAGGGAGGGAAGACATAATTCTCTGCAACAAGGGAGGGAGGAAGGCCATAAGCCTCCCAAACAATTGATATGTACATACCAGTAGGCTTCCAAAACAATTGATATGTGTCTTTGAGGGTCTAGTAAATCAGCACATGACCTAAACTGGTGCCCTGAGGCTGAACTATCTTATTATAATATGCAAACCACACCTCCTGACTAGAAGGAGCCCCATGCTTAAATAAGCCCCTTATTCTCTGGGCATGCGTAATAAATTTAAGAAGAGCTGTACCTTTAAGTTGAAGCAAGAGAAAAACTAACCAATGGCTAACTGGGGGGTGTGAATATTAAAACTACTAACACTTTTAACTGTATAAATATCTGCTGCAATTTTAACTGGGTGTGCTAGCTTTATGGAGTTACCACCTAGCACCCATCTTTGTGCAAACATGGGATTAACAAATACCTCAGCTCTGTGTGTGAAATTGGCTTATTGCACACTGGGTGAAAGAACCCTGATTTTTGGGACAACAGCACTGTTAGAAATCAAATCAGTCTCATCACCAGTTGTACTAAATAATATCTGACCCAGTTTGCAACACATAAGCCAAATTTTAATACTACAGGACAAAATTTATTTGCAGTTAAGCTTAAATGCTCAAGGAAACAGCTTAAACAGTGTCGATCATTACTTCAATAGCATACAATGATTTATTAACCTCATTGAAAGACAGCCAAGTCTTGTTGTTAAAATGGGGATTGGGACAGCCTATAGCTGAAAGCTTGGAAACACCATATGACCACAGGCAAGTCACTTAGCCTTCTAGATGTCAATTTCCCAGCTATAAAAAGTGCATAATATTTGCCACATGCATCTTATAAAGCTATTCAGAAAATTAATTAATGATTTAATAATTGCAGATCACCTGATTATATATCTTTTTCCTTTTTAAAGCATCTCTCTCATTTAAAAATATATCCAGTCTTAGCAGTCTCTCCTTCATGAAACCTCTGGTCTGAAGCAAGAATGCAAGCAGCTTGTGCCCAATAACAAATGCTGGTGTGGATTGTTGTAGCTCTCTTGATTTTAATGAAGCTGTAGTAGCAATGTATACCAGCTGAGGATCTGCTTGTATAGTTCTGGGACTTAGCAGAGAGTGTAATCCAAAAATACTAAATTAAATCTTAGAGCCCAGTTATAACAAAACAGGTGAATTCATTCAATATGTTTTTGTAGAAAACTCTGCAAACCCTGGGAATCGATTATTTGCTTTTTATGATGCTAAAGAATAAAATATGCAGGGTTTGTGGGAAATAATGTTGCAACATTGTAGCAACAATGCAAGACCTCCTAGGAGTGGAAAATGGTTTTATTTTACATCTAAACTGATTTCAGTTGTTCACTTATACCTTCATCACATATCTTGGTTTTGGATATGCCTTTCTGTAACCTGACTGTGATTATTTTCACCATCCTGTCCCACACTGGCAAGTCATTGGGATTTACTCACTGCCCTTTGCCTTCTCATCTGGGTGTCCTGCTAAGCCATAGGTAGATATGTGCTAGGATCTTGATGACCTGCTAATCGAGGTGCTTTGAATACATGCCGTTCTTGTAACTGTTCTCCAGCTGTTTTTTCGTTCTGATGCTTCCACATCCAGGTGTTGCTATTCATCCTCCATGCATACTAATATTAACATCTCTGTAACAATTCTGTACATACTGAGAATGTGCAGAATGTGCGTGTTTCGGTATACTCATTATCTCTGTTTTATTTACCTAGATTATGTTATATTTAATAGATAAATAAAAAAGGAGAGTACTGAAACATTCTGCGTGATTGTTATCTGACTTGGCACTCGAGAGGTTAAACAGATCTGGCTCTAGTGATAGCTATAGTGTTACATGTAAGATTCTTTTTTTAATTCATTTTTCTCAAATAAAAGAAAGCATAAAAAATAAACAATGAAAGAATTCCTACACTTTCCTCAAAGAAAAATTGGACAAGGCTAGAACTGAATTTCAAGATCCTGAAATGCTGAATTGTCCCTTCAATTGTGAAAGAAAACTTTATTTCCCACCTGCTACAACAACATAAGCTATGTAACTCTTTTACCCTACTATTCTAAATACATATTACTCCACTTCTTATAGAAGGCATACTGTTTGGAGTAGGTAATTAACATCTTGGTTTTAATGTTAACAAAAAATGAGCGTTTGCTCCTTTTGTGGATGTACGCTATAGTATATTGATATGGCAAACCAGACTTTGTTCAAATAAATTTCAATTCGCTTTAATTTTTAAGAATTATAAGATTTTCCCTTCAAATACTGTAACGATGCCTCCACGAACTGACAGTTGGCAATTCAATTACATGAGTTGCAGGGGCAGTCTGTGAGTTAACTGCAACACGTTATCATTAATGTCGTGTCTGCTTTTGTAAGGTGTTCCGTACTTTAAACGTGCTGTATATGCAATGTGTTACAGCAATTTCCCTGGTGTTATTTTTATTGAATTCTTGGCTAAATAGGCACATAACACAGTATATAACTTGGTAATGTGTCAATTAATGCCACCTCAGGGCTGAAGAAAATTGCAAAGACTTTTAAAGCTGTGAATATGCATTTCATGCTAGTTTTAGGTTTCTCCCTTTTTCCCTTGTCCTGTTTTCTGCCTTTTTTTTCCTAAATAGTCCATCTTAAAGCCCTCTGGTGCGTAACAATGAATTGCCTTGGGGGGAGATAGTTGTTTAATGAATCTCAGAAATATGTATTCTACACGTACAAGTATCATATTTTATTTGATTAAGCACTATGTGTGGCAGATGCTCCATAAATTCTCTCTCTATGCTCAAAACAAGAAGCAACTTTTAATGACATTTTTGGGAAACGTAAGCTTTATTCAACCAGACTTATAAAAAGCTAGAGCATCACCTCAAAAAAGAGAAATTTTAAAAGAATATGATGAAATTTTATAGGGAACACATTTAGTTCTGTGAAATGTAAGGATAATTATATTTCAATACCTTTAAGATATAGTTGTGCCTAACTACAGTCACTTCCATTAACTTTTTGGCTTTGTCTAGCAATATATTTTGTTTTGTCTAAGAGTGTATTTCAAGATAAATTTCATATCTGGTATAGTGTATTTAAAACTGATACACAAAACACTTTATTTAGTTGTTGGTGAGTAAAAAACCCACAAATTGCTGGCTCACAGCCCGTAATCTCTAGAATCCCTTAAGAATCGCTGCTTTGAAATTAGTTGCAGGCTCTATCAATTATATCTGTTTAAATGGACAAATTTAATTACTACAGAAGAGCAATTGATTTTTAAATTACCACTGATTGCACAGTGGGTATCTCAGTGGGAAGACAGGTACATGCAGACTCTCAAATGGAATCAATGTATTAATTAATCTACAGATTGACATACTCCATAGAAAGTTCCCCCTCTCTTCACCTCTTTCCTGTAAATTAATTTCTTTCAGTTTAAAAGGAATTTCTGATGATCTGAAAGTGAAAAATTCAAATGCAACATAAAATTGCACATGCTGTGTATAATGCGTAAGTTCTTGTTTCTGACTTTGCACATTCAGTGCCATTTGCTAGCCTGGGTGGCCTCTCAGTGATAAAGCATTCCTTACAACACTGAAACATTAAACTGTGCAATATCATACCAAGGCATATGTATGTATGCAGGAGTGGAGCTGAAAATGACTCTAAGTGAAATGGAAATTAATTCCTTTCATGGAACCAGTAAAATGAACATAAACAAAAACAGAGCTGGAGAAAACAAACATCTCCTCAGTACTGTGTCCAGTGCTGGGCTCCCCAGTACAAGAGAAGAGATGGGCATACTGGAATGAGTCCAGCAAAGAGCTACTAAGATGATTAAGGAGCATCTGTTATATGAGGAGAGGCTGAGAGAGCTGTGACTGTTTAGCCTCAGGAAGGGAAGACTTAGCGGTGATCTTACCAATGTGTATAAATACATAATGGGAGGGAGTAAAGAAGTTGGAGCCAGATTCGTCTCGCTGGTGGCCACTGAAAGGACAAGAGGCAAGAAGGCACAGATTGAAATATAGGAAATTTCACCTAAACCTGAGAAAAAAAAGTTTTTGCTTTGACAATGGTAAAACATTGGAAGAGGTTGCCCAGAGAGATTGTGGAGTCTCCATCCTTGGAGATATTTAGGACCTGGCTGAACCCATCCCTGAGCCATCTGTTCTAGCTGACCCTGCTTTGGCTAGAGGCTTGGACTAGATAATCTCCAGAGGCGCCTGCCAGCCTCAGCCATTCTGTGATTCTATGGCTATTGTTAACATGCTTAACATGTAAGGGACTTGTAATATTTAATTTTAAAAACTGCTTTCTAATCATGAAGTGTGCAGGTTCTTGAGAGGTAGTTGGTTTCTGAGGCCTATGTACTCAAGAAAGCATAAGCATCTACCTACCTACTAATGCACTTTTAGAGTAAGGCACTGAATCCAGCTATATTATAATTTCTTAAGCCGATGATTTCACTGAGAATCTCGATCTAAGTCTACAAAGGACTTTGTAGCAGCAACTAACTTTTATAATTTTTTCAGGGCAGAGCTTTTTATTTGTCATTTATTTTTCTGGAGTGGTTTTGTTAAAGGTTTGAAGAGCACTGGAACTAGTACAAGGGAGAAGAAAAGAAACCACAGTTTGAGCGGATGGGGGCTTGAAAGACCGAAGGAGCTAGCAATTAAACTGGCTTATAGTTCTGTGGGACCACAGCTTGAGTTAAGGAGAAATAAATGAGCTGGGAACACAATAGTAAAAATTACTGATGGACAGACCAGTTTTTGTGCTACTCCCTGGGAAACAAGTGTCAATAATAATATTTGGAGCCAGTTATTCGTGGATGTGGTAGACAATACTGAATGATTACTGAATCAATTATAGTAGATTCTATTTCAAAATTGATTTACTTTTGGTTTTGGCAAGTGGTAAGTGCACTAAAGAACATAAAGTTGGTCATAAAAATAACCTTTTAAGTGATCACATATAGATTACATTTAGATTAACTGGCGGATTAATAGAAGGTGGTCTTTAGGTTTCTTGATTTCAAAAGGAAGGATGAACTTCAAGAAATTAGGAGAATGAATTAATTAAATCAAAGAATGGTCAGCAAGGAAAGCTAAACCTCAGTGATGGGAAGTGTAGTGGTGAAATAAGAATTGCCTAAAGTCAAACATTATTAGTCTTTAAAAAATATATAGCAAAAGGTTCTTCAGCCACGTAAATTTAAGAGAACAGTGCACTGAAGATGAAGGAGCAATGGAGGATAAATTATGCATGGTTCAAAATGTATTTTAATATTTTGCCTCAGTTTTCAATATGGATCACAAGACAGATGAAAGGGGGACTGAAAATCTGAAGTAGCAGCAAAACTTATAAAGCTTGATGTGGGTCAGTTAGGAAAGCTGTATGTTTATTTTTCCAGAAGTTGTATAGGAAATACATGACCACCTGTGACAGCAGGAAATTGGATTTGATGAGCCAAGAAATGCTTTCTATTCTTAAACTCCAGTGCTCCTGTATTGACTTGCACAAAAACTCCTGTCCATCAATACAATTAGTTTTTTCTACACTGCAGAGAATCTTGACAAATCAAATTATCTTGATTTATAATATAAATGTTTTCATTTAGATTTGATATTGTAATTTAGAAAGTATGGATACATCATTGCAAGTAAATGCAGTGGGATAGAGATGGTATAATTATCTATCGATGATAACTAATAATTAAGTGTTTTAAATTTCAAGATCAGGAGTTGAGAGTAACAATCTAGACTCATTCTTGCAAGCACCTGTCCACAGCCAGATGCCTGCACATGCGTAGAGTCCTCTAAAACTAAGTAGAGGTCTCTGCAGGTGCAAGAATCTTCATCATAAAACTACTCTGAAAATTAGGAACTAAGAGTCTCACATAGTTACAAGTAGCGTAAGTATTTCTGATAAATCAAGTAATATGTTGAAATTTAATAGATGTGCTTAATGTCAGTTAAAGTCATGTTGCAGGGACCATAAATTTATTAACTTGGAGAATAATACACATTTAGCTTCTAGGGATAGATTTTTACTTGCATAAGATCTGTAGGACTGGATATTAAGGTAAAAGATATTTTTCATCTCACTGTCCTTCACGCTGCTGACTTCAGCTTTAAATTATCTTTTGCTTAACATAAGTAACAAAAATAGTTAAAAAAAAAGAGAAAATTTGTAAATTTTACACACCCTCCAAGTCCTCCAGTTATCATAATATATTATGGGTACTCATGCCAGCCTACACATTTACTTGTGTGTCCTCTGCCACTCCAGAATTTTCATGAGAGCATAACACCTTTCCACTTAAGTACCAGCCTGCAGCTGTCTACTGCCCTTTGCATTTGAGAGCTAGAAAATGCCGATTCTTCAGGGTCCCATCCCTCCCTTCCACAGACTGTCTACCTTTTACCATATGTTATTGACGTTGTCAGGTTTCTATTTGTAGTTTAAGTATTCTTGAAGCCCTTTAAGCAAGGGGATATAGCTTGGATGTCTGGTCAATCCTAAGAGCTCTGTGTGATCCAGGATCCTCTTAAAATCTGGAAGCAGTCATATTTCCTTCTTTGGCAATCTGAATTTCATCTGTTCACAAACTCTGTCTAACCTTGCCCTAGTGGGGATATTGGGGCTTTTCTAGGACAAAGTCCAAACTACCTTGTTTGATTGACATCACTCATCTGACATCATTGCACAGATCAATGGCATAAGCAAGCTGCCAGACTTAGGCATGAAGTTCCAGGACCTGTCTTCATATCAAGTACATCCTTGAGTCAGCTATAAGAAGCAGCTTTCTTGCTAGTAGTACTGAGTGGGTTGCCCAGAGCTAACCCTGAAAGCTTTCCAGTAGTTGAACAGAATGGATAAGTGACATGTTTGGCTTCAAAACTGACTCTGAGACTGCTTCTGCCCAGTAGTGTCATCACTGATGTACAGGTATGTATGGGTTTTACACAGAAATTCTGAAAACCCTGATGCATTCCTTAGTTTGTACCTTCTTCTGCTTTATCTCTTAGTCAGAAAGCAAATAATATTATGAAGAACTTCCTGGGGTCTGTGGTCTGTTTGGCAACTTTCCATTCAAACTCGTTTCAATAAGTCAAAAGCTGAGAGTGCTTCACTCTGAAGGGTCTGTATTTGGTCCAGCAAAAGCATGACACAATTTTGCTGTACTGTGATGAATTCTGAGTTTACATGGGACATTTGTTATAAAACCACCCTCTTTTCTGTAGTAACAACTTCAAAAAGATAGTAAGACTTCATAACCTGTAAAAGTTCAGCCAATGAACAGATGAAGAAGTAGGCAATCCCAGCACCTAAAAGTCACCTGGCAGAGACCAATACAATATATAGAAAGATTAGAAGTCAAAACACCAGTCCAGAGAGATTTCCTTTCTGTTATTGAATGCTGACAACTGGAGTGGAAGGAAGATGGTTCCAAGCATCCCATTACTTGCCTTACTACATTTTGGGAACGCAGTGACTGCAAACCAACAGAACCTCTTATGTTTTACCCAGGTTAGAGAAAAGGCACTCACTCAGTAGTTGCAAACATCTTAATTTCAAGATGATTGAATGATTAACTGAGAACACATTGCCATAGTTACCTGCTAATCAGCAATAGTCAGAGTTGGCCAATTCATAACAGTTCTACTGCTCTTCACCACAGTCCTGCACCATCCTGTGTTTTTGTCTGAGTGGACCATAGGATTCCTCTCAGTCCAGCTCAATGTTTGCCAAGCCGTGTCTTCATTCATATCTTCAGAATCTTTACAAGGAGTCACAAGGAGAGGACAAGGGGTAATGGGTATAAGTTACTCTTAGGGAGATTCTGATTGGACATGAGAGGGAAATTTTTCACAATGAGAACANCTCAGCTGGACAGGGTGCTGGGCCATCTTGTCTAAACTGTGCTCTTGCCTAGAAAGGTTGGACCAGATTATCCTTGAGGTCCCTTCCAAGCTGGTGTTCTATGATTCTATGATCTTTGTTTTAATGTCACAGCACAACTTTGGATATTTTTTCAGGAGCCTATCCATATTAATCACAGTAAAGAATAACAAGTCTTCAGTGTTTTCTCCATGCCACCTACCAGTATTTTGAAAATGGCACTGTTTTAGAAAAAAAAAAAAAAAAAAAAAAAAAAAAAAAAAAAAGAAAAAAAAAAAAAAAAAAAAAAAAAAGAATGATGGAATGAAACAAGAGGAGTTACAGGAACTATTTAGTTTCACTCCTGGTCTGAAGTTGTATGGTTTTCTGATAGGGATCCAACAGTGCACGATGTGATAAATCCTGCAGTACATGCAGTACACAGCAGAGTAGTGTAATGTATGACCATGGTGTTCAGCACCTTTTTTAAAACCCTGTAGTGCAGTGTAATCACAACACCACAAAGGAAAGATGTTTAGATGTGTATGTATGGGCACAGCGGGGTGGGAGCTGGTATTGCAAATCATCTAACCCTCAGAAAAAAACCTGGCAAATTTCAAATGTGGATGTAGTCTAGGAGAGCCTGAAACTAAAAACTTAGGATAATATTTTGATGCATGCAAGTGAGGCAGAGGACACATTTCTAAACTGTCTCACAGAATGAAATCACTTCAGTCTGGGTGTTGCAGCTTCTCGTTAGGTTCACTTTAGAACTGAGAGAGGAGAGGGATGTGCAAAGGAAATGTATACTGCAATACAACTTGCTGGACTTCAGCATCATAGTCAGCAGCATTTATAAAAAAATACAGCATTGAAAACTGTGAGATCTATTTTATTCTTAAAAATTACCAAATACATATGACAAACAACATCAGTTAATCCTGATTTATTTTGCTTGCATATTGTTGTCGTCTACTTTCCTGTCGTACAGCCAGCTTGATACAGTATACTTAATGGATGAGAGAGATACAATTGTCTTTAAATTTGATTATACCCTTTGCACTTGAAGTGTTAAGGTTGTGTTAACACTTCCATTATAATCTCCTGTTTGCCAGGGTTTATGTCACAACCATAAAAATGTGCTTCTGACCTAGTCTGGCTACCCAAGATTGCTGTCTAAGGAATAATTAAATTATGCATAATTAAAATATAGTTTTATGTGCATTTCCATACATTGGAACATGGTTAATAAAGATTTTTAGTACATAGATAAAAGGCTGCCTAATGCTCCTTTGTTTAAACAACCTATCTTCTTTTTTTCCTCTGCATCTCCTATACTTGGTGGATAGAACTTTTCAGGTATTGTTATCTCCAAGAAGATTCCAGTTACATGCAGAAAAGAAAAATTAAACAAAAAGAAACTTCATATATTGCTAAATATTCCCAGATAAGTAATCATAGATTCCTTTAAAAAAAGGGAGAGGTTAAGTACGGCCTTAGTTTGCATGCTAAGGATTATGAAATGATAATGATACTATCAAGAAATGTTTTTGTATAAATTTAATTAGTAATATAGGGCCTTTATTCTTCATTTTCTTACCTATTATAAAGTCACCAAAATTAATGCAAACCTCACATAAGTGGAACTGGTCAAGAACTGCTTGGTGAAACCACCTTTTTATCAGAAAATGCTCATTCACTAAACCTGCAATTTTTTGGAGCCACCTATCAGTTTTAATGCAATCTTTTTTGGTGAAGTTATCTCATGTCAAGCATGTGTTTTCCTGATTGAAACTGGAAAGTGAGACTGCCCCCTTCCCGAACAAACAAATAGCTTAGGTGTTCATAGGGGACGTGGAGAATCCCAGTTCAGATCTCTGCTCTGAATTTGGCAAAACTGGAATTTAAACCCATGTGTATGTATGTGATGTGTGCCTGAGGCATGAAGCTGCTGAGTGTCGCTGTTTTACTAGTTAAAAAACCACAGCTCAGAGTTAACCTACTTTACTGTAGAATCAGAGATTTCCTGAAATCTGCCCAGCTCTAGATGTATGTAGCAGCTGTTGTCAGTATAAATTAAAGCATTGTAGTCCCATAAAATATTGTGCCGTGTTTACACAGGTACAAATGATCACACATAATGTGAAGTAGCAGAAAGGCTGCCTCTGGAAGTGGTCAAACTTGATTCAGGTGTGCACTGCATATAGTCAGATCTAAGAAACCAGAGAGCTGATTTAATGTCATTGAGATGATATATTAACATTTAAAAAATAACTAAAATTTAGATGTCAGTGTATGCGAATGGTTCAAAGTGTACATCAACAATCTTGTATTGTCTGAATAGGTGCTCAACATACACACTGCAATCAAAAATCAGTTGTCAGGGAATTCACTGACAATACCTGCTTGAAAATTTTACATCTAAAATATATTAAAGCTCTTCCTCATCTCAAAATAGAAAGCATGTAAGCCAAGATTTGTCAGTGGGCCATGTCTTGTGCTGTGCCCAGACATACTGTGATTTTGTTTATGTCTATGAAGTAGAGGATGAATGTGCTTTTTGTCTTAGTGATGAATCTGCTGCCTTACGGGTAATGAGGAAGATTCAGGTAAAGCATCTGGAATTTCTGTCTGTAAGGTGAACCCTTATCTACAGAGACTGATCAGAGTGAAGATGGGTGTTCCAGGATACTGTGGTTTCTAGGACAGCTTGTTATGTGGAAACAGATGAGGAAGATCAAAGCAGAAAACCTCATTTTTCTTCATTTTTCTTCTCTTTATTTTTCCCTTTCCCCCTCCATTTTCAGGGGGAGCCATCCAAAAACCTTGTTTTTCTAATTTTTGGGGCCATATTTCCAGCCTTCTCCATGGGATAAATTAGCCAACCCACCTTCTCCATGGAAAAAGGAATAAAAAGAAATGTTAGTTGGTTTCAGTTTATCAATTTTGATCAGAAATTCAAGTGGGAGAAAAGTGAGGAAGATCAAACTGTCTGTCAATTTTCATTGTATGTTTGAACTTTAGGGCAGATCCTTTAGTAATGAAGAAGTCAAACTTCCCCTGTACATAAAATATAGTCTTCTCAAGATTAGATTTCAGTTAGTTTAAAGCAGCATAAACATATCAAGTCTTTATACAAACTGACTTTCAACATGTGGCTACTAAAGGGTATGATGAAAACAGTGATCTGAGAATTTAGAAAACCTCTGGCACAAGTACTTCAGTTACAAATGAAGATACAGCGAGAAGTATGGGGAACTCAGGAAACCACTTGGGGTTAATATTCCAATAGAGAACATGAAAGATTAGTCTGAAATTAAAGGCACTTTTCGTATCTCTAGTATAATTGAAGCAAGGAAAACAGTTGCTGAACATGTCACTCACTTTTTAGACATGTCACAGCTGCCCACGTGCTTGCCACATCACCCTGTTCAATTTTTAGGGTTTTAAATATGAATATCAATCCTTCTTTTCATAAATGTAACCCATAAATGCCAGGAATCCCTTAGGAGTTTTCTCAGACTTTATTTAATGCCCCACAAGAAAGGATGTAAAAGAGACCTTTCTTTTGTAAAGTGATCCTATAATTCTGTTCAATATCCATCATTTTCAAGGCCAAGTAATCATATTTAATGGATCCTAAATTACTTTCTGTCAGGCAAGGATTCCCTTGATAATATTAACCAGTACAGAGAACTGACATTTGGAGGGCTGAAACTAAGAGGTTTTTTTATTGCAAGCAGCTTACAAGTACTTAGACAGGGGTGGCACTCACTAGCCCTGCAGTAGGTAAGGGTCAGTGTTTCCATTTTGACCTGTGCTTTCAATGGGTTTTAGCTTGGCTATAAATACTCAAATTGGTTTCTGCCAAAAAGCAATGCCTAAGGTGACCTGCAAAGGATTTTTATCCTTTGTTGTGTTTGTCTTCTATTTTTTCTCTCTTTTTTTGACAGGCGGTGTGTGTGTGTTAGGCCTGGATTTCTTACGGCATGTGAAGATGTTGTCAGGGAGCAGCAAGAGCAGGATGCTCTGTAAGGAACGGTGAACCAGGAGCTGAGGGTGTCCCAAGGCAGGTGCGGGGCTGTGATTGCATGGACAAAGGTCCAGTCCCGTAGTACCCGAAGAAGAAGAGCAGAGCAAGTCTGGCGGTGGTAATGAGGGTCAGCCAACAGTCCAGGGGTTGCCGGGCAAATCTGTAGTGGTGAGACAGGTGCAAGTCCAAGCTGGGAAGTCAAGTCAGTGGGTCAGGGTCAGGTCTGGATCAGTGGGGTACATGGCCACGTGTGGGCAGGGACTCTTGGCAGAGACCAAGGGCAAGGGCAAGGGTTTGAAAGCAGCTTCCAAGCAAGGAGGAGGACAACCATCCCCCTTCTTACAGTTCTTTCTCACACAAGTCTTTTCCCAACAGCCTGAACCCAGATTATGCAGCTGCACCATGTCTGCGTTGACTTGAGAACAGACAGCAAAATCCGTTGGAGCAGGGGCATGGGGCTGCACTCAGGGTACTGGTAAATGTCTGCAATTTTTTCCTACCTCAGTTTTTGTTACTTTTTCATATTGATTAGGTTTTTCTGCTGAAATATTTAAGAGTCCAGATGAGCAGTGTCACGTCTAGTCTTTCATGTTGAGTTAAGGTTTGTGTAGAGGGGAGGTTGCTGTGCTGTGCAAGAGGTGGCTAAGAAGGAATCCGCTCTAAGAAGTGCCTAGAATTTTATGTAGAGAGCTTTCGCTAATTCAGAAGTTATGGCATTGATATTTTAACAATGACATTCTTTTCCCAAGTATTCAGAAGGCATTTAAGTTCAACAAATATTTACTACAAGCTTTCCATCTCAATTTTTTCAGTAGAGAATGGTGCTGGAGATTTCAGGCTATGAAAGCATGGGCTAGCGTGGCCTGGACTGGGTTTGAAAATAAGTACATGATTTTCTGTGGTGTCAAATGGAAAATAATTTCTTTGTTATATCTATTGTATCATTTACTCCAGCAGTAATGAGGAAGGGATCTGCTCTGCATTATTGGAGATAAGGAGCAATAACGGGATACACTGAAAACTTAGTGTTGCCAATCTGTTTCTTAATATGATGTACTCTAAGGGTCTGGGTAACATTTCTCGGTTTGTTTGCTAAAGACTTCTTTTTCACTACAGATTAGTCATTTAAAGGCTGATCTTGCTCCCATATGTAATTGGTTACAAGGGTGGGGTAAATGTTATTCAATCTGATGGAAAATGTCATTTGTCTTCCACATATAAATGGTTTCGTGGTCTAGTACAGAGGAAACTATGACTTTTAGACTTCCTCTGTGCTTCCGTTTATTTCTGTAAAATGGAGAGAGCAAATCTTTTCTTGATCAAAATACACTTTAAAATAAATTTCATTATTACTCCTGACGTGCTGAAACAACATGATACTTCGTGTCATGTAATGCTTATGTACAAACATTCCTGCTACCTCGAGAAAGTACAATAGCTTCTATTGATTCTCCCAGCATCACATTCCACAGACATGTCTACAGGTGCTGGTACTAAGTCTCAAGTCAAGGAATTTCCAATACTTCTGCATTCAAAGCTTTTTCTGTATCATTTCTGTAACAAACTAAATAGCCAATAAAGTTCCTTCCCATCTGTCAAATATCAGTCACGTTTTATTGGAAGTTTCACCTTCCATTTTTCTTTTATAGTTTCTGCTAATTTTTACTCTTTTGTACTCCTAATCAAGCTCCCACCCTTGTTTCTGATAACTGCTTTACACAGATCCTACAGAATACATCAGAATTGTATAGATAGTCCTAGGAATCTAAACACCAGATGATCAAGGACTTTGAATGGAAAAAGTTTTTCCCATCATCCCAAACCACTGTATTTAGGTAAAGAAAATCTTGTTCCCTGAAAGAAGTGTTATTTCACAGAGATTTTTTTTCTTTTTTTGAGACTGAAAGAGAGGTTTCCCAATATTCATCTACAGCTGAGAGTTTGAAACAGTGATATGAAGATTATGCAGAAATCTATGAATCAGGACATAACAAAGAAAATAAGCTTTCAAAATGTCACATGGAGAACCATGAAGAGAATTTGGGTATCTGGAAATCTATCAGACTATTTTTTTTTCAAGTGTTCAAGTAGAAACAAGTACTTCTGTTGATTGGATTACATGAAAGACTGAAAGCAATTCACTTTAGCAAGATTTTTATTAGGTGATAGGAGTAGGAGAAGATAGTAGGATCAGTTGTGAAAGCAACTGAAGGACGGATTATGAATTTGGATGGTCATAGGAGAGAAAAAGGGGGATCAAATGAAGTTGAGCCGCACCAACATATCCCACAAACAACCTAGGTTTCCTTAGTTAGAGTCAGGACAAACAAGGCAATGGGCAAAAATTGACACAAGAGAAATGGCTCAAAAAATTTCTGTGAAATAAATTTTCTTAATACATGTTCTTTCCTTGAAGATTTACATTAAGTCTTCTGGAGGTGATGATTTAGTGTATAGGCCTTGGGTGGGTAAGACATTCAAATCTGTTTTTTCTGATTTGGAGTGGCCAGGGAATAATACTCTGTGCTGAAGGCAAAAGGCAAAAAGTGTATACCTGACTTTCATACCTTAGGCCAGTATCCTAACCAGCAGGAAATGGGCTTCTTTATGGCAATTTCAGCGCCATTAAGGTTTTTAAAAGTCTTTTACTCATTCCAAATGGAAAGCAAAACAAATGTAAAAAATTGCTACAGAAAGAGGAATGATTGTTATCTATTTAGCTATACCTTCTTCAGCTCTGCATTTACCACTTTTGGCACTTTAAAGCACAATCCATTTTATACACATTTTCCAGGAGAAAATCAATATGAAACTCTAATCTGAGCTATAAGTAGTTGCTACACTGAGCAAAAAAAGTTTGATACACTGAACTGCTCAACCAAATAAATAATTTAGGTAAGTGAGTCAGTGGCGCTGAAAAGTAAGTCTTCATTAATGGACATCACTGAGAGAGCAAAGAAAGCAAAATGAATCATCAGACCATTGCCTTTAATAATATGATTAAAGAAAGAAGGTACTGAATTATTAAGAACAGTGGGGATGGAAAAGAGAAAAGAGCAAAAACCATAAAGGGTATCAGTTTGCAGAATGATGATGAACTGGATACTCTTGCTATGCTAAAGGGATTTGTTTTTCTTTTAATTTTTTGACTCTGAGAGCTGACAATTATTTAGGCCTTGATTTTCCACTTAGCAAAATCACAGGCATCTCATTCCCCTCAGTTTCATATAAATCAATGATTTATGTCATTTACATATAAAAGTGGATTAGCGGCTGAATCTGGCGGAGGCCCCTGAAGTAGTATTAAAATCAAGTCCTGTTCCTTCTGAGGTTAATAGCAAAACTCAGACAGACCCTAATGAGGACAGAAACAACCTCCAGGATTTTGAAGCTAGGACAGGACAGTAACTTATGTAGAGTATCTTTTTACAGAGAAATAAAGAGTGAATACACAAAATTTAATTCCATGAAAGAATAATATTTTAGGATGATAGTAGTATGCTTTGAATCCACCTTCCAAATAATTACACAAAGCTAATTCCTTCAGATACCTTGCATAGCTTCAAGAAAAGGCTAGCTTTACTGCCCCTTTTTATTCAACTATTCAGCTGTGTATTGTTCTTTGTGTACAAGCTTATAATGTACACTTAAATGGGATGTACAGTTCAAAGATTTCTTGTATGCTGGACTGGTGTTTCTCTCTCAAATGATCTGATTCTGCTCTCTGGATATAGAATCCCTAAGTAATTATACATTTGGATTTAGTTTTAGATTTGCAACTCTTGAAAAGAATATTGTAAAAAGCTGAGGTAAGTCCTTGTCCATGACATCTGTGCATAAAGATTTGCTCAGATTCACTTTGTTATCTAAGTATGTGCTTTTTACATGCCATTAAAGCATGATGAAAGGGTATGCTGGGGATTCTATATTTTAATTTGATTTGATCAGTTGTTAACTTTTATTTCTTCTGAGTTGGACATTCTAATAGCAAGGATAACCTCATTTGGTGTATTACAGAGACCTCTGTTATTATTATTACTAAATTCCATCATATGAAAGACATAAATTTATTTTATTTTATTCTCATAAATTTACTTTGCTAAATTTACATTTACACGCTAGCCTTTGCTGCCTAACCATGTAGCTGTAATGCTATAACCTCTGTCCTTACCCCTCTTCCAGCTGCCCTATGTTTTGGGATTTTTTTTAATTTCATTTTGCTACATCATGTCTAAATTGGATTGTCAGCTCTCCTAGGAAGAACAGAGAGAATTCTGCATGGTTTTGGTACTATAAAAATAATAATAACCGCATTCTGATCCCACTCATAAAAACTCCTGTACCCCCCTGCCCTATATTGAAAGCATGTATTATAAATCATATGAAGAAACTGCAGAAGCTGACTGCAGAAGGAAGTGAAGAATATGGTCACCAGCAGATGTGCTCAATGTATGACCAGCATATCAGCATCCCTTATCCCTGATATGTACATACCTGGGAGAGGGACTGTTTGATCCTTTGAGCAGATTGCCAGGACAATCTGTCTGTGTTTTGATCCTTATTTAAAAGAGTGAGGAAAGAGAACGACATATGTCAGTAACTGAATTGCCCTTACAAATTTCACCTAACCTGCAGGCTGTGAGCAAGGCACTCCAGCTCTACATTGTTGCTGAAGACTATATATGGATATTGGAATATGTTGCTTAATGCACTGCAGACAGAAGTTTGTGGACTGTAGTAATGACTGTGGTATTGAAATCTCTATATGGCACAGTATTCTGTGGTATAAATCATCATACATTCCAGAATGAGCAGCAATGGAGGATCTGGGTGGGTATACACTGCTTATTATCTTTGCCTGTGCAAGAAACAGTGGCTCACCAGATGAAGCTGATGACAGTGTGGTAAGAACAAACAAAAGGATGTGGTTTGCTTGTTTTCAGAAGTGGCTTATGTAGAAAGGACAGCAGATGAAAAATACTATTTCAGTAGTTAAAAACGTGGAGATCCTGTCACTGACTGGGACCCAGCAGATTTTAGTTCCAGGCTTATCAGAAGCAGGATGTATCCCACAGGAGTTTCTCCTTCTCCTTCCTCTTCTCCATCTTCTCCACTGGTTACATACATGACCATGGGGCTCCAAGTCCCTGATTAGTCACATTGACCCAGTCTAATAATTTCATGCTGTGCTGGTTTAACCCCAGCCGGCAACTAAGCACCACACAGCTGCTCGCTTACTCCCCCCCGGTGGGATGGGGGAGAGAATCGGAAGAGTAAAAGTGAGAAAACTCGTGGATTGAGATAAAGACAGTTTAATAGGCAAAGCAAAAGCTGCACGCGCAAGCAAAGCAAACTAAGGAATTCATTCACTACTTCCCATTAGCAGGCAGGTGTTCAGCCATCTCCAGGAAAGCAGGGCTCCATCACGCATAACGGTTACTTGGGAAGACTAAACGCCATCACTCCAAACATCCCCCCCGCTTCTTCTTCCCCCAGCTTTATATACTGAGCATGACGCCATATGGTATGGAATATCCCTTTGGTCAGTTGGGGTCAGCTGTCCCAGCCATGTCCCCTCCCAGCTTCTTGTGCACCTGGCAGAGCATGGGAAGCTGAAAAAGTCCTTGACTAGTGTAAGCACTACTTAGCAACAACTAAAACATCTCCGCATTATCCACACTGTTTTTAGCACAAATCCAAAACATAGCCCCATACTAGCTACTATGAAGAAAATTAGCTCTTTCCCAGCCAAAACCAGCACACATGCCAACTAAATATGCATTCTCCAACTGATTCCCTTTTCCTAAAGTATAAGAAGTGCAAAAAACCCCAAGGTATGAGTGAGTGGCAGATGTCCATGGATACACACAGAAAATCAAGGGCTCTTATGTTGTCTGTTCGCCTGAGTTGGTAGAAATCTGCTAAATGAATTCTCCTCCCTCACTGTGGCATTTCTGGCTTGTTTCCATATTGGCAAACTGTCTTCATTGTCTGGCTCAGAGAAGAAGCTTTCCCCAATGTTTATGTTCTATCTATCTGAGATACTTAACCCATTGCATGGTAAATTTTAGAGAGTGTCCAGACCTTGGATTCCTTTACATCAGATTCACTTTAATACAGTTCACTGGACTTAGTTGCAACCACTAAAAAGGCTTTGGGGATACATGTTTCTAATTTTCCTGTCTTGACTTTTTCCTGTGTCTCCACACACCTAGTATTTTATGTGGTTGCACCACTGCAGCTGGTTACTGTGAATTCCAGCATGTTACTGATTGTACGAAATCAGCGTGTGGGCCAGTAAGGCCTAGGTTTTAAAGCACAGACTGAATCCTCTTCTTATACCTGGACTTTCACTTTGTGAAACTTCCGTGAAATAATAATAAATAATTATCTCTGTCTCCTTCAAAGACACAGTAAGGATTCAGTGACAATAGTAGTTGTCAGCCTCCTACATTTTTGCACCTATTAAAGAGAACAGTATTTTGAGAGAGTGGTAGGATTAAACTTACCGGGAAGCATGAAGGCAAAAAGAACAGCTCATTAAGACTGACATAAAAACCTCAATAACAAGTCCTATTCAGAAATGTCCAAAGCAGTTAAATCCACAAGTGACAAGTGTTGGTTTCACCCAGCTCAGGTGAAGAAGAGTAAAAAGTGGAGAAACAGAGAGCTATGATAAACAGGATCATCAGGTACTCAATTATTTGTGTTGTGTCATCTCTGTCTTTCTCCTTTAAAAGAACTTTTGACAAAGGGACTTTACAAGCAATGTGTAGGTGGACATAACATAATCTTCTAATTAAATATATTACAATGAAAGATGACTTAATTTTTGCACTTTGGGGACATTTTGCTGCATCTAATAAAAACACGATCTCAGTGGTAATGTTACAGACATTTTCTGTTTTTCCTTTGGCAGATCCCTCAGCTATAGGAATAATCATTTGTCTAGAAGTGTGGCTCTTAACTGAAATACATCAAGACTTCTGCTTGTGTGTATAACAGTCACTGAACCAATGTTTTAGGAGAAGTAGTAAAGCCCTTCTAGTGATTCTGAAAATAGACCATGATTTGAACTTGCCCTAATATTTCATTGTGGACTCCAGGGACTGATGATGACCAGCCAGTAGTTATTCGGGTAGTGGAGGCTGCTGCTGACCAGCATCCCAAACTGAAGGTAGTAAAGTCACCAAAAATTATGAATACCTTCAGGATATTATCTGAAAAAACCATCTTGGCCTGTGTAGTCAGGTGATGTATTTTAGAAAGTCCAGAAAGTGCCTATGGGCAGCTGTGTGTCTGGTGATAAAAGCCTTGCCGTGCTGAATCTCTGACCTTCTTCTGAAATCTTTAGTTAGTCTGTGGGCTTGAAGACCAAAAGAAAGTTATGTGAATCTATGAGTAAACAGCAGACTTAGTTTTTGGAATTAATATCTCTTAGGGGTAATCTCATTTATACTCACCAGGCACTACATTATATGAAAGGTAATTCAGAAGGGGAGATGTTAGAGGGGCTACAGCAACCTCAGTTTCTGTAACTTCTGCAACCTCAGAGCCAGTTCATCCAAAATTAAAACTGTCTGGTTGTCAACTTCATCATTTCACCCAAAGGAAAGCTGACAGCTTCTAGATAATCTACTCTCTAAGTCCTCCTTTTGAGAGCACTCTCCCCCTGGAGCCTGATGCGTGTTTTTTGGCAATTGCAGGTGAATCAAAACTTGGACACACAGCAGCCTCCATTAGCTCTTCTCACCGAGTATTTCATTAAGTTCTAACAGCCTGGGTTTCCCACAGCTGGTGCTCAATGATAACGTTTCTTCTGTAATGTTGGATTTAAAAAACCAACCACCTTTGCATAACCTTACTGGGATTACTTGATCTAGTGGGGTCTCTACAGTAGCGCTTTTTACTTTCAGTCTGTCTACAGTGAAAAAAATGAGCCTCTGTGTCATATGGATTCAGCTTTTTTTCATTTTAATCAGATGCCCATCAAATGCAGGCAAGGCATAACAAATATTCATGACAAAAAGGCAATAAGACTTTGAATTACTTCAGCAATTCCAAATGCTCTCTGGAAAACAGGGATGCAACTGGAATCATAATTGAGGCTTGATTCATCACATCTGCATTACTGACAGGGAAAAATGTTCTAGAAAATAGCTTCTAAGGATGAGTGTGAATGTGTGCCTCTGTGTGTGTGTGTGTGTGTGTGTGTGTGTGTGT
>WAAD01008232.1:57535-79971 GCA_013389945.1 Fregata magnificens
TCCAGCACCCGCTTCCCTACAACCTCCCTTCAGGTAGTTGTAGAGAGCGATAAGGTCTCCCCTCAGCCTCCTCTTCTCCAGACTAAACAACCCCAGTTCTCTCAGCCGCTCCTCATAAGACTTGTTTTCTAGACCCTTCACCAGCCTCGTTGCCCTTCTCTGGACACGCACCAGCACCTCAGTGTCCTTCTTGTACTGAGGGGCCCAAAACTGAACACAGTATTCGAGGTGCGGCCTCACCAGTGCAGAGTGCAGGGGCACGATCACTTCCCTACTCCTGCTGGTCACACTATTCCTGATACAACCCAGGATGCTGTTGGCTTTCTTGGCCACCTGGGCACACTGCCGGCTCATGTTCAGCCGGCTGTCGACCAGCACCCCCAGGTCCTTTTCTGCCGGGCAGCTCTCCAGCCACTCTTCCCCAAGCCTGTAGCGTTGCATTAATTGTTGTATTAATCTGTTGCAAAAAGCCTTCTGATTCCTTTAAGGAAAAGCTGATGTATAGCAAACTACATGCAAACCTAGGCAAAAAAGTGGAAAACAGACATTAGACTGTTATTGGACAAACTCCCATTATGTTGTTAGTCTTGCAATGCAGGATGTAATTTCCACACTATATTTTCCTAAATCAAGATTTTCAAGATCAGTAGTATTTTGTGATGTGAATAAACTTTTACTAAGGAAGACAAAGGCTATCAACTGCAAGACTAGTGGCTGTGCCACCTGTGACCCTTCCTGTCTTTCTCATTGCAGACTAGATATTAATGCTGTACTTTAAATACACGAGACTGCTTAAATCACATTGAGCCCTCCTCAGGGGAATGTTAAACAAACAGAGAACCTGTTAACATAACATTTATCAGCACACACACTGGCAGAAACAGTCTCAGAGATTTTGAATAAATCACAAAGCTGTTTCCATCTCCTCATTTTCATTTTTTTCAGAAGACAACATATATGGACAGACGACTGTCTTAAGTCATCAGTGGTAAAAATTTTATAAATGTCAGATTAATAACAGGACTTACATGTTCCGGTAAAACTCTACAATGTGATCAATTTGGCACTCATTAGTTATAAATATTTTATAGTATTTATATTTAGTCGTTATGTAAGACAATAGTAGCTAAGCTGTGCCTGTTCCAGGCAAAGCTGAAAGAGTTTGGAGCTATTCCATCATCCAATATTATAGTAATTTCCATCTTTTGAATCTGTCTCAAATGGAATAAAACTGTCCAGTCATGCTGTGCAACAATATTTTCTCAAATGTGTATCAACTCTTCTGGAGACCTGTTAATTTATATTCTATATATTAAAGTGCTTTTCCAGAGGGAGGAAGTTGGAAAGGGCTGGAGGGGAAGGAAAAGAATCTTGTCCAAATATTTTACAATTCACTCAAAATCTAGTTGAGTGCTGAGTCCCTGTCAGCTTTCGTGACTATATTTCAGCCCTTGTTTCAAAACATATGCTGTTCGAATCCCCACAGAAGTGTCTACTGGTTGGTACCTCTTTGATCAAGTCGCACACGGTCACGCCAAGCTGTCAGGCAGCCTTCATTTCCTCTAAGAACCCATGCAGATCAGGCCTGGTGGGGCTGCTGCAATATAGAAATCACAAGTTTTGGGTTGGGGATCTTTTGCACAGTACGGTATGCTAATTTAAATCCCTCCCCCAACATAACTTTGGTCTTTGTAAGACAGCCACAGTTGTAAGTCTCCATTTCTGCCTCTGGGAATAAAGGCTATACAATTGCTAAAAAAATACTGTTAAGGCTTGATGTAAGAAAAACCAATATGAAACCAACCAAAAGTATTTTTGAACCTCCTTTAAATCTTGCTAGCAAGGCAGTCTAAACCCTCTTAATGATTTACGTGTTGCTCAAAACTTGAAGGAAGTCAAAAGTCCTGGCAGTCCACGATGGTGTCCTAGAACTGTGTGAAGCTCTAAGGAAGGAGTAGCTATTTTGTGGTGCCTTCTGAGCCTATTTTCCATCCTTACCTAGAGTTCAGAGCAGTATGGAAACACTTCTACCTTCCTGAAATCAGGCAGCTGTAGATCAAACACTGTACATACATCAGAGCTTTACAGGGAATTGCTGGTAGGTCACTGATATGCAAAGCTAACCTTTAATTGTCTTCAAATGTTTCAGGATCATTTAAATTGCAATTCTACAGGGAAAGGAAGATGGAAGTGTGAAATAAAGAGTCTATGGGCCTGATTCATGAAAAAGTTACAGACCATTTACATAGGAAAGGAATGCATGAAAATCCTTTACAGTGTGCCTATGTGATTTATTAAATTCCTTTTCCCTGTGTAATCGGTTAACTGCACTTGAAAGGTGTGGATTCCAGAGATGAGAGAAAAAGGCTGAAGAAAATGCGGTAGAGCACTGTAGCTTGCTCAAGATTTGTGCCCAGCAGGCAGACAAAAAGGTAACTGTGGTGAACACAGAAAACATTTTTGAGGTTCAGTAGCCTGTCTTCAAAGTGCTCATTGATGAAGAGCTCATGAGGCCTCAAAGTTCTCCTGTGCTGGAACAGGAAGTACTGCTATACTGGAACATGAAAAATGATGCTATGTTAGGGGTTTTTTTGTTTTGTTGTTGGTGTTTTTATAGTAACCTCAGTATATTAAAAACCTGGGAGTAGCACAATTGTAATGCTGAACTCCATAGTCAAAGGAAGATCCATCAAAGCTAAACACTCAGTATGACTGAAAATATTCTCTCTTACTTACCGTTCTTTCTTCAGCATCTTTTTTTTGTCTGCCATAAAAGCCCTTATGTCAGACAGTTTCACCAAGGGGTAGAGATTTCCCGTCTTGCTGCCCTATTAGCAATGGCCTGTGGAGGGCTGACAATCGCTTGCTTATTTCGCTCTGCTTCTCCATTCAAACTGGAACTATGTCATCTGTGGCCCCCAAAAATGCTTGTTGACTGTGCCTTACAGGTCAGGGTTCAGGATCAGAGACCAGCATTGGTCAGGAAGGGGTAATTTTATTTTTGATGTGGAGGGAACTTCCTGCCAATAGCTTCTAAGTGTAGCTTACAGCAAACGAAAACATATAATGAGAAGATTGAAGAGTGGAACCAGGAATATGTTCTGAATATGCAAAGTGGGATCCTGCAGTTAGTTACAATTCACTAACATTTTAAGTGGGAATTTCCTTAGTCACATTACAGACAAAATTGTTTAATATCACATTAGATAAAACTTTCTCTCTGTCACAAGGCAGGTTCTGAGCAGACAAGCCATTGAATAACAGGGTTGGAGAAACGATATCAGACCTTATCAAAATGTACGTGAGACTAGAACTTCTTTTAACTATCCATGAGTGAAAACTTGGATGGCTAAGGAAAATGTAGACAGATGGCTAAAGAAAATATAAGAGAGAAGGGAAAAGGAAAGGGAGAATTAGAAACACAAAGAGTTATTTGATAAATAGATAGCAAAGAGAAGGGAGTCTGGAAGGTTTCTTTATTTGAAAAGAAAGGAAAACAGGAAGTCACCGGAGAAGGAGAGAGAGAAAGAATGCAAAAATCTCCCAGCATCTTTTAGGTTTAGAGTCATTGCTGAGCTCTAAAACTATATGAGCTGGCAAGGCAAGATATTCAGCCAATATGGAGAAGAACAGAGAACCTGCACCAATCTATATTACCATGGGCTGTGCTAGAGTCCAAATGAAGAGGATAAGCTGAATGAACCCTGTGTGGCCTGAAGGGTGGGTAGGATGTGCAGGACAATCAAATCTGGATGTGTCCTGGGAGATGTTGGAGAGATTGAACAAGTATGTATGAAAAGCATGGGAGAGTGAACTGAGGTATGTGGGTTGAGCTGGCATGGAGGTAGAATGAATTTCTGCACATGTCAAACAAACGGTTTGGTTGTATTTATGATTTAGAAGATGAAAAAGGAGCTTTTTTTACTGTTGTTTTGCTTAGCAACAGCAACAAAAATGAGTACTCAGCTGGGACCGTCAATTGCTCAGCTCATTAAAATATTAAGAGATAACACATCTTAGCAGAGCTCTGAGCCTGCAGAGCTGCCAAAATCAGCTTCCCAATACCCAGGGAAGGAGTGCTGAGAGTTCTTCTCCTTTTTCTTTTCTCTTTTACCCCTTATTGTCATCAGTCTTGACACAGACTTCTTCCTACCATTAGTTTTCACTAGCTACTTTTCTTGCGTCTCAAGTAAAGAGGCCTGGGAGCACCACGTTCCAGGGCTTCTTCAGCAAATAACACAGATTAATGTCCATCCCAGAAGACCTGTAGTAACAGGCTTCTTTTCCTCGGATCCTCATGTAGTCAAAGCAACCAAAGGTTCCCCTGCTTTCTGTGACAGCCTGATTTATGTGAGAGGAATAATAGGGCCAAAACTGAGCAGGTAACTGACGGGTCTGAAGATATTGTAGCTTGTTTGATTTTCTGGATGCCAGAATACATTGTTTGAGGTAGCAATCTGAGTAATTTCGAGACATTTTGACTGACTTTATGAAATTCTGTTAATGTTGCTATGGTGGATTGACCCCGGCCAGCAGCCAAGTACCCACACAGCTGCTCACTCATTCTCCCCCTCTCTCCAGTGGGATGGGGGAGAGAACAGAAAGAACAAAAGTGAGAAAACTCGTGGGTGAGATAAAAACAGTTTAATAGGTGAAGAAAAAAGATGTGATGTCAAGTGATGCAAAGGCAATCACTCACCACCTCCCACAAGCAGACCGATGCCCAGCCAATCTCCAGTCAGTAGCCACCTTGGAAGACAATCTCCCCTTCTTTGCCTTCTGCCTCAGTTTTTGTTGCTGAGCACGGCACCATATGGTATGGACCATCCCTTTGGCCACTTCAGGTCAGCTGTCCTGGCTGTGTCCCCTCCCAGCTTCTTGCCCACCCCCAGCCTGCTCGCTGGGGGCATGGAGTGGGAAAAAGAGAAAGCCTTCATGCTGTGCAAGCACTGTTCAGCAGCAGCCAAAACACTGGTGTGTTATCATCAACACTCTTTTAGCCACAAATCCAAAAAAGCAGCACCATATGGACTGCTATAAAGAAAGTAACTCCCAGTTAATCCCAGCCAGACCCAGTACAGTTGCTGTGGTGGACCTAATTGCTCATAAATTCTGAATATAACTGGTACCACTAGAAAAGAGAACAAAATGAAAGAGTGAAAATACTGATTTTAAAATGTGACTGTTTTCATTTCACGGTATAGTGCATTCGCTCATATATAACTCTCATTGCCTGCCCTCTATCTATAAGGTAAGGAACAGTAGTGGCTTTGACACGGTAAAAAACTAGTTTTCTGCATTTTCCTTATTTCTTTTGTTGCTCCCTTTTAATTTATTTACCACGGCTCCTTCTCTTCCTTTTCCTACAGCCTCATTTTTCTATTTCTCCCTGTTACATTCCCTTCTTCAAGTTATCCAGATCCAGTAAACCAGTAGGTTTCACCACTGCTCTCCTCCAGCTTTGGAGCCAGTGCGTTCCCCTCTGTCCATGTCACATGCAGTGGCTGAATGCTCCATTGTTTTGGAGAGCCAGGATTTCTCTAAAACCATCTGCTCAGCTCCTAGCCCCAGAAATATAAGCTTTCAGTGTCCTAAAACCAGTATCATAAAATACTTTCCAGTATCCTAAAAGCAATACAAGGAATAGCCTCTTAGAAAATATTACTGATGTCTTGGACCCTTCGTTTTCTGTGCTGATGCAAGCTATGCTGCTTACTGGCATTCACTTTGGCCCCAGTTGGGCAAAGTGTGTAAGCACACATCTAAAGATCTCGCTATCAGGAAAGCATATGTTAAGTGTCTTGCTGAATTGGGGTTTTGATACCAGTTTTAATGTACTTCAGGGAAAAAATTCTTACTGTTAAATCAGTATTCAAACAGGTTAGCCCAACGTCAGTGCAGTAACTCAATGAAAAGGAGGATTTCTTAAGGCAGGAGGAATATCATTGACAGTTTGATACAAAATAGCTCAGAAACATGAACAAGTGGGTTTTTATACTGAGGAGATTGTACCTGAAATAGCAAAGACTGAGAGAACAAGCACAGAGAGAGAAATCATTTGTTTTCTTTTTTCCTTGTATAATCAGCCACTGGTCCATTGCTGAAAGGGAACACAAATGTTCAAATGCATTTAAAAAAACTAAAAAAAAAAAATCAAGGAAAGAGTCTTTCAATAGCATACATGGTTTGAAGTTTTGGGTTTTTCTATGAACACAGCTTTTCTGGTCCTCTGCAATCATTGTCAATTGTTGATCAACAACATGACAGGCTCCTGTGTGACCTGCATTATCTTACTCTGTACTCATCAAAGCAATTGATAAGCTTTGTTGGAAGGCTCTTCTTCCCGCCTGAGTTCCTTCATTTCCCAGCTGTAGTGGAGCATACGCCTTTGTCCTTCTTAGAGTGAAGGATAAAACATAGTTCATTTCCCCTATTTAGTCTAGTTGCCCCAAGTTGCTTTCTGTTGTCCTTCTCAAAGGCATCTGGGAGAGCTGCTTGACATCAGCAACATGGAGAATCAGGACGGTAGCTCTGTAAATAAACTTTAAAAAGTAGTTAGGCAAGCACATGTGAGGCACATAATTTCTCTCACGAACTTGAAAGCGACCATACAAGGACAAGTAGTGTTTTTGATGTTTAAAGTAGCCAACAGAATTATGTATTTCTTTGGATTCTACTCCTCACAGTGCACTGACTTGTGGCTTGTCTTAGAGCCAAATGAGAGACATCAACACATGACACTTTTACGAAATTTTAGCTCACAGACCCTAGAACAACATCACAGATTTTCCCTGAGCCCTGGCATAGACCAGGTTTATGAATGTTCCTTAACACCTCTGCAGAGGAACAAAAGAGGGAGATTTGGGGGAAGGAGAGCATAAAAGCTCTTCTTATAGCTACAGTAAGCTGTGCTTCAGCTGCTTTTATCAGAGGGCAGCTCTGAGTTGACCTGTGCTGAGATGGAGGTGAAACATCTTCTCTTTGTGCCCCATCCTTTATCACTGGCTGCTGCTCCACCTCCCTAGGCGGAGAAGTTTGTACCCACTAACAGCAGTGACACTAAGCACCCAAGACTGGATGGACTGATTAAAGCTTACAGCAAGAGTCAGAAACTCGATAGGTCAGTGATCGATAGTTACAGTATTCCAACAGCTAACACCGATTTAAACCCTTCTCCAAATTTTGGAGTAAATGCATTTGATTATGGTTGTCCCATACCCCAGTGAATTGTATTGCAAAACAAGAGAGGAGAGCACTCTCTTTCTCTGGGCTGGGTTTTGTGCAAGGTCCAACCTGGCTTAGGCGTTCGATCCAAGGAGAGGATTCATGACTATAACTTCTGAATGGCACCTGAACTGGGAGTGAGGATCTGAGTCCTTCCTTCAGTTGTTCCTGCCAGCTGGCTTGGTATGTACCTACTCAGTGTCCTGGGAAATGGATATAGCCAATTTAAGGAATGTGTTCTTGGGATCTGTGTCTCACAATGTGTTTTATAAATAAACCGGGTGTGTAATCTAGGTCTTTGGATTCTACTAGATGACAAGGCACCTGTGAGTTAGTTACTGTTCTTCTATCTGCTTTCCACCTGTACAGCGCAGCATCCTTGCTCCCTCAGCTGTGACCAACACCATCTGAGAGAACAGTTCCTGCCACAGCTGTTAGGACAGCTGTGTTGTAACGCTTAGTCAGCAAGGAGTGGTACAGCAAAGAGACATACTCACACTGAGGTGGGGACTTGAGGTGGTTGTCTTGTTTTCAACCCTTTTGATCTTCAGAGTGAGGTGCAATGGCCCATGGCTGATAAACTGCAGGAATGGATGCCAACACAGGATTCACAGTAATGTGATCTGTTGCAGACTCCTTCTAGGCCCTGCCTTCCTACTGTTAGTTTGTGTGCTGGGCACTTTCAAATTTCAGCTGGGAGTTCAGTCTAACACAGGTCAGGTAAATGCTAGCCACAGTCTGTGGTGCCTGCACTTCTTGGAGCTGCACTTCTCCAGTAGGAAGGGAGGCCTTGAGATAAATACCTGTGATGAGATCCTGCAGCCCTCTGCCTGTCAGTGCTGCTTTAAATACTCTGTTTATCAGGCCTGGAGAGTCAGCTGATGCCTATTCTGGAATCTCAGTGACCATTAGGACAACCTGCCATTATTTGCATAGCCTCTAAGTCCTGTCCTTCCTCCTGGGAAGCGTCCCCTTCCAAAGTGGAGTGGTCCTAAGTGCACTGGTATGCGTCTAGATCCAACCCTGGGCTTCTGTGCAGCATCACAATAAAAGCATCTCCCGCAGCCTGTTTCTTTCAAATGCTTTGCAAGTGCCAAGTCAGAAAATGTTAGGGTTTTGTGGAAAGAAAACAGCTGTTTATTTTATTTTATTTGAATGATGGTGTGGATTTTAATTCAGCAAAGACATAAAGTATGTTGGTAAATTGTGAGTGTGTGTAGGTGGGTGTGTTAGTGGGTGTAGGGAGCATATGGAAGAAACTGCAGCATGAGAAAGCAACCAACAGAAGGGTTTTAAAAAGTATAAGACAAAGCAGACTTCTTCTCTTAGTACATTTTAACTCTCCTTTTGGCAACGGTTCATGCTACAACCTTTTTCTCCCACTCTCCTAGTTGATAAATTATACGCAGATCTCTCTATATCTGCTTTGAATGTAATTCTTGTATTTATAGTTCTAGGACCGAAAAGGCAACACGAAAATGTTAGCGGTAACACAAAATCGACAAAAAACTTGGTTTGCGATGCAGAAAACTGCACGGTAAGGTTCCGTGTGCGTTCGCTGTTCATTACGCTTCGTGCACTAATCAGGAATCATAATCGTTACCGTTAATCACTAATAATTATCGCGCCCCGGTTTTGCACGATGGCAGAGCGAGAGCAAAATGCCACGACCTTCAGGCTCCCCTCCAAACAGGACGGCTGAGCGCCCCGAGTTCGTTTCCCAGCCGTGCCTCACACGGGCTGGGGGCTTAGGCCTGGCTTCGGGGCTCGCGTTCCCAGCTCCCGGCACCGCCTCGTCCCCCCGGNAAAAAACCCGAAATCCCCTTTTTCTGTGCCGGAGGCTTTCTTGGCGGCGTACTCGGAAGCAGCTTTATCGCATTTCTCTTTCGGGGGAGATGGTGAGATTAAAAAAAAAAACAACGATAAAAAAATCAGGTCGGCGCCGGCACCTAGTGTTCGCTGTAGCGTCAGTGACATCTCTGCTTGGGAACAGTTAAAAAGGCTTTCAGCAGGATTTTTAACTTGTTATGTGCTTAACCTGTAACATTTATCGAAAACGTGGGACTTCTATTGAATAACAGATGCAGAGTATTGACTGCTTGGTACTCTGAAAACGGCCCAGATATTCAGAAGAATAGAATGGAATGGAATGGAATGGAATGGAATGGAATGGAATGAATAGAATAGAATAGAATAGAATAGAATAGAATAGACTATTTCAGGTGGAAGAGACCTACAACAATCATCTAGTCCAACTGCCTGACCACCTTAGGGCTGACCAAAAGTTAAAGCAAACTAAGAAGGGCATTGTCCAAATGCCTCTGAAACACTGACAGGCTTGGGGCATCGACTACCTCTCTAGGAAGCCTGTTCCAGTGTTTGACTACTGAAGAAATCAGTTCCTCTTTGAGCAACAATGCAAAGGCTCAGATTTTTTTGACAGGCTTTGCTCTGCAACGTTCAGCCTAAGCAGGGTGGCACTCTTTGTGCAGCTCCTTTAAAACCGTACATCTCATGAGTAAAAGAGACAAGGAATAATGAGAATTATTCTAACACCTTTTGCAGTAGATTCACTTTACAGTTTACGTATAAGGTCTGCTCTGGTAGACTTTGGAAATCTTGGTTCAAGCTACCAGATCATAAAACATTACCTTCCCAAGAAACATTTTGTCGAAGGCGCTTACATGACTTGGGAGCATAAATTCTACTCAAGGTCAAAATGAGAATTATGTTCCCAGTCACTTAGGTGCTTTTGAAAAATGTATGTGGAGTGCTTGGGCTTGGTAAAGGCAGCAGATGATACTTCACTACCGAGTCTCACTGTTGAGATGCAAGTAAAACCCGAGTAAAAGCACAGAAGGCTTGCTCACCTTACCTCGGATCTATGAAACTATGAGGTGTTTACAGTTTGTATTTCTAGATATACCTGATGCCAAGGGGGCTAGCTGCAATGCTCAGCTTTTTTTCTAGGTGCCGGCTCACTTATGCTTATGGTCCTCATCCTAACTTGGATTTTTAAGGTCCTTAGACGTGATTGCAAAAGAAGAGTTAATGTGGGGCTTTCCTTTTGTTGAACATACACCGGACAGCACAAGTCAGTATCAGGGAGAGAGGGCAGAAAAGAAAATGAAAAAGGAGGAATAGGAACACAAAGAGGGGGAAAGAAAGATAGAAAGGGGAGAAAAGAGAAACACGGTGGTAACAAAGGAAGGAAGAGTCGTCCAAAGACCGAAGGCATGCAACATCAGATGCCAGAAGAGAAAAAGCAATTTTCTCAATCCTCCTGCCCTATTTGCAGTTCTTAACCCCCCAGCTTCTGTAGAGAAGTCATTTTTTAAAAATCTCAGTAATGTTAAAAACACTGTTTTCTAGTTTTGAGGATACAGAGAAAACCATGAAAATGTAAGAGTATGCCCATGCTACGTACTGCTGTGTAGTGCAGAGACGAAGGAATGCAGACATGGTCTGGACAGTTACCCTGCAGCTGTACAGCAGACATGAGCCTGTGCTACGCTCCAGGCTCCTGAGCCAATCTGTACCTGCAACAGCATCCCCACACCATCCTGAAGTCCTCTAGGTAGACCAGAAAGCAAGTGAAAAACTCTCACGGTGTTGTAATTTAAAAAGTCTCTGTAATTCACAGGTGACTCAGGACTCAAAATTACCTACCTCATCAACTAAGGACCTAAAGAGCATTGGGCATGTTCTTTCTGATGACATATACCATTTACAGGATACCTCATTGTAGACCTATCACTGCTTACAAGAGGATCTTCACAACAATCTAATATCTAACCCATTACTGCTGTCCTCATTTTCCAGGAGGGAAGAGGTCATAAATACATAACTTACAACCACTGCAAAGTTCAGTGCCAGCATCAGAAGTTAAGAGTTCTTGTCTCGGAGGACTGTGCTCACATCTCTGAACTCTATTTACACCAGAGAGAGAAGGTTCTTTTTTTATTTGAAATAAGGTGTCTCAAAGCATCATAGAAAAAAAAAATCTTTTACATGGAATTTGGCATTCTAGCCAAACATTTTAAGAGATGTAAATTGCAACAAGTTCTGCAACAGAAAGGTTTCCGTGGTCCAATACTTTCTGGTAATTTCAGAAAAAAAAGAATCTGAATAGAAAACCTGACCTTTTCAATAAGAAAGTAAACACTTTGACCTGATGCCTTTTTTGGGCAAAAAAAAAATACAACCACGACCAAAAGAACCCCCATTTAAAATCTTTTATTTTCATCCAAATAGGAAATAAATATAAATTTGAAACCTTGATAGTTGTAAAGTGGAATTGAAAGCCTTTGGCCAGCTCTTCTTATCTCTTGAAATCACTTTGAGACACATATCAAAAAGTTTGGCCACCCCTGATATATGTACGTATTAGAGTGTGCACTCAGTGTTTGAAATACAGTGTATGAAATTGCTCACAGCACATTAAGAATGCTCAGCAATGTGCAATTTTAGGGTCGCACTTTACGCTGTAAGACACATTGTGCTGTTAGCAATCTTTTTTCTCTCACTAAGCACACATTATTTGAGTTTTCTAGTTGAGCATACACCTAAACGAATTTTTACTTTTTTTAAAGAGGGCCATAAATTATCATCAAAGACTGGAGTCTCAAATCAGCTGTTATTTGAAGACTATCTGCTTCTTCTCAAAGTCCTATATCATCTTTACATCAATATCCTTTATAGCAAAGCATGAATTCAGAGGATATAAAACCTACAAGCCCAATTAAAAAGGCATTATATACAAATTGCACATTGAAGGTAGCGTGGTTTTTTTAAACAAAATTCTGTCCTCTTGCAGGGTTTTTGTGTGACCTTTCTTCATTTCCTTAGTTTTCTTTTTCAAAGACTTTCAAAGATGACGGCTTTTCATCCATTTTTTCCCAATAAAAAATAGTGGTAGCTGCCTCCACTTTGCTACACCCTCTCTTTCACTTCCTCTACAGGGGGTTGATTGACCTGTCCTTTAAAAGGGGGAAAATCCAGCTTTGGGGAGCGCCTGTCAAATAGGAAAGTTGCATAGTGATGTGACTCTGTGTGTGTGTGTGAGAGAGAAATCAAATAAAATCCAGAGCTGAAAAAATAATTCACTGTATGTAGCATAGAAGAAAAATCATGATGAAGTCCTGAGCTAACTCACATAATGCTTTCAGGAATCAGAAAAATGACACTGTCAAAACACAACATTAGTTTTCAGAAGCCTCCAGGCAAAATTTTATTTATTTAAAGTTAGTTCCTATTTTAATAACAAAAAAGTGGCAGCATATTCTACATCAAAGAAAAAACTTTTCTTAATGTTTCCATTCCTCTTGTGAAGTACTGGAGCTGAAGTAGTGGAGCTGTCTTTCTCTAAATAATTACGTGAGTGGCAGGATCTCAACCTGAGAAAGCTTTTTGTCTGCACTGGGGACTGTAGCATAAAGAGAATCACATTTGGCTTGCCTAATCTGAGCAGCAATAGGAGATAGATTCTGTCTTTTAGTATTTAAATAGTTGGTTTTAAACAAGATCCATAACAATGAAAGGCAAGTCCTGAATCAACATCTTGGTACACTGTAGTGCCTTGATGGAAGAGGAGTACAAATGAGAAGCACGTTCATGGGCTATAGCTCTCCACTCAGACTCATTAGCCACGTTCCTTGGGGCAGTGCCCAGGAGAAATGTCCCCTAACAGCACAATGGCACGCAGGTGGTGGCTCCTCTTGTATATTACCCTCAGTTCAGGCATCCTCACCTTCAGAAGCCAGACCAAAGCACACTGTTAGAGTAGTTGAAGCATTTACTATTTTATACCTTGTTGAAAGGATGAGAGATACATTTTAAAGTGCACTTCTGGATCTCTTTCCTGGAAATTTTATTTATTCCTCTTTGTTCTTCATACGTTCATTTTTTATAGTTACAACTAGCACTAGTGAGAAGGCAGTCCAGGGTCCATTCCTTCAAAGGCACCCTATAAATAAAGAATAACCCCCTTAGGTCCCTAGACCTGTTGTTTGCCTTTTAAGCATGGCTTCCCCACTGGTTCCTAATAATACCATTTCTTTGGCAGTGACTTGTCTGTGTTCCTTTTCTATTATTTCATATCATTTAACACCTCCTGCTTTGAACCTTAACAGATCCAGCTCCGGAGCTGTGCAAATTTGGTTCAGTTACAAAGGGCTCTACATTTGCATGTATCTGGGTCTTGCTGCAGAACGGTTGGGTCTGTGTGGGAGTAGGACTGAACTTTGTTGCAACGAGATAGCTCTTCCATCTGAGAAATGTATTTCTTCCTTCTGGGCCCCTGTTCTTCTATAAGCAACAAAATAAACTACTGTCAAGGCAGCTACCAACAAAACCATAGGAATTGGAGAAGGTGAAGCGATGCTTGCACGAGATTGCACCCCTAATGCAACGTCACAACTTCCATCTCAGGGAAACAATGTCTTTCTTGTAAAGTGGGGGTATGGCAATAATATGATGTACCAAGGATGTTATGGTTATTGAGAACTGTCAACGAAGTACCAAGGATGTTTTGGTTATTGAGAATATAGACTGCTGCCTGACAGAGCCCAGAAGAGGAGTTTTTCCCTTCTATCATGGCAAAATCTAAAGTGGAACAAGTCTTCTCATGAGTAACATAAAGTAATAATGCTAGCTGCCTGGTGATGAGGCTTTGAGGCTGAAGTGTCTCTGTGGTAGCTGTGCTTCTGCCAAAGCAAATACCCCTACTCGGGGACTGCAGAGAGCGGAGGAGCTGTTCTCCCAGCAGCATAACCGCAGAGACCTGTCTGCATTCACGCTGCGCAGAGGAGGCCTCCAGTGTGTGTGCGGCTGTCCCAGTGATGGCCCAAGCAAATTTTACGCAATGGACTTGTAAAGCACTTTGGGATTGTCAGGGATGAATCATGCTGTAAAATGTATCATTAATGTTACTAGATGTATTATAGACTTCTCCTGTGATCAGAGACTGCTGCAGGCAGTGTGCTGGGAGAAAAGCTCTCCAGATTGTGCTCATGCAAATCGGTATCTGCGATCACATTCATTATGGCTCCCACTACAACATTACTTTCACACTCTTGTGTGCTGCTCACTCAGTCTAAACTTCTTGTTGTTGCAGGTTGTATGACTACAACATAGCATCTCTTTGCCAACACCTTTATAAGGGTGAGAAAACATTATTTCAAAGATACAAATATGGAAATAGAGGCACAAGAAAACTAATAGATATGCTTAAACTTACCCAGGAAAGGGGTGGTGTGATCCTAACCTATGTCTCCTGACTCTGGAGTCCCCTAACAGGTTACTAGATTGAGGCAGCTGTCAATTTGTTCAGGGCGTTTAGTTCAGCTTATCTTTTTGTTCTGAAACATTTTCTTCTGAACTGGAAATCTGCATAATTTAGAGAAGAGCAGGAATTCCTGAAAGCTGCGAAGGACAAAAGTGAAATCTGACCTATTTTGAGCACATCCTGTTTTTACTGTGAACAGTAAGTCTTGTCAACTGGGTTAAATTATGCAAACAGTATTTCAAAATGATTTAGGATTAAATGACACAATCACAAAATAGCAATGTAATAGGAAGTGGAGGATGAGCAGACATATCCAAGAAATGGTTTTCAAACATTGCAAATGAAATGGAGAGTCAAGGCAATGACAAGGAGACTGCTGCCAGTGACATATCCTGTGAGAAGATCCTCAGAACAACCTGACTATTTGGGAATATAAGGAAAAAGCCGACAGTGCTCTAAAATATGAGAAAAGCAGGAAACCACAGGCAAAACCTAGCCATGAATTAATCCAACAGAAGTCAAAGCCAAGAAATTGTGAGCAGTGAGTCATCAGTAAAAGGGCACTTGCATGTAACATACGGGTTCAGTTCACAGGTACCCAGTCTGTTTTTTAAAATTAAAATTTAAAATATGTCAAAAATATTCAGTGTTCAGATGAAAGTTGAAAAAAAGAAGCTTTCAAGATCTCAAGTCTGTATTTTGAATGTTTGGCTAATACATCAACACAGGCTGGCTTGCCAAAAATATTAAAATACAACTAAAGAGATCATAAATTAGTAAATTGTCAAGTATTCTTAATATGTATTCCCAATGCCAGGCATTTATAATACTAAAAGCAGGTTACTTAAATAGTAAGTGCCAGTTAGTACTCAGGAAGCTCAGGACAGTTTTACTTTAACAGACAGAACAAACAAGGTTTGCTTCAGCAAACCCATCCTGAAAGAAGTAACAAAGATTTAACTTGGACACATGAAAAGTTTCTGTATTTTACGATTTCAGTGTTCATTTAGAGAACTATTATACCATGCAGTACAAACCTTTTATTAAATCAATGCATTCATTTACTTGAAATAAAAGTTTTATTCAATCACTGTATTTTGATAGACTGGACTACTGCACATAGGCAGGAGATAATGGATGGAACAGGATGTCCTTGAAAGAGAAGAGCTGCTTCAGATCACCTCTTTAATACTCAGGAGACACCCTGCTTCCAATGCCCGTCAGACTTCTGAAGGCTAAGAGGAAAGATGCACCAATGCTATCTGGTGTAACAAATCAGCTCCTGAATCACCTAACTATAAAACTCACAGGGAAAAAATTAAATAAGCTCTGCTTAAAATATCTCAATGTCATTTTAAAATCTATTTAGGAATATCAGCTCTGATGCCTTTATAGCAGCTTAGCCATGTGCATTGTAAAGGCTCACTGGTACTGCAGCCATCACCAGGTTTTGAAATGAGTAAAACACAAAGTTATTAAATCAGTTTTGGTCTTGCAGTCCCGTTTGGTCAGTTCACTTTAACATGCTTTCAAGCAATTAAGGAAATTGATACAAAGAGATTTTTAAAAGAGGCAGGAGACAAAACTTCACTGACATAGAGATCTATAACAAGACATAGATTTCTTTTTGAAAAAAAAGAAGAAAACATGTGTAAGCCATATTCTAACACTTGTTACAGCAAAGAAAAACTAAAACCTCGGGTTACATTTTCAAAGACATTTTCCCACCTATTACATAGCCCTTCTGTGTTCTGAGTGCTGGAACCTAGATCAACCAACTTTTTGTGTCATAATATGCACACAGAATATTTTCCTGCAGGCTTAGTAGAAATCAGAGAAACAGAAGAATTTGTGTACATATATATATGTAAAGTCATCAAAACCAGTATCTTAGCACAGTATATGAATTTATAGTCTCAAGATTAAAACCTGCTGGGGTAAACACTCAGCAAAGCTAGTCATGAAACAAACAAAAAAAACCCCCAACAAACCCTGCATCTATAGATTTTGAGAATTAGTTGTCTTTCCCTCTTCACTAAAACAGATGTATGTGTGTGTGTATGTGTGTGCGCGCCGGTCTCCCCACCTCCCATCTTCAGCTAGCACTTTTGTTACAAAGTGAAAAAGAGCTCTGTGAAACAACTTATTCACAGTAGGACCCAGTAATTATGATGAAAGTACGGCAGCATAAGGCAGATAAAATGGTGTTAAGTTATTTCTTTCTATTATAGAAGTCTTAGGTCTCTACACGGAGCAGCACTTTACTCACCTACCTTGCATATCAATGTTGAACAAATTGCCTTGTTCATACTTGAAACACTGCAGATCCAGCTTATAGTTTTATTTACTCACACCAGTTAGAAGCTGTATGAAGCCTCTCAAGGAGAACAAGTCAGCAAACTATTCTTTTTTAGCTATTCACAAAGTAAACCCGTTGAAGTTCTAGTTGTCCCAAAAAAGGAAAGGACTGCTTTCTGTTGAGAAAAGCAATTCTCATATAGCAGCCGTATCAATGAGAAAATGCAACTCTACTGGGGAAAAGAAGGATAGTTTGAGTCATGAATCTTGCAGGAAAACTTGAAGGAAAAGCTGGTTTCTTTAGGAGCAAATATTCTGCCACCCTAAAATAAGCAGTACAGTACAAAAGCCAAGATCAACATGTTTGGGTATCATCTTTTTTAAACTCACTATGAAAAAAAATGACTGCTACAGGAGACACAGTCAAACTCATGCCATCTCTTTGGCCATGTCTATGAAAAATTAAGCTTTGCCCTCATCTCTCTGAAAGTAGTGTCTGCTTCTCTTTTCCTATTTCAGTCCAGCTTGTGTCTCTGGTCTGCGGGCACTCCGCACTGAAAGAAAGAAAATACTGGTATTTCCAGGGAGAAGTAAGAAAATGATTTAGCCTTCTAAAAGAGTAGAATTCAAACAGAACAGACACATCCAGGTATTAACAAGTTCTTTTCTGATTGTGGGAAAGAATAAGGATCAAATATGTTTAAGTCTAACCTAAAAATGATACTGAATGCTAATGAACCAATGTATTGTTAACAGAGTTTTCCCTTTTTTATTAAGAAATTTAATTTAATAATCCATGTATTTATACACTGGTATAAAAAAAGCTCTTTGCCCTGCCCTTTCTAATAATATTTAAATAACTGTGAAAAAATTAGTTCTTACTAAAGAGGATGGCAGCTCTGCTATATTACTTGATATAATGGTAAGGAACAATTGACATTTTACAGTGTCTATTTTCAAGTAATGATCAGCATAATATGCTGGACAGCCAAATCATCTAGCAGAGGAAGATCCTCTTATCTTTAGTCACTGGCTTCGTATCAGCTGCTGTCAAGTGCCTATCTGACAGCGGGTAAGAAAATGAAGCTGGAGTGCTAAGTCCACCTCTTAGTCACCCCAGTGTAAACTTACTGCTGTGCAGTTGACTTTTGTGGAGTTATCTCAGGTACATGCTGGTGTAAGAGAAGGACAACTGGACTGCTGGTTATGTAGCTCCAATGCTCACACACTGGAAGAGAAGCGATGAGAATATATAGACGTAGAACATAGGCAAAGGTTTGGTACTTTTTCTTGAAGGTTTAATTTTATAGCCTTTGTCTGAAAATAAGATATCTCTATAGTGCCTTACTGCCTCAAGCAAAGTCCGGAAGGCTTTCTCTCCTATACTGATCTTATATCATGTTATAAGTAAAACATCAGTTGCAATGAAATCGATAAGAGCTTCACCTATGTGTCTGAGCCTGTTTTAAAGAAAGCAGTGGTAAAACTCCTGTTGATTTTCTGGAGAAGACTGAAGCCCTGGGGAATACCAGTAGCTCTTTAATAAGAGCTGCCTACCAGATGTAAAGCACGAGGATGCCCACTATTGCCTCAGAAAGCAGGATGGCAAATCCTACCATCTGGCCATCATCTCCATTATTCACTTTGGTAAAACGTGCATTCTGAATACCCCTCTGAATAATTCTTCCCCGGTGCAACAAAAGGGTTAAAAACTGGCAACAAATAAAGTCTTCATGAGTTGGCCTGAAGTCAGTAAACTCAACATAGAATTGAAAGGAATCAAGTCTTTAAAACAGTACTGGAGCTAATGTTGATTTCACCTGCATCCAAAAGATCTGAAGTTATGATCAGTTTACTGTAACCAGGCCTAAATATATCAAACAAAATAACTGATGTGATCAGAGCAACTGACATCTCCCAAGAGCCACCTGCTATTGCCAGGGTGTATCTAAAAATAAGTGAGAAAAAAGCACAGTATTCTGAAAAGAAGCCTTTATTGTTCACACAAAGCTGATTCTGTCACATACCACGAGGCATCATTAACAAGCTAAATATGACTTTGCTTAAATCAAACAGGATTGCTTAATCAAAGTATCCAACACAGTTATGATCAATTCCTTTCTTTGTTCTTTCCTGGATGGAAAGAACTGCTAGCTTAGCCAGCCTGTTATATGAATAACTTCCTTGCCAGGTAAATCCACCACAGGTACTAAAATCAGAGCTGGGGTCTTCTTGCCCAAGTATTTTTCCAGGTATTCTTGCAGTCCTAAAATAGAAACAAAACAATTAATGAATCCTCTTTGTCTCATTTTCTATTGTGTCCTATTTCTCAAAAATGATTTCTAAATAAATTTTTGAAAATTGCAGTGCAGTAGCAATTAACAAACGGAAGTGAAATGCAACTCTTGAGTTTTCCCTTTATGTAGAAGGAAGAATCACCATCTCCCACCTCCTTGTCAACTAATTTGAGATTAACTTTACATGTTGCCTAAGGCCGTAATTCAGCAAAACAGTTAAAAGCATGTTTCTCAACCTTGAGTGAGTGAGTGTTCTGTTGATTACAGATATAGCAAGCTGAAACTAAGTGCAGGTAGTTTCATAACTAAATAACAACATAACTAAAGGCCAGTTGAAATTCAGTTCTTTGTAATTTCTGATATTTGGATGATCAGCACGTAGTTGTCTATGAATGAAATTCTGCTTTCAAGTCCCACTGTGGTGCATCAATCTACTCAAAGTTGAAGTGGGCCATTTTTAAAAACATTACGGACATGACTTCCATTTGAAATCAATGGAAGCATGCCGCGTTGAAGATGTAATGGAGGAAGGCCAGGGATGGCAACATATATGACTGCATATCTAGGATTATAAAGAGATTCAAACTGATAAAAATATAGAATCTAGCTATGAAGAGCTGCAAAGGGACTGGTATGTGACAGAAGTTTGTAAATTTAAAGTCTATTATGGGAACAGAATTGGTAATGGAGAAGATCTAATTAGGAGAATATGGGCGAAAACTGAAGAATGGAAAATTTAAACTCAGCATCAAGACATTCCTGGTCGTGTTGCAGCCTCAGTGGACATGCTAGAAATCCAGCCACACAGAACCCTTAAAGAAGACTACCGAAAACCCTCCAAATGACCGTACAAAAGACAGTTTCCTAATGGTAAGGTATGGCCTGCCTGCGCTTTGGTTTCAGTAAGTTATTTCTGTCTGCAGCTTCTGTGATTATGGCAATTCTTTGTAACACTAAGCAATCTTGGCTAGAGAGGGTGTAAAGGGGGCAGAACTTGAAGACTGTCAGAAGGGTTTTTTTTGGCGTCACTGCCTGTGAAACTGTGAATAGGCAGTTCAGTCAAAGTGTTACCTCATCCAGGATAAAACAGCAATTTTGCCATTGTATTCACTGAAGCCAAAATTCTTCTCTCTTGTTACCTGGCAGCGGTAGCATCAATTAATGTAATAATGGCAATGCTACCTACGAAATATTGCAAAGACAGTACCAGTCTTCTGAAATTCTGCTGACTTCCTTTTGTATTAACATCATTGACATTAGAGGTGAAAATAGACAAGGGTGAGCCAAAGATCAACAGTCACCTCAAAGGTCAAAGGACTTCTTCATGCTGTGTGTAAAAAGGGACTCAGTCTTTGTATTGCTGATATTCACCAGTGACCTGATAATTAAGCATCAGCTAACATATCCATTCTAAACTTTGACTTCAGAAAACTTCGTAGCTGTGCTGGCTCAGAAGGCATTAAGTGGAAGTGGGTAAAATCACAAAAATCACCAATTCCACCCCATTAAAATTACATTTCATTTTTTTCTCAATTAAAATTTTGAAAATGTAATTTTAGTCTTTAACTTTTTTCACAGGCTTAAAAGCTGTGAAACAGTGCTAAAAGCTACCATAACAAAACCAAGTATTACTTTCAAAGGGAGAATTTCAAAGTGAGGTTATCTGGAAATAGAACTCCATTCTTTTGTGGTTTTGAGCTGGCAAAAATAGCCATAAATATTTACATGTGAACATGCCCTAGTGAACTTGGTAGCCAGCCAGAAAGAGCCACCTTTCCAAAAGACCACCGCCTTTTCTATTGCAAATGCAAACTGCTGCAGCAAAGCTTACATGTGTAATTGAAATGTGGATGAAAATCTGGGACATATGCCTCTAAATGTTTTATTATACTTATAAATCAAATAGTTTGATATGAAAATATTCTACCTTAGACGCTCATCTTTATACATTTAAAAATCAGGGATAGAAGTCTGCCCATGCAAATTTCCCCTGAAAAGAGGAGACTGGGTCTTACTAAAACAGCAAAATTGTACTCTAAGACCCCACAGAAGACAATGCACAATTAGTAAATCTATGTCAGCCTATGTAATCATAGCTGACAATCCAAAAAATGACAGCTATATATTTTACCTGCTATAATAAGTTACTCTAAATCCTCCAATACTAATTGTATATATTTAATAATGTGACACTAATAAAGACACAATCTATATTTTTTCACTCATGCAAATTATGCTTTTAGATAAATAAGAGCCTCAGTCATGAGTATGAGTGTTTTCTGAAGTATGTAACCCTTTGAATACAAAGATTTCAAAATTTCTTTCCTTTATATCACTGATTGAAATGTTTCCTCAGTTGCATGCCATACTTATAAAAGTTGATCTTAAAAGTGAAAACAAGTAAAGGACAGAGGGTTACAGTGAGTGTGTTTACTGGAGCTTTAACAGGAGCTATATATGATTGATATTGGTCTTAAAGTTATTTAATCTGCCCTGATACAAAATGTTTATTAAAGTACAAACAAAACCAGCTGATTAGCAAGCAGCAAACAAGTGGTGTGTATTCTGCATGTTTTAATTTCATTTCCTGTGACAGTCAGCATTAATTATTATTACTACATGAAATTTGGCAAAAGCGGGTGAGCTTCATCCTGTAAGATGGATCCCCGCTACTCCCAACCGATCAGCAGAAGTTCAGGGCACAGGTTCCATATGGAGCTTCTTTCTGCACCACTATACATTTTTCTATTGACCTGGGTACAGCTGAGGGATATGGACATAACCAAAACTTAAAAAGAACAAAAATAATTCAAAGTCTTTCCCTCTCTCACCGAAAACTTTGGAATTACAATCTGCCATTCCTCTGTAAGGACAGGATACTGAGATCAATAGTTTGATGATCTCTCACGCTGACTTAGCAGCCCTTCCATATAACATGGCACAATCTAGCACCATAAACTATTGTTTTTAAAGCTGCTTTTCACATTAAGTAGATAAAACAATGTCCTGGGACCCCCTAAAGGGTCATTCCAAATGATTAGGAAGACGATTTTTACATCTGTGCTGTCATTGGCTTCAGCAGGATTTAGGCAGTACAAGATGAGGCCACAGAATCCACTTATGCTTCCAAAATCAGATCCCCATTATTGCTGCCATCCTCTTGCTTCACTGGATATTTGCAGGGGAGGAGTAATCTAATAGCTCGTATTGAAAAGGAAAATGGCAACAAAAAAGCAGATCACATTTAGCCCGGTACATAAAAAATCACTTTCATATTACAACTACTATCTTTCCTTCACTTTTTAACCAAAGATACTGTACATTGCTTAGAG
>WAAD01008232.1:81415-102172 GCA_013389945.1 Fregata magnificens
ATCCAGGTGTAACTGAGTTTTGTTAAGGACTGGTAAAAAGGGGAGTTCCCTGGCACCTTTTGGCAGACCAGATTAGGCATAGCTCTAGAGATGATGTAAACTCCATGCAATACCGATGATGCACTTCAATCAGTCTGGCCTGGGATATTTATCTGAATATGAGTTAAGCAGCTGCTTTGAATTGCAGGGGAAGTCTGTTGCCATGATATATGAGACAAATGACCAATATGAATTTGGATGAGGCTTTGAAACGGCTTTAAACCTGTGATTACCTAAGCAAGTCTTTGAAACTATGACAATAAAAGAATTTGTGTTCTTTGCTACAAAACTTTCAAAATCTAATCCATGTTGTGAAGATTTCCTAAGCTGTGTCTAAATTTCTCTCCCTTCTTTCAAAGTCAGCAATTGATGAAAGAGCTTTCCTGTTGCATGGTAAATACATAGTAACATTTGTTTAAAAAAAAAATTAAAAAGTAACTGGCATAACTTAGACTTAACCCCCCATGCCAAATTTACCGTTTCAGGCCTATTTGTAAAGTATACATACCTCAACATTTAAAAAAAAAGAAATTACAGAGGGTGTTGCAGTTGCATTTGGAACTCAGGTCTCTACAAACACATGCCTCATCAAATGCCAAAACAGCCACTCAGATCTGCACAAGTCTGTATTTGCAAACAATTCTTTCATAAAAATGTATCTTCAAGGATTCATCAAATTTCGTTTCAGTTTGTCTTGCATTTATGGACCCATCTATGCTGAAGGGCTTCTTGCTTCTCGCACCAAACTAGTCTAGTTGTAACAATGAAAATGTCTTTTTCAAGTAATCACATAACCTATGAAAATACAGTCTGGACTGGAAGCACCAAAGCCAACGTTCGCCATCCTCTCTTGGCTTGTCCCTACTACCAAAGAACCATTTCAGATGACTGCAACCTCTTCTGTGAAGGATATGTTTATTAAGATCCAGACTGATAGGACTCTGACATTTTGGTCACAAAATACTCGGAGTTGTAGGCACAGATACATACAAAACAGGGTAACACTTTACCCAGCAGACCATTCACCAAATGAAATCATAGAATCATAGAATAGTTTGGGCTGGAAGGGACCTTTAAAGGTCATCTAGTCCAACCCCCTGCAATGAGCAGGGACATCTTCAACTAGATCAGGCTGCTCAGAGCCCCATCCAACCTGGCCTTGAATGTTTCCAGGGATGGAGCATCTACCACCTCTCTGGGCAACCTGTTCCAGTGTTTCACCACCCTTATCATAAAAATTTTCTTCTCTATATCTAGTCTGATTCTACCCTCTTTTAGTTTAAAACCATTACCCCTTGTCCTATCACAACAGGCCCTACTAAAAAGTCTGTCCCCATCTTTCTCATAAGCCCCCTCTAAGTATTGAAAGGCCGCAATAAGATCTCCCAAGAGCCTTCTCTTCTCCAGGCTGAACAACCCCAACTCTCTCAGCCTTTCTTCATAGGAGAGCTGTTCCAGCCCTCTGATCATTTTTGTGGCCCTCCTCTGGACCCGCTCCAACAGGTCCACGTCTTTCTTGTACTGAGACAAAAATCCGCTATAAAGGGAAGATTACAGTTTTATTATATTTTACTGCTAGTCCTGTTTGTGCTGTGGACTTCTTGTCCCTGTGGAATCTATCCCAAACCTGAAAAAACCAATTCTAGCAATGTTTTTACGCAGGCTACAGTGTAAACATAATGAAAGTTGCTGTAGGCTTGGATAAGTACCTGCAGGAGTCTGAGCAACACTTTCTACAGCTGAGCAGAGGAAGAGGAAGAGGAAAATGAGCTGTGTTTCCCTGCGTCCCTTACTGATAACTCCGGCTCTCAGAATCAGTGAGGAAAAGTTGCAAGTGTGCAAGGTAGCAGCCACGGACCTTACTGTTCATGGGAGATGCAAGAAAGATGAGTGATTGGCTTATCTTAATCCAAAATAGTTAGTCAATGAGGATGCCTATGCTCTGCACCGCCAGCAGCAAGAGGAGAGAGAGAACTGGCCTCAAATGATTAGTTCTGAAGGAATCCAGAAGTTGTCTCTTCCCTTCCCAGCCTCACCAACCTCTCTGCTGTTCCTCTGCTTCGACAGGAGGGTGTGGGAAGGAAAGAGGGCTCACTCATAATCAGGGAGGGCATTAACATTTACAGGAACCTCACTTTTCTAGAGCTGAGTCACTGGGCTGAGCAACTACGGAAGTTTTTTTAGACTGTAGCTAATACATTTTTTTCCATCTGAAAGAAAATTAGTAGACAAACCAGTTATTTTTAGTGCTGGTTTGATTGTGGGCCTGTCAGCCTTGGCAATGCATCTCTTTTATCAAGCTGCCACGATACCTTGTTTTGTTTCCAGAGCAAAGTTTGATTAAAGACCAATTTCAGAAAAGTTACTCGCTGTGGGCGTTAATTAGAGCTTTGCGGGGTTTAAGCTTATGATCTGTTTCACTTACTAAACCCTGTAATTCAAGTTACATGAAGATGGGAGTGAACCAACCCCTTTCTATTCTTCTGAAGGCTTCTGTTTAACTCAGTCATGAAAGAACTTCTTTCCTTTCCCTCCCTAATACGGAATTCTAATTTCTGTCCTTTCCTAAACAAAATTAAAAAGAATACTTCACATCTATAAAGAGCTTTCAAACTAATGAACTGAGATACATCCTTGGAGCTTCAGAATGGGGTAGATAAACTTTAGGAAGCCTTTGCTTCTAGATAATGTTTTCAGTGGTGCCCGAGTATACTATACATCTTAGGAAAAACAGGTAAACACCTATTTCCCTTTCTCTGCTTTTTTCTGGGAGTGGAGTATTGTCATACTGTAAGAGAAGGTCCCTGGCATTCTCTTCCTCCCCTCTTAGTAGCAGGCAAGAAAAGCCTTTTGCCTTTCTGCAAGCAAAAGGCCAGCTACTAGCTCGAAGAATCTTAAAAAGGTGGTTGATGAAAAAAGACTTAGTAGTACTTGCGGGTAATAAGTAGCAGACTGAAGCGGAATTTGTAACATGATATAGTTAAAACTAGGAACTATGTAATAAAGTGAATGAAATGAAAACGCCATTGGGGTACTATGCAAATACAAGCAGACAAAAAAAAAGCCGAAAATGAAACCTGACTCAGCTGCATTGGATATTTGAAACTAGGCTAGACAAAACAAGAAACCACGTACTAAAAAGAACACACCTGTGAAGGAGAAGATGACCTAAAATGGTCCATCTCTGTTTTCCAGCAGGCAGCCTGCACAAGAGAACTGAGGCTGAATGAGGTAAGATACTTAGGCAGAGCTCATGGATACTACCATCTTAAAACATCCTTTCCCAAGTATACATTCTCTCCTGAACTTCCTCCCAAATTTTGAAACCTAAACTTCAGCTTAGTTGGAAAGCTGGTATGAACTCTTCCTAAAGCTGTACAGTGTGACAGATGCACCAGGAATGTTGAGGAGTAAGCAAATCAGGCAATCATAATCATCAAATGAGGTTTTATACTGATACTTGTAACAATTACCATTTCAATCCCAAATGCCATCCCTAAGACAACTATACACCTCCTAACTCTCTCTGGATATACAGAAGTTAACCTTCCAAACTACACACAGTACCAGTCAAATTAGGTATGTTATCATGCACATCAATGGCAAGTTGCAGAAAGAAATGTGACTCTTTTAAAGACAAACAAATGTTGCTGAGCTCTTCTGCACATTAGTTATGGCTGTTTCTCAGTAGAAAGAATTAAGATTTAGCTTCCATAATAATTCTTTCAAGCTGCCGGCTATAGCTGAGAAAATAGCAGAGCATGAAAACTCATCGCTTTCTGTTTTCCAGTGTTCTGTTTTTAGCCATGTCCTATATAGAGGTTGAGAATCGGCCTATACAAAGTTATAAATGTGCACTTTTGTTTAAAATGTCATTAACCTTCTGCACTAAACAAAGAAGCACTTAAGCATGCCCTTCCAGTACTCACAGTGAGGTCTAAATATAATTTCAAAGAGAACAGAGGACTGAACTTTCTGAGTACAATCACTCAGGGAAGAACTTGTGCTTTTTCTGAAACCATGACAGAGTGCAAAGATCACGAGCCTGTTTTCCCTGTGTGCTATCTTTCAACCCCGTAATGACCCAATCTCTTTAAGGGGTGGACGGTTATTGAACTTGTATGCCAGCTGTGCTCAAGATCTCTGGGGAGGATGGGCTGTAATGACACCAAGCAGGGATGAGTTATGAATGGAGACAGATTATTACAAACACATGAAACAGTAAGGACCCATTTTTCAAGAGGCATCTAAGAATGCACTTTGCAGTATGTGCAAGCACTTGTTTGCTCATATAGTCATCTGAACGTGCCTATGCGGGCAGATAAAGCTGCAGGATTCACTAGGGGCTCACACACATGTCTTTTGTTGTATGCAAAATCAGATAAATGTGCACTTTCTTGGATTTTTTTTCCAGATTAATTGAAAACTTGGTGTGAAAATGATCAACTGCAACAGCACCTGTGCAGTAATTATGAAACTTGCTTTTTCACCTTTAGGTCACATTACAGCTACTGACTCTTGGCCCATAGTCCAAGAGCATGAGATAGCGCAGATTTGCAAGCTGTAGGACAGTTGGTCGCTATGCCCTTCAGGTAGGGTTGGGGACACTGGTGGGGCACTGTGTGTGGGAAGCTCGGCTGTGCCTGCTGGTAATTCAAGAACTTTTATCTCCAGGGTCTGTCAATCTGGCACCTTTCACAAGTGTTAAATTCACTTAAGTATATTTTTTAAGAAGCTGTCATGAGACATACTGAAGCAAATATGTCCTTCAGTGGTTACACATGGACTTGGTTGTAACAATGTTTCTTAAGTGCTTTGACATCCCCAAATGATATGTTTGGTACAGCTTCCACATTAGTTCATTTATTCAAGTCTGCTAAACAGTCTCTAAAACCGATGGGTTTAAGAAATATCTGATTGGACATAGTGCATCCAAAAGGCCTGCCCATGAAGAGATGTTTATATAACTAGTGGACACCACATACATCTGCCGGTGGGAGAATTTAGTCTACAAATAATAGAAGAGGTTTCTAAAAGACTTTGTGGTAAGCATCCTTAGACTGGGTACGGAGAAGATCATACTGTCCTTGCTTTATGTTAAGTTAAGCTGTGATCATTTAAAATAATACTGATGGAATAATTGTTTTCCATTTCTAGGCCAGATTCTCAACTGCTGTAAGTTGTAGCTATGCTAATTTACACCTGCCGAGAAGCTTGCACAGGAGATTACATATTTATATATAGTATCACGTGCAAACTAATGAGGTTATTTCTAGATATTTACCATTGTAAAGAGCTCCGAAACTTTAAATCAATCTGCTGCACTAATGTAAATAACTTATTGTAACAAAACCAGATAAAAGTGCACCAAACATGTTAAATACATTATTAGGTCGATGAAGATCATTCATATTGATCCAGGTCTGGCTTCACAGCACAGTTCAATCAAAGCTGCCTGGAAGAGGTAACAAAGAGTGGTCATGGCATTCACTGCCTTTTGTCCTGAGGTCACCGATTTAATTCTAGAATGAGTCTACAAATGACTAAAATTTCATTACTGCTGCATCTGACAACATAGGCAAAATTAGCTGGAGCAGGCTAAAAAAAGAAGGGTAGACCAATTTTTAGAGGTGGAACAAAACCCAGCTTCTGTTTTAATGGGGAAATCAGGCTACCAGAGGTTGCTTATGATCCACCCAGCAGTTTATGGGCTCTTGATAACCACACAACTACCTCCCCTTGATCTGGCACATTTACATTAATTGGATTTTTATCCTGTATGGCAGCGACTCAAGATATCAGTACCCTCTTTTTCCCTACAGTCGAGGAACAAAAGGAGAGAGACGAAAGTCTTCTGTTCCTCTTCATGGCCTCCAAGGATAACAAATAAATCTCACTGCTAGTGCTTCCTGTGTAATGTGAGCTCATAGCTTGTTACAGATTTGGGAACGGGAGACTGGGAGAGTCATTCAACTGTGTCAACCGACAGCAAAGTGAAAAAAGAAGGGTCTGAAACTTGGCCACATAGTGATGTGAGCTGCAAGTCATTTTTGCTCTAACTTGAAGTTATTAACAGCATAATTTATAACAGCCTTCAGCAAGACTTACGTGTCATTTTATCAGGCACTGAATAAACACTAAATAACAGACAAAGTCTACCACGAAGAGTTTACCATCAACACAAAAAAATAGAGAGCTGAAAAAGGAATGTAGGACAGGTAGGGAACTGAGTCATAGAAAACTGTGCCAAAATTACACAATTTGTTAAGGTAATTTGTGGAAAAGCCAACAACTGACCCCAAATTCTGACTCACTGTACAGCTCTTCTTCAGAGCACACCACAGCGAGCACACTTACGAACAACAATACAGTGGCCAAGAACTGAATCATCCTTTTGCTTGGACTGCTTTTGGATCTCTGGATGTTAAAATCACAGTCCCAGAAGAGCACTGCTGCCCGTGTCCCACCTGCTCTGTTGTCAAACAATTTTGCTGCTCGGAGGCCTCTGCCATTCTTCCACCATCAACAGCTGCAGTGGTTTACAGGTTATTTGAAAGTTACCTGTGGGCTTTATGCCAAAATAGTCTCTCATATCTGTCAAGGGGCTATACAGCTGCCTGTCTTATGATTGCTTAATAAACATTACTATATATTATACCACAGTGTATCACAAAAGGCTGCAATAAAGTTAAATTATTACACAAATATGTGCATTAAAAAAAAAAATGAAGAATGTTTCATCACCAAAATACATGGTCCTAAACACCTGTTTTTTTGGACAAGGCCTTTTGGAATTACACAAACTGCACTGCCTTCCGTAACTCTTGTACATTTTGTGATTTATAGCCAGACAGGTTACAGGTACAATACACAGCATAGCCCAGTAGTGAATAGAAAAGCTGCCCAGATCTGGCCTGTTGCTTAGGCGTTCCAGGTTCCCCAGTCCCCAGACCCCTCAGGTGGGCCAGCACCCATAGGTGACCAGTCAGTCAGCAGCCTCTGACCTTTTTGCACCAACTTGGTGTCTGACTGTTCCTCTGTTTGAACACTGGCTCCTTCAACAGGAATTTCTAGTTCTGGAGCCGTAAGCCACATCTCCACCAAAAACTACGTTAGCTCAAAGAGATACTGGATTAATGAGATTGAAAACGGTCAGAAGGAAAATGGATGTGATGCTCTAACCACTTTTAAGAAACATGAAGTGCGAGTGATGCAAGGGTGACCTTTATCTTTCCTGCAAACAGAAGGCCAACCTATAAGGCACAGCAAAACATGCTTTTGATTTATCCTTGTGCCTCCTTCTGTTTTAAAGATGTGATCTGCGGTATGAGATCTGGTTTTAACAATGTTGCAGTACTGCTAGAGGGAAATAAATTGTTCAAGAAGAGATGTCAGTTTTAAAGCAAAGATGCCTACACAGCCCTCTCTTTGGTCAACACTGATACTTTATGCCATGGGCCTTAACTTGTCAGGGTATATCATACCTGCAGCGTTGCAGTACACGGTAGCAAGAAGGACAGGATACAGAAAGCCATCAACATCTGTTCACAGAGAGCCACTCTTCTCCTGGAACATCATCACTGGAGTGGTCTTACCAGTATTTTCTACACTACATTAGCTGAATGAGTAGGTTTTTCTTTTTTTAAAAAGACTTCTCTTTCAAGGTAGTTTTTTAATTACACCACTGCTAGGAAGATTCCTTAGAATCAGGCCATCACCTCTTTTTCTCTTTTGCAGAAAGCACATGTGGGTAGAAAGGAAGGCAAGAAAATATGCTCAGCCTAGCTGAATTTTTGCCAAATCACTTTGCAGGGAAAAGAAAACTCATCTACAACCTGCCATAAGAACACTAAGGGTCATCAAAGCCGTAAAAAATCCGGTAAGACAAAAAGGTGAAACACGAAGATGCTAAAGCATGATGATGATGATGATGATTATTATAATATAATGAAATTTTATTAATATTACTACTAGTACTAATCTAATCAGTTCCATTTTTTACTTACCCCAAGTAAAGAGGCAGAAGAAAGGAACACTAACTGGATGTTATAATGTATAGTCAGAACTTCCTGCTAAATATATTTGTGTCCTCCTGCAAATGTTTCCGTTTGTAATTTTAGCAATGAATTAAGGTAAATGTAGCACTTTCAAATGCTACTAACATCAATACAGCCAGATTCAAGGTTACTGGGTCTTTTTGGTAAAGGATAGCACAAACGAATAAAATAATAATCTACTTGTTTAAAATATAAAAGTTGGTTATTTATTCCTCCAGAATTCTAGCTTTCTTTCAGGGGAAATCTGGAAGTTTTAAACTCATTGATCCTTCACTTTGCCGCTATTTCTTTGACCTTTTAGGTATTTTTTGTTTGCTGTCACATTTTTGCTGATTTGTTTTTAAATTATAAGTCCAATTTTAGCTTCATTTTTCTTAAACCACTTGACACAATCCTTTAGTAAAATCTACTCACAGTTTCATTCTTAAGGCCAACCAAAGATTTACAATATGCTAAACTGGGCAAAAATTCTGTAGTAATCAGCACAATATATTTTATACTCCATCATAATAATTTTTTCTGGCTCCATATCGATGTAACTTTTTCTGCTTTTTACAATGTTTTACAACTTAAATAATTTAATACAACAGTTGTTATATTTTTATTGCAAGCTTATAAAACTTGTACCATAAGTCTCTTCTATGCAATATATTAAACAAAGAAATGACAGAGAAGAAGGGGAACTGATGATTACTAAAACTGTAATTCAGTCTCCAAGTTCTGAACATGTCATAAAGTGCTTCTGGCTCACTTGCGTACAGCACATCTTGTCAGCATTCCTTAGATGAACCACCTCTTCATATTCAGTTCTCCTTACCTGTTATTGTAATGTTGATATAGGAAAAACAACGATGATTTCACACTTCAGGCAATGCATTGATGAAGTGGTGGTTGAGAGGAAAGGACCCAGCATAAAGTACGAAGGGGCAGGAATGCCATTGCCAGCTCTGCCACTGAGTTGCTGGAAGTCCTTGGGCAACTTCTTTTGGCTTCAACAACGCATACAGAGCCATGCTTTATTTAATTTTGCAAGTAATTTTGCAGTGCTGTAAAGACAGGTGTCTCCTTAAGTCTCGGGCAGGACCTTTGTGTCTGATTTTTGTGTTTCTGAGCAACTGCAGTTCTTGATGCCTCAGAAAATCAATCTCTGAATTTCATACTTCCATTTTTTAGAATAGAAAAAATACTTTCCTGCCTTTGTGAAATGCTTTGAGATTGCCTGATGAATAATTGTTACTGCCTTAGTATACCTGAGAGCTTATGTGAAAGACACCGTTTCAATGCATCCCTCAATAAGACTCTTTTAAATTATGTTTTACATTACAGACCCACTTTACATACTTTTACAGACACAGTTCTGTCCACATCTACAAAGTGGGTCATGTATATCCAAAAGAACATACAAGTCTGCTACTTCTAAAACTCCTCTGCTGATAACATACATAAAAATAATAAATATGGATCTAAATTTATGTTAGAAGTAAATTTTACTGACTGGAAATGCTACATTTATTTCTATTTCTGGAGGAATTATTCGTATTTTTGAAACTTAGGATAAAAACTTCAACTAGCTGTGGTACAGATTCTTCATCACCTAGTTCAGTAAACCATTTCTGCACAAAATACATCATAGAAGCCCTTTTCCTCTATGCTGAGACTTTTACTAGAAAAGAAGGCATCACATATACCTTACAGAGGTAAAACATTTCAGTTTCTAAGGCCAGACTTGATAAAAATCTCCAGAAGATATTTCTGATGGCTTGGCCAAAAAACCCCCATAATTAATTCCTGTAAATCACTTAACTGCATAATCTTAATACTGCTAATGCAAAGGCTCTTTGCCTAGATGATTAAGATTTCTTAGTAGAAATCAGCTTGTGACTCCTAAGAGATCAACATAGCCAGCTGAGAAATAAACTTACAAACTTTTCTATTTGTCCAAAAATATGATGAGTGCAGCTATATGAAAATTAGTTCCTGAATTGTGTTGCTATGATTTCAGCCCTTGCCTACATGGATCACTCGCTTTGTAGGGTGAAGGACCACAGATGCCTGCATGCTCTCTGAGATCTTTTTTTTTATCTGGTACTTGAATCATGCAATGTCAAAATGAATAATGGAAATATAACCAGCACTGGACTCCTCGGTTAAGCAGCAAGATTTTTCTTCCCCAAAATATAAAGCAAAAAACAAAACTTGGAAGACAGGTATGCTTATGGACTTGAGAAGCTTCAAGAAAAGGACCTAGAGCATAGCAACTCAATTTATTTTGACAGCTACCTTTCTCCTCATTAAATATCTTAGGTATGATATTTACCTCTGTATGTCTGTAACTATAAGCATAATTAGATCAAGCCATCTGTATTATATGATGGATTTTAAGAAACATATTAAGCTCTGCCACTCCAGAGATGGTTGCATGCTTGATCAGTTGAATAATGTTTGATAACTGATCAAAAATGTGCAGCATGTAGTGTTCTAATTTCTGTTTATTGCCTATCAAACCTGAAATCTACCAGTCAGAATATTGTTTCCAATAGAACGAGACAAACTGTGGATGGAGATCCACAGGGCAGCAAAGATACAAGGGTTATTGAAGTGATAGAAACCACAGAAGTGCCTGAGAACAGTCACATAGGAATTGGGGCTTCTCGCCCAAAAAAGGGGGCAGGATCAATAGCCCAAGTGAAGTGTACCTACACCTTTGCATGCAGCATGGGCAACAAACAGGAGGAGCTGGAAGCCACTGTGCAGCACGAAAACTATGACACAGTTGCAATCACGGAAACATGGTGGGATGACTCTCACAACTGGAGCGCTGCAACGGATGGCTATAAACTGTTCAGGAGGGATAGGCAAGGAAGGAGAGGCAGTGGGGTAGCCCTGTATGTTAGGAGTGTTTTGACTGTCTAGAGCTTGACAGTGGTGATGAAAGGGTCACGTGTTTATGGGTAAGAATCAGGGGGAAGGCCAACAAGACAGATATCATGGTGGGAGTCTGTTATAGACCACCCAACCAGGATGAAGAGGCAGACGAAATATTCTGTAAGCAGCTGGGAGAAGTCTCACAATCACTAGCCCTTGTTCTCGTGGGGGAATTCAACTTACCTGATGGCTGCTGGAAATACAATACAGGGGAGAGGAAAAAGTCTAGGAGGTTCCTGGAGTGTGTAGAAGATAAGATAACTTCCTGAGTGAGCCAACTAGGGAAGGTGCCCTGCTGGACCTGTTGTTTGTAAACAGAGAAGAACTTGTGGGTGATGTGATGGTTGGAGGCCATCTTGGGCATAGTGATCACAAAATGATAGAGTTTTCAATTCTTGGAGAAGTAAGGAGGGGCATCAGCAGAACTGCTACCTTGGACTCCTGGAGGGCAGACTTTGGCCTGTTTAGGAGACTGGTTGACAGAGTCCCCTGGGAGGCAGCCCTGAAGGGCAAAGGAGTCCAGGAAGGCTGGACATTCTTCAAGAAGGAAATCTTAAAGGTGCAAGAGCTGGCCGTCCCCATGTGCCAAAAGACGAGCCAGTGGTGGGGAAGACCAGCTTGGCTGAACAGAGAGCTTTGGCTGGAACTCAGGGAAAAAAAGGAGAGTATATGACCTTTGGAAGAAGGGGCAGGCAACTTAGGAGAACTACAAGGGTATCATGAGGTTATGCAGGGAGAAAATTAGAAGGGCCAAAGCCCAACTAGAACTTAATCTGGCTACTTTTACTCTTGTAAAAGACAACAAAAAATGTTTCTATAAATACATTAGCAAAAAAAGGAGGTCTAAGGAGAATCTCCACCCTTTATTGGATGCAGGGAGAAACAGTGACAAAGGATGAGGAAAAGGCTGAGGTACTTAATGCCTTCTTTGCCTCAGTCTTTAACAGTAAGACCAGTTGTTCTCTGGGTACCCAGGCCCCTGAGCTGGAAGACAGGGACGGGGAGTAGAATGAAGCCCCCATAATCCAAGGGGAAATGGTTAGTGACCTGCTACACCACTTAGACATACACAAGTCTATGGGGCGAGATGGGATCCACCCAAGGGTACTGAGGGAGCTGGCAGAAGCGCTGACCAAGCCACTTTCCATCATTTATCAGCAGTCCTGGCTAACCAGGGAGGTCTCAGTTGACTGGAGGTTAGCAAATGTGATGCCCATCTACAAGAAGGGCCAGAAGGAGGATCCAGGGAACTACAGGCCTGTCAGTCTGACCTCGGTGCTGGGGAAGGTTATGGAGCAGATCATCTTGAGTGCCATTATGTGGCACATACAGGACAACCAGGTGATCAGGCCCAGTCAGCATGGGTTTATGAAAGGCAGGTCCTGCTTGACTAACATGATCTCTTTCTATGACAAGGTGACCTGCTTAGTGGATGAGGGAAAGGCTGTGGATGTGGTTTACGTGGACTTTAGTAAAGCCTTTGACACCATTTCCCACAGCATTCTCCTGGAGAAAGTGGCTGCTCCTGGCTTGGATGGGCGTACTCTTTGCTGAGTAAAAAACTGGCTGGATGGCCGAGCCCAAAGAGTTATGGTGAATGGACTTAAATGCAGTTGGTGGCCAGTCACAAGCGGTGTTTCCCAGGGCTCAGTATTGGGGTCAGTTCCGTTTAATATCTTTATCAATGGTCTGGATGAGGGGATTGAGTGCACCCTCAGCAAGTTTGCAGACAACACCAAGTTGACCAGGAGTATTGATCTGCTTGAGGGTTAGGAAGGCTCTGCAGAGGGATCTGGACAGGCTGGATCCATGGGCCGAGGTAAATTGTATGAAGTTGAACAAGGCTAAGTGGTGGGTTCTGCACCTGGGTCACAACAACCCCATGCAACGCTACAGGCTTGGGGAAGAGTGGCTGGAAAGCTGCGCAGAAGAAAAGGACCCGGGGGTGTTGGTCGACAGGCAGCTGAACATGAGCTGGCAGCGTGCCCAGGTAGCCAAAAGCATCCTGGCTTGTATCAGAAATAGCGTGGCCAGCAGGAATAGGGAAGCAATCGTCCCCCTGTACTTGGCACTGGTGAGGCCGCACCTCGAATACTGTGTTCAGTTTTGGGCCCCTCACTACAAGAAAGACATTGAGGTGCTGGAGCATGTCCAAAGAAGGGCAATGAAGCTGGTGAAGGGTCTGGAGCACAAGTCTTATGAGGACTGGCTGAGGGAACTGGGATTGTTTAGTCTGGAGAAGAGGAGGCTGAGGGGAGACCTTATCGCTCTCTACAACTACCTGAAAGGAGGGTGTAGCGAGGTGGGGGTCGGTCTCTTCTCCCAAGTACCAAGTGATAGGACAAGAGGAAATGACCTCAGGTTGCACCAGGGGAGGTTTGGATTGGACATTAAGAAAAATTTCTTCACCAAAAGGGTTATCAAGCACTGGAACAGGCTGCCCAGGGAAGTGGTTGAGTTACCATCCCTGGAAGTATTTAAAGTGCAGACGTGGTGCTTAGGGACATAGTTTAGTGGTGGACTTGGCAGTATCAGGTTTATGGTTGGACTCGATGATCTTAAGGGTCTTTTCCAACCTAAACCTTTCTATGATTCTATGATTCTCTGATAAAGGATTCAATAAGGGTGGGCATATTAGAAAGAAATCATTTGGAAGGCAGGAAAAACTTGTAAGTAATAAACAAGGAAGCTTCCTTGTAATTTTAATCACTAACTCCTTAATGCCATCCTGAACAGATAAATCAAGATCACAAAATGTCTAAAGAATGAGCTAGTTTCCATATGGAAATGTCTAAAAGTCATCCGTTACTATTGCTGCTTTTCCATATAGCAGACACTGAAATCAATATGCTGCACTGGTTCAGTAAATTTGTCTCTTAACAAGTTAATAAAACAGTGATCCCCACATAGTCTTTCCATCAAACTTTCATAGAAAAAAATGAGAATATTAAATGCACTAGGATAGGGAAGATCTGCTCCATTTGCTCTGCAATGATAATCTTTTACAAAAGAGGATTTTTATTATTAATTCTTCGCCTTCTGGGGATATTATAATTTCCTAGAATGTAAAAATGCCTTAAGCACAGCAATTTGCTGAGCTAGAGTGAATTTCAGGATGTTTCAAATGAGCTGATAAACAACTGCATAATTAGCAATTATTAGATCAAGACTGTACACTATAGATATATGAGTGAACCAGCCAATGGACAAGCAAGTTGCAGATATTCTTTTTAAAACTATGAGTCAGTGTTATGCTTTGACATGCATCACAACTTTTCTTTTAAAGAATTAAATACCCTACTGCTTATTTTTTCTTTAGAAATGCAGATTATGCTATCAACCAAATCCTTGGGGTCTTAATCATTGGACACATTCCTCTGTGTATGAATAATAAGGAGTTTACAGGCTGAATATAACTCATGCACTAAAAGTGATTAGACTGAATTCTTTTTTTCAATTAAATAGTTACAAATCAATTGTATAGGCATGTTAAACTCAAGACCTGGTATATTTCTCAAGCCTTGAGGTCTGCAGCTCCTTAATGAAATGTATTATTTTACCTTACAAAATAAAGAATGCAATCAGATATACTACAAAAAAGTCAACTGTAAAATTAATGTAATTTATACTACCACCACATTTTCAGGATCTGGGTATTTGTTACTTATATATATAATTTTGTCAAGCAGTCAGAGAGTGGCTGGGAAATGTGGCAGCTAGATGAGAGAGACAACACTAAGGCTGTCTGAGATGCAGAATAAAGTTACCAGCTGAGTTTTTCTCTAAAAGAATCAGACATGGAACGGTTAGTAGGGCTGATATCTACAGTGACAGTTTTAGGTTTCAGCACAGATCTACCAAGATGATATGTCCATTGAAATGAATAGCACCATTCACACTATCCACAATTACTGTTTTAATTCTGACTTGATTGCATTTAGGAGGACTACTTTACAAGAATTTATAGAGATTCATTAATATTAGTCATGAGTGCTATAAACATCATTTTTCAAACACAAAAATTCAAATTCAAAACCACTGGTTTGCACCAAGAACAAATTCTGTTTTAAATTTAGGATGGAATTATTCTCATGTAATTTAACAGTTTAAAAGCTAGACATCTAATGAAAAACAGCCCTCTGTTCCAAAAGGTTATTAATTCCATTGTAAAATACTATATAGGATGAAGGGTCCCTTGGAGGTGTCTGTTGCCCAACACAAAGAACCTAGGTCATCAGGTTAAACAAAACAGTTAACTTCTTTTAGACAGTTAGACAAAATTGATCTTATCCTAGCTGTCCAGGCAACTGTGAATTGTGTCACTCTTGTTTATAATAGCAACACAGAATTTAAATGGACCTCTGGTTAATTGAGTTATTACTGCAGACAACTTCATTGCGTAGTCCCTTACATTAAACGATCAGCTAATCCTTCCTATTCCTAATTCTTCTGGAATGATTTTCCAGTCTCAAAACATCAGCTTCAAGTGGAAATTTAATCAATGTTCACAAAAGACAATAAAGCTAAAATGTAACACTTGTAACAGCAGAACGATTACGACATACTTTATTTAGAGATATATTACAATCTCTTTGTCTAGCAAACTTTGCCTTGTCACTCCCATTTCTCAGAAGAGTTTAGTTTTAAAAAGGTGCAGAAGTTTGCCATTCACTGATTCTAGCTTGGAAGAAGTTTTAAAGGAAATAGATTATCTGGTTAGAAGCAGTTATAATCAGAAAAGCAACTAGATAAACTGGAGGCTTCTTACTCAGATGTGCTGGTTTGTAGTCTGCATTTCCTCTTTGCAACAGTGAGAGCATTTAAAAACCCTTATAAAAGTGATTGGTCTTCACATTTATCATGGCTGCAGGGCTAAATTTAGACTTCAGGCCAAGCTTAATTTTAAGTGTTGAAAACAAAGAAGCTTCCTCTGACAGGTTAATTAAAATAAAGGAAGCTATTTAAATCTGCCCAAGGATATGCCTGTCAGTGGTAGTCTTAGTGGCGACATTTGGTGGGCAGTATGTAGATGAGAGTCAAATGGAGGCACCACAGAAAGTAATTTTTTATGCAGCAAGCACATCATATACATACTGTTAGGTAAGCTAGATGCACATACTACTAGCCCTAAAGAACCAAATTTAGCTAAGACTAATATATTGGTTCTGCTCTATCTTATGTAATTATTAACTAAAGGTCACAAAGTAAACTTTCATCTGCTTTTGTGAAAGTAAGAGGTGCTAACTCAGTGATATATTTCCCCAAATTTATAGGATTACTGGCACAGAATCCTTATAAAGCGTCATGGAGCTGGGAGGTGGGGAAAGGATTTTGGTGGAACAGGTTGCCATTTCTTGTATTCTGGGGTTCAACTAAAGAGTTTTAAATAGTTGCATGCAGTAGCAGCATGACTGCAGAAGGTCATGCTTGTAGCCTACAGGGATGTCATAGAAGAGTGTTAAAGAAAAGCCATTCATATAGCAAACTACTGAATCTCTGGATTGGGGACACTTGTAGGTGGATCACTATGATCTGCATGGTTTAGAGGGCTCTCTTCTTTCACACAGTGTCCTCTATAGGTATGGGATTCTATGGTGCTGATTTTAATACTAAACTTGTTAATCTGTTTTAGGCAAACACTAATCAATACAAGAAATGCAAAAAATATTTTAAATTTGGAACAGGATTAAAGAAAATAATTCTGACTCCATTCTAAGTCAATGGTAAAACTAGTAATTTCAATAAGGTCATCGTGACCCCAAGACCATGCGATAAGGTTTCAACAAGCACTGAAGAAAACAAATACACCTGATACAAATGAGAGTCTGGCTTAAGTGACCCGCTAGTTTGCCCAGCCCAAAACCCTCCTGAAAACTGCACAAAGTGCTGCAGAGAGGAACTGCACAGGACAGTACAGAGAATGCTGACAACTGGGAATGTTTTCTGGCACTATACCATCCTAGATGTAGCTGGAATTACCTACAGAAAGAGACTATATTGGCTGGTGGGGTATAAAGAAATTAACCTCACATAGCCACCTATGTTAGGAGATCGAAAGAGGACCACCCAGTTGGCAGCCTTTGTTTTTTCTTCTGATTTGGTTCAGGATCGATTAACCATCAATTAGAAACAGGTCTTTCAATCCTGACAGTTCTTGTCACCTTTTGAATCAATGAAAATGTCTTCTAGATAAAGTCAGCCAGCCAGAGCACAGCAAGGCAAAGCTATCCTGCCTCAAGAAAACCAGGAAAGGAATCACTGCTGTTAATGGAAATCCATGATAATTTTGCAGAAAGGCCCAATAGTAACTCTTCATTTGTTATGAACATCAAAAAAGAAATTATCACTTGCTTATATACATACAGAATAGTGTCAGACATAAAAAATGCCCGAATGCTGACAATCATGTGCCTTCTCCATAATTTGGACTTACTACATGGTAAGAATTAAACATTTTTAGCAAGAACCATTCTGAGATTGAGTAGCTTTTCAATTTTTCTTCAAGTACTTGTAAAATTTGTATGTTATTCTCACCTAATGGCAATGACTGGCACACTTTTCACATTGCTAGCTTTAGCCTATTATGTTAAGAAAAAAAATCAGAGAATATACTCTATGATAGAGAAAGATAGAGTTTGGCATATGTCTACACTATACTATGTTTGACACGTCTGTACTAGGAAGGATAATGGAAGTATGACTTTAATATTAGTTCTGACAATAAGAAATAAGACTTAAGTGCATGCAATACCATCACATCACTGACTCTTGATAATGCTCCACTGGTTACACTACTGTTATTAGGAGTTCTTAGAGCACAGCCTATATAATTCCACTTTACCAGTACTATTTCATGGGTTTGACTACAGGTCATGTGCATACATTGCTGGTGCTTTACTTGCAAAATTCATCTTATATATGCAATGTTTGAAAAGTCTGGCCTAAAGCCACAGTATTCTCAAAAATGCTTAATTTTTAGTCTTTGGTCTTTGTCACAGCCACTAAAACCATTTGAATAAGAAGGGCTTAATTCTCTCATAGTAAGGGTAGTCTAGATATCTTTGTTTATATATAGATTCATTTACTTACATGATATGGAAGTTCCAGTTACCATGTGATGGGTCAGTATCTACCACTTTGAGCACAGCTTTACACATACTGTGTAAGCCAAGACCTTTTATTGCTCAACAGTATGTCAGCTCAGTAGAATGAAATATTTTCTATAGCAAACACACTGTTAAAAAACCAACCAGACTACTGAATCCAACCTGTCAAAAGAAAATGAAATACATATCCTATGTGGTCCATGCCACCACACATAAAACCAATAATAATTTCACTTTTGCAGGACCAGCTGATGTGTTTAATTTCTGCATCAGTTGCTTTTCAGTTTACTGTTCTAACATTACAGCAATATATTTATAGAGGTGATATGTTGGAAGGGATACTGTAATTTGGTGCAGGCACAGTTCATTAATACTTTTAACTTCTTAAGTTTCAGAAAAGAAGGCAGCTTCTCAGGAAACTACCACTACTTAAAAGTGGCCATTATACATCGGATTTGTCCTATTCTGATTTTCTATCATTCATCAATTTTATTCAATGTTCAACAGAATTTCTCATCTCTCATAAGCGTTTACTGTCTTAGATCCTGCTCACCTTTTCTCTCCAAACAGAGAAGACTCTCCTGTGAGGAATAAGGAGCCATATTCTTTTTGGAACCATTTTAATTAAATTAGGTACCAGCCAGAATGCTCTGAAGGTGATGAGTAGATGAAAAGGAGAAGGGAGGAATACTGTCCTCAAGAAATAATTTTTTCAAGAAAGCATTTGCCCTCCTGAGCGACTTTGTGTAAATCAGTATCAATAGATTGTGTAAGAGACTATTTTATGATTGTATGACAGTTCACTATATGGACTTTACTGCTTACAGCACCTTGTAAGTTTCCTTACAAACATTAAGGAAAATAAAATTACTTTCTTTCTCAGGCTTTTTTAAAGACACTGGCTACTCTGAGGCCAATTCCTTCCCATTGATTACAAATTATTTCATTTTGCCACCAAGCCGCTTCCTTGTCTTCTATGTGTCAGGGCATTCTCATTTCCCACTGCCNATTCTCATTTCCCACTGCCACAGACTATTATTTGAAGGAGGAAGAAGCTCAGTTTAATCATAAAAAAAATTGAAACAAATAAAATCAGCCTAGAGACAATGAATAGCCAGAGACGCTACCACAAACTTAACTGTCAGGAACAAACCATGTTCATCTAAACTTTTAATTACTAATTCACAAATTAGTCGTAAGTTTACTACTTACTGAGCAAAATTAATTTGTGCTAACCTTTAAAGGTATCAGTAATTTTTAATAGCAAACATGCATGCTCTAAATCCAAAACACACAAATTTCAATAGCCAATCAATTCAATTAGCAACTCAAACTGTATATAGGAAAAAAGTAAAGCGATTAGATCTGAAAGACCCGTTAGTGTAAATATGGCACTATTTTCTTTAAAAGATGGTCTGACCTGATGAAAATCCTGACTCCATTCAAGTTGAAGGCAGTTTTGCCACCGACAAGTGAGCCAGGATTTCATAAACTGTGTGTTCATTTACATCTGTTTACATTGTCTGCTTTCTCCGTCTTTTAGCATTTTGGAATCTGCACTCCTGTGCAAAAGGAGAGTAGGCTGGAAAAAATATTTGGCTAGAATTCAGGAGCAAAGGTTCAATTTCTGTCACAGGCTTACTGAGAAAATCTGAATAAGCCACCTCCTCCTTCTCTTGTGTCCAGGTTCCTTTTCAGTAAAATTCAGGTGATGATATTAAACTCCCTTCTAAGGTCCCCTGAGATCAAAAGATAAAAAATGCTACAGCTAGGTAGATTTTTTTTTATTTTTCATCACTAAAAACGCTGCTTACTAAATTCCAAGAAGACACCAGTGTGACCTGAAGGCACAAGATGAAAAACATAACTGGGAATTTTAGAACCTTCTTTTGCTTAACAAGAATGTGTAAGAAAGAAAAACTAGCTTTTAAGTTGGTAATAGCGGCAGGTATTAAAAACATTCCATATGTAAACACATGACTACTAAGGAAACAGTTGAGGAATAAAAGTGGAAGTCCATAACACAATTAACATGCTTATTAAGAAAAAGTCAGCGTAGTGGAATCTCTACTTCCAGGTAATTCTTTGTTACAGTAGGTTGTATATTACCCTGGAAATGTCACTAATGCTGCATTTCATGAATTTTCAACAAGCTCTGCATGGACAGAACACTGAGCAAGATGACAGTCTTTCTTTAATCGCTTACAGTTTGAACTTACTCCAGTAGTTCTAATTTTTCTGGTCCACAGCCTGCAGAATGGCTGTAAACTATCCGGCCTTTCATTTTAGCTTCAATCTTGCAATGACATCTGTGTGAAAGGTTCCCTGTGGCTACAACTTCCATCCACTTCAGCAGAAGGTCATGCTTATGCTTTTAGGGACAATAAAAGGTTTTAGCAAATTTTAGATAAATTCTATTTCTTTCCTGTTCATTACTTGACTTTTTATGAGTTTTATCTAACATAAAATCTGTGATCCATAAAGAAGGCAAGCAACAACAATCACAGTCAAGCAGCTTTAAGTCAACCTAGTGAACTAGTCAACTCCAGTTCACAACTACAGGATGAAGCTTGGGGGTTGATCAAGAAAGTTACCTCAAACACCACATTAAAACACCCGTAGGAGCTTTA
>WAAD01008232.1:107305-147090 GCA_013389945.1 Fregata magnificens
AGTGACCCAAATACTTGATTAAATCACAGCAGGTAAGTTACGCTACGTGATATAAAACAAAAGAATTCAAAGCACATTCAACGTAGTTAATGCAAAGAAAAAATAGAGTAATCAGCTAAATTAGAATATATTTGTCTTCATGTATGTAATTGTAGAAAATGCCTTAGGCTGGCTTCAATTAGTCATGCTTTTCACAAAAGTCTGGAAATGACAAGATCCCTTGACAATTCTAAAATGATGAAGTTATGCCCAGTAGAAGAGCAATCTCAAAACAGATTTGGTCTCAGACTCCTTTCTGGAACAAGGCATGCATTTCAATGAACTATTCTTCTTCAGGGCTCTACTTACCTATTCTTACTATTGTGCTGCCTCTAAACAGCACCTCATTTTGAGAGTTGCTGAGCATCTGTAACTTCAGCTAAGAACTTCAGGAAAATAAAGCTCTACATTTTTGCCATCTTCTGTGAAGTTACCAAGTCACTTAATCCTTCTGTGCCACAAACAGGAAGCTGCTTGTATATCTCAAATGGATTTACATCCACAGCATCAGTATATGGATGTGATATAGTTGAGAGCAAAATAGGTGAGATACTGTTATTTTTCTTACATCTAATTTCACCCTGTTATCTGGTGTACTGACTCAGACACTCCTGGCAGGATGATTAAAGACAAGTCAGTACTCTGTAAGTATCAGAAACAGCAATCTTCCAACATACTCACTTTTTTTCTCCCAGCAATATTACTATTAGGTGAAGAGAATTAATTTTGATTTTCAAAGTTCATAAAGTGTTTATCGCCTGATAACCAAAAGTTTTGAACACAGTTTTGAAGTTCTCTAGAGGTTTAAAAGTTGTAAATTTTACGACTTGCAAACTATTATTTTTAAATTATTTTCCAAATCCTACAAGAACCTGGTTAAATTAGTATTTAGCCCCCATATCAAATCATATAACCATCTACTAATGTGTTTAAATGAGGAAAACAAAGGGTTTTCCAGTTGAAGATATGACATTACTGATGACATAAATTATTTAACGTCATAACAGGATTCCTCATCCTCAGGTGTCTCAATCATTATCAAATGAATTAGACTCTGGAAACAGATTGGCTTTACATTGTCATAAGAAATACTGCAGACATATCACAGCCCAGTGATAATTCTAATTCTGAGCTTGTATGAGTTCTGTTAAGATAAAGAGATGGAAAGAAAAAAGGACAAATGTGAGCTACAGAGAAATGAGTTAAAAAAAAACAAACCAAAGAATCCAGACACTTCTAAAGAAACATATCTCTTTCAAAGATATACTCCAGTAGGAAAGACTTGCTTGTTGGTTTCAGTAACTGTTATTCAAGTAAGGAGTGGTAGTCATCTTTTGTAAGACTGTGGAGTATTAATGACAGACAGAAAGAAACTGGGGGCTTTTTTCAGTCTGCAGCTAAATGCCACTCTTTTGGGCCAATTCATTGTAATTTAATAATAATATGGAATCATAGAATAATTTTAGGAATCAGAGAATAATTTTGGTTGGTAAGGTTCTCTGGAAATCACATACTCCAACCTCCCTCTACGCTCAGAGCAGGGGTAACTTTAGACATTAGGCCAGTTTGCTGAGGGCCTTGCGCAGTCAGGTTTTGAAGATCTCCAAGGTGGAGGTTCCACAGCCTCTGGGCAGCCTGCGCCAGCATGCAACCACTCTTGTGGAGAAAAATTCATTCCTTGTATCCAACTGGAATCTCTCCTGCTGCACCTTGTGACTGTTGCTCCCTGTCCTTTTCTGGCACCTCTCTGAAAAAATCCTGACTCCTCCTCTGCAATGCCTATGAAGGTAAGGGAAGACTGCAATCTGATTCCTCCATAGTCTTCTCTTCCCTGGAACAAAGCCAGTTCCTTCAGTCTTTTCTCGTATGTTCTATACGCCACTCACCTGACCTTTTATTTTAGTCGCTCTTCTGTGGACTTTCTCCAGTTTGGTGATCTCTTTCTCTTACTATCCTATCCTAGTATTCCAGATGTGCCAGCCCACCTCTCTCAACCTGCTGGCTACACTCTTGCCATTCAGAAATAATGTAGAAAGAGAAGGAATGTGCTAATTTGTTACAATGGAAAAAATTTACCTGTTCTCCAATTATCCAATGTTGATACTCTAGACTTAACAGTGCGAGCAGAAAAGAAGTGCCTAAAGGAACTATGTTATAAATGTGCTTTCAGTGTCAATGAATTAGAGCTATTAATTGGATTTTAACACAGCAGATATGATGCATTACTAGTAAAAGCTGAGAAAAGTCCAAAGGAAGGAAAAAAATACGAATTTTTCAATGCTTGTTTTTCTAAGGATTGGAAATTTCTCAATTATACCTAATAACTTTATGCTATTTTAAACCTAAATTTATCAGAAATTTAAGAAGAAATAGACTATTATGCAGAGCCAAATTGTATGAAGCGTGCAATGGCAAAATACTTTCTTTTGATGGTTAGTTACAGCTACTTTCCTCTTCACTTTTTCTTGGTGTAATGGCACCGTTATATCAGATAAATCAAATTAAATGCCAAGCCCAACTTGTTAAATGGGTGGTAAGCGGTTCAACAAAATCACAGAACTTTTATGGATGCTAAGCATATTTTTAATATATTTCCTTCTAAGTCAGAGTATAACTTTGAAAGGTGTCTCAAAACCAAAAAAACCCTCCTTTACAAATGCATGCTGAAAATATTTTAATCAGAAATCTGATTTGTAATACTTCTAAAATTAAGACAATAATTTTTAAGTGGTGTCCTTTAGACCAGTTTCCAGTTGCAGTTTTCCCAGAGTTTGAGACTGCAATCAAAGAAAACTCCAAATCCACATTTTAGCAGCCTCAAAAAAAAAGAAGTATATGTATCTTCATTTGCATAAAGAAAGCAAGAGAAGGGATGCTACTGAGAAATAACAATGAAAACAGTAAGCTGAGTATTTACGATGCAAAGTTTGGCTGCACAGTCCAACTTTGACTGACTATGCGCCAAAGGCAGTAAACACTGGGGACTTTTTAGCCTTAAACATACCTGTGGAGTACAAACAGCCCTTGTTTCCTTGCCCTGCCTTCTGTCTTCAGGCCTCCTCCCCAAGTCCAAAAGAGAGATGTCTTAGACTATGGAGAAGGGGCAAGGGCAGGGGAAACAAATGGACAATGGAGTACAAAGGTGTTTCATCACTCTTCACTCTGAGCAATAAATAATCCTTGTGTCCATGCTGTCCCTGGGCTTCAGGAAGGTAGCTTCTTTGGCTTCCGTTACCATACGGACAAATGATAAGATCTAGGCTATTAAAGCAAACTATGCCCACAGCATCATCTTCTCATACTGTTAAGTTTCTGCCTGCATTTGTGGTTTGAATCAGAGCATTATTTCTATTTCTCTTTTAGCTTTACATCTTTGTAAAGAATTATTCCATGCCATTAGATAACAAAAAGGTCTTATCTGTCTCCAAGCAAATGGCGAAACTTTTTGGATAACCTCAGAGACTGTTCAGATGCATTGCTGAGAGACTGCTGACAGCTGAATTTGATACCTGATCTATTGAACAGATGTATCTGGACAGAGAAGAGAAGATACCATGTCCTACTGCTTGCAGGACAGAGGATTTCCACAAGGCTGACACTGGAAGACTTTTCAAAAGGAATTTAAGCCATTGCCCATTTCCTTATTATACTTATTAGAGCCCTTAAAAGTGAGATTTTCAGCAGCTGCTTATCTCTATGAAAAGTCCCAACAAGGAAAGCTAAGCATGACTTCTGATAGTCAAGGCATCTGACAAAACCCAATAGGCTCTATCAGTGGTGTCTACAGTTGACAAAAGGCAAGATCTTACAGAAATAAATTAACTTTGAGAGACAGGAGAAGGAAGAACTGAAGGGGAAACTGGAGAGGAAGTGGAAGGCTTTGAGGTAAGATTATTGATGGTTTTGGCTATCAGCCAGTGCTAGTTCTGACACCTGGCCTTTCCTCTTTCTACTCAAGAGTGATGCCCATTACTGCTCTGAGCATGTAGACCAAGCAATGGGGAGATTTCAGTATCAGAACTGCAGTTGTGAGGGCAATTTCTGGAGAGTGGACTCAGCAGAATAGTCCAAGGCTGGGAAATAAGGATCTGGTGATGCATCCAAAAGCTTTAGGAAACTGGAGGAGAAAAAACCACCATGGGAACAAAGATTTGTCAGCTTCTTACACATATTGCCAGGCCAAGAAAATTTCCAGCCTCAAATACTTAACTTCACATGTGAATTGTCACTTAACAGTAAAAAAGGAGAAAGGAAGTTTGCAGTCATATTTTGTTTAGGTTTATTGTCAAAACTAATAGTTTGACAGTCAGTAGACATAATACCCATTTTCCAGGCTATTGATATCAGCAGTGCTAAAAATCCTTGATTTCTCTGGATGAAAAATACTGAAGTACAGCTTCTGCTGTCAATCAGCAATACTTTCAAAGGGGGTTAGGAAAAGTTATCAGAGAAGAAGATTGAACTGGTACTTCTTAGTGCAGAAGTTATGTCACAGAATGACTAACAACGGTCAGCCAGCCAGTGGTCATTCAACCCTCCTGTGGATCATCCATCTGATGGGACAGCAGACACATTGAACCAACCCAGGAACCTCCCCAGGAACAAGCTACCCACCTGCTCATTGATCTTCCTGCGACCGTTAGAGTGCTGTTATTTATATTGTTATTGGTTGGAGATGTAACTCTGTACACAGTTCTTCCTTGCAAAATTCACTCTTTTCTTTCATGGAACTATTTCTTAGGTCTGCTAGACAAAGAGCAAATGGCAAGCATTTTGGTACCAAAGAAGAGGAAATACAAAAGACAAGCTAGTCATGCCAAAGGTCCATCTAGTGCAGTATTCTGTTTCAAGCAATGGTCCTAAATATCTAGAATGAGTAATAACAAGTGAAGCAGGTATGATATTATCCCCAGTTCACTTTCAGCCTACAATTGTTTTAAGATCAGTGGACTTCCTAAGTCAGATGTAATTTCACTGGTTTGAACACCACCATAGTTTTTTTCTTTACTTATAAATAAAAAGTAATATAGAGAGAGATCTGTACAAATGATGCAGAGGTCTCTAGAAATCTAAGTTCTTTCAATGTTTATTGATTTAGAATTGCAGAATTGGTGCCAAAATGTTGGCATGTTGAAACAGTCTCAGAGAAAAACTTCCTATGTAATTGTAAACCATAATATGTGATGTGTCCTTAAAAACTGAGTTTGTCACAAATGGTTTCTGGATAGATAGACGGATCATATATGCCTCACATATTAAACACCAGATGATCCAAATTTGGCAATGATTGCATGCCTGATGTCATTGTTATAAGACGCTTTTACAGTTGTTCTCTGTCAACAAAGCACTAAACAAAGTTTCTCAAAATTAATTTTGACATTGTAGTAGGACGTTTGTACTTTATGCATTTTATGCACATATACAGACACTTATGCATATACGGATAGACCATGTATACATACAGCTGTCCAAAAGTCCAGAAGAGTATTAATTTGTTCAGACTCCTTGTAGAGCTAATTATCAAAATCACCCCTTCTGACTCATTACAGAATAGATTGGGTTCTCATTCCATAAGTTTCTTTACATCTATTCTCTTAAGTTATTCACCTTATAGCCTACTGCTTTTAACAAATTCCAATGTTTATTGAGATAACTTATTAACTAACATCAAACAGCAAAGCCACTGTCTGGATCACCATAAAAAATGTCTAGCATCTTCCAAACTGATTACGTGAGGAAAGCAAATCAGTTTTCAACATGTTAGCAAACTTAGGATATTCTTTATAATCTAAGACTTTCTCTACAAAAAGTCTGTTTTCTGACAGGTCCATTCTGCACTACAGGTCACTACATGTAAATCTTCAACAGGAAAATTTAAAAGTCCATACAAATAATTCGTTTGGTGAAGAGCTCAGGAGCACTTCAACATAATGTGAAAACGTGATAGGAGGGATAGAGTAACCAATAAATGTATCTTAGATTTTAGTGGCAAAAATTCTGAAAGAAATATGAAGTTGTAGTCAGTAGCTTTAAAACAACCTTACCAATATACTGCTAGTGTTCTGTATCAAGGATAAAAGGTGTACGTTCTAGATCAATCTTGCATCAAGCAATTAAAGAATTTATTTCCATTTAAAGTCTTAGCAAAGATTTTTATGTATGACTGTGCAATACATAACCTGTAGTTGTCACACACTGTCCACTTCGAATAAGGACGAGTTCTAACTATGCTACCTGGCCTTGGCACCGAGTGGTTGAATTTTTCTCAATCTAGTATCTGTGCTCTTAAAAAATAAATTTCCCATCCTAAAGGACAGAAGGCCACTGCCCTGAACTAGGATCTAATATATTTTAAGCTGCCTCACAGGCATAAAACACTTTCCTATGCAAACTCAGTCAAGAGGCAACATTACTATTAAAACAATTTCCCCATGTCTTTGATAGCAAACAAAAAATCCTTTCCCCATAATTTTATGTGAGATGTTATGCTAAAAATATGTATACAGTGACTTGCAGTAGATACAATAACAGCACAACCTTCAAAACTGATATAAAAAGTTCAAAATTTCAGCATGTTAACAGTAATTTAATATATCAGATCTCTTGACTGGATAGTTTGGGCAGCAATAGGAAGATTGCAAAGCCACCTCTGTGGCTCAAGACCAAATTTAGCTACTTTTACCCTTTTAAAATTTCATTTCAAACGCACTCATGAATCACATCAGTATTTCCTAATCATGTATACATATATTATAATCTGATTCATTTCCCCAAGTATTAATTTAACCTTTTTTTTGTTTTGTTTTTTTTTGAGCAGCAGCAGTGCAGGTTTGCTGCTTGAACTATTATACTTGGCAAATTCTTTGTTTTCTTAACAGGAAACCCTAGAAATTTAAAGTGAAATTTTCCTCTTCTTTCAGGTTGGCAACTGTTCTCATGTTTTCCATACAGCCTAAATCAATAGAATTTGGTAGAAAACCAAGTTCAATTTTTACAGCCTATTTCAGACAGCATCATGATATTTAAAAAATATTTTTGTTTGGCCAAATTATATATGTTAGTCACAACAACTAATTCATTCGTTAGTGAATGCAAAGCTTGATTTCAAAAGGACCAACACTTAAAAATTATCAACACTTATGTACCTGCTTCATTGTTACTCAGTAAACAGTTCTTAATGACTGTTTAGTTTCTACTCACATGAGTATTTCTCCACGACTGCTGCGTAAACGCCAATTACTCATATGAGATCATGTAGGCCTGTGTACAAATGTTTGGAGGTTGAGATTCCAGCTGTCCCCATGGGAAATTGTTTCCCAGTGTATAAGGGCACATCCATCAAGAAAATTAAGTTGAAATAAATTCCCAGTATGAATTTAAAGTGCATTAGTTAAAGAATATTAAACTGTAACGCACATGGACAAGTGTTATTAAGAAAATGCATCGTGGTATCTTCACTTGATATTTTTCCACTTCTTTTAGATTTACACTAGATAATGTATCTCTACCAGTACTGGAACCTGTGTGTTTTGGAAAACATCTGCAAAATGTGTTGATAATGCAGTATTTTAATAAATGGAATACTTTAAATCTTATCAGATGGAAAATCTTTAGTTTAAAAGCAGTATGTTGTACTATGTCAGTGCAAGGACTCCTGAGTGCCTAATCACCAGCGCTTCTCTTTCAACAGAAGAAACAGTCCCATTTCAAGCAAGATTTTCTACAGTCCAGTTGAACTATACTTGACCCGTATTAGAATTTTTTTTAAACTATAGTATCAATGAAACTTGATAAACACGTAAGTACTAAGAGCCTTTTAGTCCTAAGCGTTTACAGAGCAGAGCCACATTTAAAACTAATTATATATTCATTTTAATGCTGCTACCAGACTGTCTTTCTATTCCTGTTCTCTTTTGCCTTTTTATATTCCCACTTCATTTTTTCTATAGTATTAAAAAGGGATTATGTAATATGATGTTCTGGTGAATGCAGGACTTTTTCTACTCCCTAATAAATATTCAAAAATATTTTGCATACATCCTGTGAACAAGGCTTGTGAAATCATAATGGGATGACTTATGAACATTCATCTTTCCTATACTGAAGTATAATCTAGTCAACTGGATGGTATAGCAAATCGTCCTGACATGTTTATATTAATGCATATTTAAATGAGAATAAGAAAGAAATAGTCAAATTTATGTTAAAGACTTCTAAAGGCTTAACAGCATCTTACTAAGTATATATGTCAGCTTAATCTAATCCTCCTACTTCTAACACAGTCTGTGGTCTCAGCACGGTGCCCATAATGCTCTCGTATGTTAGGAGGGATTGCCTCTGAGAAGTTCACCATCAGTACTACACTTTGTTCAATAAAACTTTACATCTGGTCTTAGGTTGACAGAAAGCTATCTGTCTCAAATTTGCATTACAAACCTTTAGCTTCTTTTGACGTCAGTAACACTGGCTATAATAACTTCCAATAACCTGTCACAATATGCAGAGTACACATATTGCGGGTTCTCATCTTACTGTGTCAGGTACAAACAAATTTCTCTAATTTATTTGGACAGTTTTACATAAATGACAATTTCTTTGCACCAAAAAAGCACTCATCTAATCGGAGGCTCATTTGGCAGTTATTTCCTCCTTTCACTCCAATGATTTTAAGTTCTAATCAGAAAAAAGCACCTTTATTCTTTTCCATCCTTTTGCTAGAGGAAACAATACATTACAATTCAAGATCTTACAAGAATTATTGAAGACTATTTGCTAATCTTATGACATGATGGAAGTCCACCTGAAATCCACTAAGACTGGAACAGTTATCTCCTCAACCATCTCTCTTGATTTCTGAGACATGATAATTTCTGCCTTTTGCATTATAGATACATCTGTCTGATGTGTTTCACATTAAAAATATTTGAATAGCAGTGTCTAGCATCCCCTGCTACGTTATTAATATTATCTTTCCTCAGCAGACAATGCATCTGATGGTAGTTGAAGACTCCAAAAGGACAGACCTACTTGTGGGATTAACAATGTCTAACACATGTCGGAGATCAAACATGTCACTAACAGATCATCATACAGATGGTTAGCAACCAGCACTACCTGAGCTGAATTAATAAATGGCAACTGAAAAACTGCTCTCTCAATATAATTTGTGTTCTGGCAGCCACATCAAGGAAACAATATTTTTTAAAAGTCCTTGTATTAGGCCTGCAGATTTTCAAGTCAAGATCAGTGCATTTTTGCTTTATCCTGTGTCCTAGTAAAATGCTATTCCGTGTTTGAAAGACAGTTTTAACAACTATCTGATCAGTAGCTGTTGTGGTTTAGCCCCAGCCAGCAACTAAGCACCACACAGCCACTCGCTCACTCCCCCACAGTGGGATGGGGGAGAGAATCAGAAGAGTAACAGTGAGAAAACTCATGGGTTGAGATAAAGACAGTTTAATAGGGAAAGCAAAAGCCGCCTGTACAAGCAAAGCAAACTAAGGAATTCATTCACTACTTCCCGTTGGCAGGCAGGTGTTTGGCCATCTCCAGGAAAGGAGGGCTCCATCACATGTAACGGTTAGTGGGGAAGAAAAACACCATCACTCCAAACGTTCCCCCAGCTTTATACGCTGAGCATGATGTCATATGGCGTGGAATATTCCTTTGGTCAGTTGGGATCAGCTGTCCCAGCTGTGTCCCCTCTCAACTTCTTGTGCACCCCCAGCCTACTCGCTGGTGGGGTGGGGTGAGAAGCAGAAAAGGCCTTGACTCTGTGTAAGCACTGCTCAGCAGTAACTAAAACATCCCTGTATTATCAACACTGTTTCCAGCACAAATCCAAACCATAGCCCCATACTAGCTACTCTGAAGAAAATTAACTCTATCCCAGCCAAAAGCAACACAGCAGCGTAAGTAAATTCTGATACCCACCTAGACATACTCTGCAACAGAAAGTAACCTTTGGAGGTAGCAGAAATCACGACAGAGACATCCAAATACTCAAAAAATCCTAGGGCAAGTCTACAGAGACAGGTATGAGCAAGTTTTGGCCATGCTCAGAGCTGACAAGACACAAACCAGTGCTATTTTGGAAGCCAGTACTGTTCCCTCTTGTGACCTGCCACATTCAGATTCATGCATTTCATAAGCAGAACAAGATTATTTGAACTTGTCTAAATATATTATATGTCTGTTTTGAATTCTATTCAGGTAATGAATTAAACTTCTGGGTAATGTAAAACATGCCTTTGTTTCTCCCTTGGCCCTGAATCCAGATTTAGGAAGAAGGCTGACAAGTTAAGGGGCTGTTTTAGATGAAACATGAGGACCACCTTAAGGCTCAAAGGAAAACAGGAATTCACTATGAGAAACTGGAAGAAGCTGTGCTCATTAGAGTGTAACAATCTCTAAGACCCTGGGTGGTGTTACAGGTAGGTTAAAATATCATGGGAATCAAAAGAAAGACCTGATATTAGTTCTGGTATATTACATCTGTGAAGCACACTAAAGGACACACACATTTGCAGCAGTTCTGTCAGTCAAAACTAAAGACTGCAAATAATAACTGAGAAGATAAAACATAGACTATGTCATCTTGCTTATGGACACTGTCTAGGGGATACTGAAATGAATGGGAACATCTTGGAGACCTTATACAGTGCTTTTTTAACTGAGAGTTAATATATATGCGTGAGTACATTTTAAATTATGAGAAGTATAATTATAATAATAGTACAAAAGACAGTCATAGAATCATAGAATGCTTTGGGTTGGAAGGGACCTTTAGAGGTCATCTAGTCCAACCCCCCTGCAGTGAGCAGGGACATCTTTAACTAGATCGGGTTGCTCAAAGTCCCATCCAACCTGACCTTGAACATTTCTAGGGATGGGACCTCCACCACCTCTCTGGGCAACCAGTTCCAGTGCTTCACCACCCCCATTGTAAAAAATTTCTTCCTTATATCCAGTCTAAATCTAGCCTCCTTTAGCTTAAAAACATTACCCCTTGTCCTGTCACAACAGGCCTTGCTAAAAAGATTCTCCCCACCTTTCCTATAGGCCCCCTTTAAGTACTGAAAGGCCGCAATAAGGTCTCTTCTCCGGGCTAAACAACCCCAACTCTCTCAGCCTGTCCTCGTAGGAAAGGTGCTCCAGTCCTCGGATCGTTTTTGTGGCCCTCCTCTGGACCCGCTCCAACAGTTCCATGTCCCTCTTGTGTTGAGGGCTCCAGAGCTGGACGCAGTACTCCAGGTGAGGCCTCACCAGAGCAGAGTAGAGCGGCAGAATCACCTCCCTCGACCTGCTGGCCACGCTTCTTTTGATGCAGCCCAGGATACGGTTGGCCTTCTGGGCTGCAAGCGCACATTGTTGGCTCATGTCCAGATTTTCATCCATCAGTACCCCCAAGTCCATCTCGGCAGGGCTGCTCTCAATCCCTTCATCCCCCAACCTGTATTGATATCGGGGGTTGGCGCAACCCAGGTGCAGGACCTTGCACTTGGCCTTGTTGAACCTCATGAGGTTCACACAGACCCACCTCTCCAGCTTGTCCAGGTCTCATAGTCAAGGACATAGTTCAGTAATATGCTGCATCCTTTGGAAAGCTAAGGAGGCTTCGCTGGAGACTACATGCCTTTCAAGGTTCCAAGGACACAAATTAGCAGAACACTTAAATATGTCCCTGTGTCTTAATAATATGTTAAAAATTAGTCTTCTGATTTTGAATATGAAACAGTATATATGTAATAGCCTTATATCAGATCGAAACTATCAGTAAGACACACTTCAGCAACAACTATTTTAATTTGAGACATTATTTTCAAATATATCACATTTCTTCTTCCCATTACATGAACTTTCTGGAAATTTTTCCTAAGTAGAAAAAAGTTATTTTTAAATTCTTCATCAATCAATTAGTGCTACTTGTAAATGTAATGTATTCTATATATTCTACAGATTTGCAGGAATGTATTTCTTACCAGTGGGGATAATGATAAAATTGCTATAATGACGAGAATTATTTTCACAGTGCAGAGATCTGAACACAAGCAGATTGAATACATGACAATCACAACAAATCTTTCTATGGCTGTGCCATTGGTAGTATAACATGGATGGAATTGAATAAAATTTTTATGTGCACAATTTATACATTATATTGAGCAATATATTTAATAAAGCAAATGAAATTTATTTGGAAGTAATTATTCTATGGCCTGAGAAATACCAGAAAGAGAGCAGGCAAGATGGTAATGTTAATCCCACACTAGGAACATGTTTTATCAGGTTTCCTTTCAGCTCTTAAACAAGATGTAGTAAAAACAACAACATTCTGTCAGACTATATGTTCATTCCTTGCTTCCTGGATTAAATATGCTTATTCTATGCCACATTTTTATAGCTTTCAATTCCTGTACTTTAAATCTATTAAACAATGTCAGGTTGAATTTTCTTCAAAAACTGCTGCAGGTTAAGAAAAAAAAAATAGGACAGTAGAATATTTGAGGGCTAACATTTATGTCAGCTAATTAATATGGATCAGTTGTGGTCTGCAAGGATTTTTAAAGTGCATGCATGTTTGAGATAAATATAGACTAAGGATCTGATTTTGTTCCTTCTCAAATTGATAAGAAAGCTCTTACTGATTTAAATACAAGTATGGCCTACCAGTTTTGTAGGCCTGACAGATAAAATAAGCTTTTGTGCTCTTGCATAATGTTAGTTGTCCCAAATTGAGCATAGCCCAAAATACAGATATACAACATAAGAAATAAATTATAGTTGCAACATTATATTTATTGTTCTGTATTCTCTTTACTTGGTAAGGGAATAAGATTTTGAAAAAACAAACATTGGGAAAAAACAGTAAACTTGTTTGGTTAGCAAGTTCTATTTAAATAAGTTAGTAAGAAATCAGCCCATGTTCAAACCCTCTAATCTAGAGGATACAACACCATTTCCTTGTTTTAAAACATTAATAGTTCATTATTTATTCTCACAAGAGTGCCTGTTAGCACACAGAATTGGGTTATTTGAACATAGTTCTAGACCATGACAAAAATAGGCTACCAAATGGACAACTGTTCAAAGACTTTTATGCAAAAGAGTCACTCTCCCTATGTTCGACCCTGAGGTGGCTGGATTTCTCACCAACTTCTCTTTCATGGAATCACATAATAACTCAGATTGGAGTGAGATTGTCTAATCCAACCTCCTACTCAAAGTCAGGTCAGCTGTGAGATCAGAACAAGTAATCCAGGGCTTTATCCTGTTTGGACTTCAAAACACCCAAGAATAGAGCCTTTCTATATGAGAAGCATGCTTGGTAACCGGAAAAAGAACAAATGTATCTTAATCATAGAATCATAGAATCATTTAGGTTGGAAAAGACCTTTAAGATCATTGAGTCCAACTGTTAACCTAGCACTCCCAAGTCCACCACTAAACCATGTCCCTAAGCACCACATCTACATGTCTTTTAAATACCTCCAGGGATGGTGACTCAACCACTTCCCTGGGCAGCCTGTTCCAGTGCTTGATAACCCTTTCGGTGAAGAAGCTTTTCCTAATATCCACTCTAAACCTGTCCTGGCGCAACTTGAGGTCATTTCCTCTTGTCCTATTGCTTGTTACTTGGGAGAAGAGATGGACACCCACCTCGCTACAACCTCCTTTCAGGTAGTTGTAGAGAGCGATAAGGTCTCCCCTCAGCCTCCTTTTCTCCAGGCTAAACAACCCCAGTTCCCTCAGCCAGTCCTCACAGGACCTGTTCTCTAGACCCTTCACCAGCTTCATTGCCCTTCTTTGGACATGCAGCAGCACCTCCATGTCTTTCTTGCAGTGAGGGGCCCAAAACTGAACACAGTATTCGAAGTGCGGCCTCAACAGCGATGAGTACAGGGGGATCATCACTTCCCTAGTCCTGCTGGCGACGCTATTTCTGATACAAGCCAGGATGCTATTGACCTTCTTGGCCACCTATCCTTGAAAGGCACTTCTAAAATGTCTTCTTCCAATGAAACCTTATATACAAGTAAACAAAGATTACCTTATGCTTAGTATTAACACCTGGTTTCAGTCATCATAAGTCTTACCTGTTTGTAGCGTTTCAGCATCAAAGACATCCTCCTTGAAGAAAGCTCTGAGAGACAAAGGACTTGCACTGCACTCTTCTGAAAGTTTCTCAACAGCTTGTCTAAACATGGAAACTAAGTCATGAAGAGGTCCATCTAAATCATGCTGAGAAGTGGATGGCGAAATCAAGCTCAGACGTACAGAGATTGATGCACAAGATGCAGAACTAGACTCCATAGATTCACACTCAATTTGGAAGCCCTCTGACAACATCTTCATTGCAAAATGTTTTCTTTGGAGTGGATCATCAACTACTGCAACAACATGCCACTCAATGGCAGCATCTCTGGGTAGGTGAGATATTACAACCACAGCAAGGAACCCACACACTGCAGTTACATCATGATACGTCTCTGAATCTTCAACCTAAAAGATAAACAAAATATTGTGCATATTACAGAACCGGTAGAAATTAATGTTGCTCATATTCAGCTGATATATTCAAAAAAGTATGTGCAGTACAGTTATTTCATGGAGACTGTTTTTCCCCTAAACTTTCCTTCTTATTGAAAAGTCATCTTGAGCAATTACAAATTTGTCTGACAGTTAATATCTGCTCATTTTTGCAATCTCAAACTACTAGTATGGCTGTACCATTTAAAAAATGTTGATCATAATGTATTTTGCACTCATTTTGCAATAAAAAAAAAAGTCTTTTTGCATACAGTAAATTTTGTCAGTACCAATCGTCTTTGAAGAATAGAAATGGTAGGAACCACCAAAACTACAGAAATGAGTCAGTAAAGCACATAAGATTTATTTTAGAAGTTGGAGTACTAAAGATACAGTTCAGATAGTTCTGAACAGCAGAATGATCTTGAACAAATGCTCTTAGAAGATAAAATGTGTTTTCTTAATAGCAGAGCTCATTTAGAAAGTATATTTAAACTGTTTTCACATCAACAAGCACATCTAATTAGCTAACTTGGTAAGCTAACTCTAAGTAACTGAGTTCCTTTTCTTCTGATGGTATTAAAGAAGTGGTACAGGCTTTCTGCTTACTTCTTTGTAAAAATTTTAGTATAAATTGCACTGTAGCCTGTTAACAGGTATAGGAAGTGAATATAATGTTTCAAAATACTGAAACACTGAGAGACAGGAAGAAATTATGAATTTGTAGCCATTTCAACCCAAATTAATTGTACCCATATGCATTAAACAGCATTACCTTTGAATCTTAACAAACCTAAGATGAGTTCATAAAAGAATTATCTTGTCCCTGTATTGTTGCTATGTATTCAATCCTTTTTCATCCGAATACAAGCAAAAACAACCTTAGAGCCTTAAACTAGGAACTGCACATTGCAGTGGGTTGACTCCATCCAGCAGTTAAAGCACCACACAGCTGCTTGCTTACACCTTCCATCACCAATGGCACAGGTGAGAAAACTTGTGGATCAAGATAAAGATGGTTTAATAAGAAAAAAAGAAGAAGAAAGGAGAAAAACAAAACAAGCAATGCAAAGGCTATTACTCAACACCTCCCCACCAGCAGACTGATACCCAGCTAGACTGTGAGCAATGGCTATCCTCCCAAAGACCCCTCCCCCTAGTTTTTATGGCTAAATATGATGTTATGTTGAATGAAATATCTCTTTGGTCAGTTGAGGTCAGCTGTCCCAGCTGTGTCCCCTCCCCACTTCTTGTGCAACCCCAGTCGGCTTGCTGGCAGGGCAGTGTGACAGAGAAGGCCTTGATGCTGTGTAAGCACTGCTCAGCAATAGCTAAAAACCCTGACGCATTATCAATGCTGTTTTGGTCACAAATCCAAACCATAGCACCATACAGGTTGCTATGAAGAAAGTTAACTCCACAAAACCAGTACACACATTTAGGTCTGCTCTTACCTTATACTTAAATGCATATACTCATACTCCTATTATGTATACAACAAAGTCTATTTATGGAAAGCAACCCCATTTTATGATATACATACTCTCAACAAGTACGAATTTACATTAACTTATCAGCTCTCTGAACAGACTTTTTTTTTGAACAACTGTTCAAATAGCTGAACAGTTGAAATGCTTATTCTGGCCAGTAGATTTTTTTTTTTTTTCCTTACTTTTTCCTCCATTTTTATGGAGAGACAGTATATTAAGCATTTTTTATATTAGTGACTTACACCATATTCTTTGTGTACACAGACAATAACTTTTTTTATATACCAATTTGCTTACACCACAGTACATACTTGTAATATTGTCCACTGCCCGACCTCTGAAAGGAAAAATAATAACAAGGCAAACCTGTCATTTTGCCTGAAGTCGATAAGGCCATATAACTCACAGTACCTTCAATTCACAAGCTCAATTTTCATCCACTCGCTCTCAACTTTGAGAGGAAGAAATAATGACAGGTTACAGGCACTTTATTTCAAAATTCACTCACAAAGTTATTGACAAGCATTTTGCGCAGAATATCTCTGATGCTTGACTCTCGTGAGCTGTTTACATGAAAAATGCACTTACTTCTATATTAACGACAGTAGAGTCTAATTCTATACCAAACATGTAGCAATTGCTTTAGCATTTCTGGTTTTGATATGGGAACAAAAATAGGGATAATTTGTCTCAAATTTGCAGTCACTTCAGTCATAATAAAATCTCACTGAGTACTGTTTGCTTTCAGTACTTTCATTAGGCTAGCCAGGGCTGTTATTAAGGTACCAACACATAAATGTTATATTAGCACTTAACAGAAAGAGCACGGTATTCTCCTCTAGGAGATGAATTCTAACCTTGTCAATATAATTCTGCTCTGAGTGCTGTAAAACAGTTTGAAAAGATGAAATACTGGAGCTTTGCACTGAGGAAATAAAAAAAAAAAAGTCATGCTTATTCAGGCTTAAAGGCCACTTTGCTGGCCCAAGGTGCTGAGGTACTGTTTAGAAAAAAAGTCTAAAGAAGCTCTCTCAGGTCACATCAGGCACTAGGACAAACTTTTCTACTTCCCTGTACTTGTCTTAGGTTGTTAAATCAATTACTCACTATTTCTGCTTGCCTTCAGCTGCCATTTAGAATATGAAGGACTACATGAAAATTAAGGCCAGGAGAAAGTACATTTCCAAATTTAACAAATGAGAATCATTCTGAGTGAAAGACTATTCACGGTGCACCTGTACAGTACCATAGCACTCATAACCTTTAACTTTAGAGTTTGCACAAAGCACAAGTGATGGAGCTACTGGGGGCTAATAATCTTTCATCAGCTGCTACAGAATCTTACAGAAGTACTTCTAACAATGACCTCTCCTGACTTATTTTCAAGAAATCACTGACATTTGTGTTGTACATGGATGCTGCATTTATGAGTTACCTTTCAGAAATTTACAACTGTCTTAAACAGCTGAACATCTTTATGATAGCCTGTCTAGTAAATGAGGATGAATATATAAGGTCTGCTAAGAAGTTTTATTGATATGATGCTGGAACAATATAATTAAGTATTAAGAGTGAAAATCAAGAGGAATTCTTTTATGACTAAGTTGCTCTTTACAATTGTTTCTGCTCTCTCATCAGTGAGATCCAGCACTTTTGGCAGACAGCTGTGCTACTACGAAGAAAAACATGTTTTTAGGGTTCTTGCCCAAGGATACAAGGACTGTTCTACAAAGGAGCACAGGTTTTGGCCTACTCCTTCTACACCTTCACAGTCTTGGGGAAAAAAAATTGAGGTAGAAGAGGAAGTAGTTTGGCTTGTAATTCTTGAAAAAGAAGTGACAAACAATTCTTGGGAACCTTTGTAAAATTTTTGTTACTGAGAGATGAGAAAACACTGTTGGGCCAAACACTGTTGAAAGCAGTGATTCCTTAAGTATGTTTGACCTGAATTTTACAAATCTTTGCAAATTTCATTAGGCTGTAGGTGTAGCTGTCATCTAAAGTTATTTGCCCTTAAACACTTATTTCCTAGCTATCAGTATTGAAATGATTTTCAATTCATAGGAGAGGGTCTGCCTGTTCAAGATCCCCATTTCCAGTTGTTGGTTTTTCCACAGGATTTAATCCTTTCTAAAAACAAATAGTGCAAGGTAACTTGGCACCAGGAAAAGTTCAGATGCCATAGGGGAAAATAAGCAGATTGTAAAGGTTCATTGTCTAACTGCTGAGATAATATGGAGATGGATGCTACTTCTGTGCTACACTTTTACATGATCTGATTCAAAGAGGGCTGGAGAAGGAAGCCAGGTAACATCCTTTTGCTGTGCAGGAGACAGCCTCTGGAAATAAATGACTCTGTAACTATGTCTTCTTTCAGGAATGGATGCAAACTGAATCATCTCAGAGGCCACACTATAACAGGATTCTGATTCTGTCATGCTATGAAATGGTAGATCCCAAAACTTTGGACAAAGATTTGATATGACAAGTGATTTAGCTCTTACTGAATCTCATGTTAGACTGTCCTCAAAACATGATTCATAATATCTTCCCTCTGCCAACAGGATCATCTGCTACTCAATTTACCAAAGGTAGGAAAGATGGAGTCCCAGAAAGTTTGGAAAAGGAAGCCAAAGATTAGATTTTTCTGAATACATGCATTGTATCTATATCATCCCCTATCCAGAGGACTATGCACACTCTCATTTTTTAACACTTCGCTTTGAAAAAAACCACAACTCAACAAAGGACTTTTCCCACTGTGAAGAAAATACTGATATTCTTCTGGTGATACAATACACATTTCAATAACTCAGGGGGAAAACAGAAGGTACGGAGTAGATTTTAGGAGAACGGAGAATATGACTGTGTTATTTACCTGACATTTTATAATACCAAAGAAGGTTGATGCCATATTACTGTAAACACTGAGAAGAATGCCATGCTAAGCTAAGTAACATCCTGGAAAGTCTTCATGGACTGGTTAACAAAGAATCACAGCAGTTGACAGCAGTCAAGAAAGCAAGTAAAACATTATGAATTCTTAGGAAAGGAATAGAGAACAAAGTGGGTAACATTATGCCACTGTAGAAATTCACAGTTCACCTGCACCTTGAGTAAGATATACAGCTCTGGATCTCTCAACTGAAAAATGACGTATGAGGCCCAGAATGTGTTCAGAGGAGGACAACAAAGATGATCAAAAGCTCTGGAGGGTCTGACTGGAAATGTTCCCCAGCCTTCTTAAGGAGAATATGACAGAGGTTTACAAAACCATACATGACATAAGAAGGGTGGATAGGGATAAGAATTGATTTTGCAGGCTTGTCTTTCTGTACAAGAACTACGGATCATCAAATGACATTAGTAAGAGCATGGTTTCAAAAAGAATGATGGTGGGTGACACATGGAATTCCTTGATAGAGAATGCTGCGGTTGCAAGAACTTTAAAGGGATTCAAGGGGAGCCTGAACAAGTACTCAGAACACAGATGCAGTGGGGATTATAAGAGAGACATATTAAAATTCTTAGTTAATTCTTAATTTATACAATAGTTACTAATTTATATAAAAATTAATGATTTATATAACTATTAAAATTAATTTAATTAATTTAAATATGAATTAAAATAGTTTGAGGTTGCGAGAATATTGGAGTGGATATATGCTTTTCCTGATTTTACTATTCACATCTGCTTAGGGCTACTGTTTGGAGTCAGAACACTAAGCAGAGCCTACACCATTATGGCTATTCTTATGTTCTTACATAAGAATTTATGCTTATGCTGACACCAGTGGTGTGTTTGCTGAAGAAAAACAACTGGGCTTTCTTGACTGGACTGGTTGAATTTTCACAACTAGTCCCTTCCTTCCAACAACTAGTCCTTTCCAATATTTCTGTAATCCTAGGGGAGCTTTATGTTCGTCTGTGATATTCCAGACTCATTTTATAGATGAATGGTGAACACAGAGTCAAGCAAAAGAATGCAGACAACAGCTTTGAAGTGCTTCTTCAGCTAGGTGAAAAAGGTATTGGCATCAGAATATTGGGCTGGAAGAAGTGTGAGTTCGATGTGGTTACTCTTGGCCTCTTTCTGAGAAAAAAGAAAAATGCTTCCTCTTCTTTTGCCCAAAGCAGAATGACAGAGAGAACTGGAATCCCACTTTTAGGGGGACACATATATCTTCAGTCCCTGCTTATACTGCTAGAGACAGCGCAGACAACCAAAACACAAAAGACAGTCCCAGACAGTGCTAAGCAGGAGGTTTGCCTGCTTTAGGCACCTGCCACAGGAATGGGGATCTCGAGCCCTATTACACTGGAGCCACTCAGACAATCTGCTGTGTTTTAACCCCTCTAATGAGGTTGTGGAATGGATGCTTAACTCAAACCTGTGAAAGTATAAGGATGATTGGCTGGAAAGAGAAGGGGTCGAAGGGCTTGGCTGAAAAGTTATTGAAGGCCACAGTACTACAGTTATCAAATGACATCCAATTCAGTAAGGTATCTAATAACAAGAAACGAGACTCGGAACTCTTCCTATACTTGATATTCATGCATAGGCTGAAGCTGAAAAGGTAGCTTGGTAGAAACATTCCTTAGCTAACACTTTTATGAACATGTTTAATGCAGAAACGCAAGCCTTTTCATATCACAAGAAGGAAGGTCAACAACAGAGGTTGTCAATCGGTTTTTAAACTTGTAATTAACCTGTATCTACATTAAAGTAAAATGGTTACCTGAACTGCTGTGTGTGTAATGCTTTCCTGAGCTTTGCTCAGATACAAGAAGCTATCACATTGCTTCACAGTATTACCAAGTCCTTGCATTTTGTATGCCTTAGTTCTTAGTAAAGATTCACTTGATTTTCATTGCGCATATTCAGGAGAGCTACAGAATACTCTTACACTAATGAACACCTAATGCATTCACAATACCGCTACAAAACAAACCAGAACCCAACGCAGTGAGCATAGTTAAATGAAAAATGCTGGGCTGTAAGGGTTGTAAACTAACTTACACAGAGTGTGGTTTTAAAAGTGCTAAACTTAAAACAGAGTTTCTCCAACTAACAGTGTATTTTTTCATTAGAAAAAATATCAAAGGCAGACCTATTAAAATTCCAATTAAAACACAGGAATAAGGAGTATAGGACAAACCTATACTCAAGCCATTGTATAAGCATTTAACTATTTTACTTAATTTAATTGAAAAAGGTATACATTTCAGCTATTAACATTTATTATATAAATTTGTTTATTTTGACCACCCTCCATTTGTTCCAAAAGAGAAATATTCTTTTTGTTGTGTGAATAACGACTAAGATCTACCTACCTCACAGCTGAATATGGAATCAGGCTGTAAGAGACAGAGATGAATGTGTAATTGCTATCTTTACAAAGAATTGACTTGGAGAACAAAAAGAAAGATACTGTGATGTTACTTTTAGAAGCTGAGTTTATGAAAACCTTCTATGGTATGCATTATTACACCATTATAGCGGCAAGATTAATGTGCCTTTAAATAATACATTTAAAATTTCTTTTACACTGCCTGCATTAAACAGAGTGCATCAAACTCCTGAGATCCAGTTTAAGCTTTGCTAGAGACTCTCTCACAACAATAGGTTTATGACTTTAAAAAGTAAAGATTCCACTAGGAAAACTGCATAAGAATAAAAATGTCAGTTCCTGAAGAAAGTAGGATAGAAGCAATCCTTTTCAACATCCTAGTTTGTCTAATAAATAGGCCACATGCATTCCTGGTACAACACGCCAGAATTCAAAGAATGAATACCACATGTTTTATAACAATAAAATTGTTAAGAATATTCTTTTCGCAAAGCTTACAGAAATAAGAAAGTCTGTCATTTAGTATTCCTTCCTGAAATAAACCAGATTATTTGCTGCATGCCAAAAATATATTAACACAAGACTAGCAGACTGAAAATGAGGTCTTATAAACCTGATTATTTATCATGGAATAAATATGTTAACATAAAAAGAAACAAGTTCTTCAGAAATTTTAGTCCTCTCTACTCCACAGTGTGTTGGACAAAGATGATGGTAGTTCAGTCACCACTGTATCATCTGGAAACTATTTTGTACAATGTCTACTGGAAAACTGAGCCTGTACTTACTTGGTGTTACTGAACCGGGGAAAATCTAGAGAAAACAAGGTGGTTCTTTATTTTTCGTGTGAGCATCTGATTGCACATTTTCCAGAATAATTTCTTTTTTGTGCAGTCTTTATCTATCTTTAAAAAACAGAAACATGGAAAAGGGAAAGTAGATACAGAGGAACAAATATGGGTATAGAAATTTAGAGGCAGTACTATTTCCATGGGTACTTTTAATCAATTTTTTAAATTTGAATGGATTTCAAATTAATGTAATCTCTCAATATAATGATTATATTTCCACATGCTGGCATTTGGGAAAAAAAAATCCAAATTAAGTTTTCTTCATAATAATTGTGAAAAATTCTGCAGGCAGGTATGGTAGGGATGCAAAGTTAATTATTTAGACATGAAATGGTCAGCAATTAGCACGCCAAGCACAACAGCTTAACTTTTCCCAAAGAGGCATTTTGCAGGTGAATAAAAGTTCTATTAGTGAGAGTATAGGAAATCTGATATCTATACAATATATTGCTGGCTATTATTAGGATTTGTCAAGGTGATGAGCTAAAATTTTACAGTAGTCAACCAAGTATGTCAGAAGAGACTACCACAAAAATTAACTAACATCACTCTTAGTGCCCAAATCCCACAATAAATCTAGCATAAATTTGATTTTATAAGTTGAGACAGCTTTTTGGTGCATAAAGGATATGTTTAAGTCTTTTCAGAATCAAAACTTTCATGACGAATGGTCTCTGAATAGTACTACTGTAAGTATATGTAAGTATTATATAAAAAAGATGAGCAAATATGGAAACTCATGAATATAGAAAGAGTTTATAAGAAATCAAATCAATAACTACATATGATCTATAGCTTATATCACTCAAACAGAATAATTTAGCAACTTGCTATTCTATCTTTTACCATTATTGTCAACAGAGGCCAAGAAGTGGTAAAAATTTTCGTCACTTCTGTGTGATAGACAAAAGGCCTCAGCTGAAATTAAAGACCTAACCTTACATGCTCTCTTTTGACTATATTTAGTACATAACAACATCATTTGCTTGTCAATTTTGCTTTTCTTTTCTATTGTTGGATCTCTTGTTTTTTCATCCTTTCATTTTGGAAACTCAGAAGCTCTGTGACATGATCAAAATAAGAGCAATCAGTATCACATTTCCATGAAGACATAGTCAGCTTTGAACGAGTCTCTAGAAGAAATAAACAACTGAAAGCCTGAAGACTGTATACGAAGTCTGTAATAAGTAGGCTAACACTTCTGCTTCCTGGGCTTACCAACCTGGAAGCTTTCTTGAAAAGTAAGCTCAAATAATTACTTGTTAGAATAAAGTGAAAGAAATATAGAAGAATGCAAACTGGCCTGCTGAAAGAAATACACAGACCTCTGCACGCACAGTAATGGAGAATAATCTATTTAGGACTGAGACTTCCATTTTTGCTTGATTTATCAGGGAAGTGTCACAATCTTGCTCTATCCCATTATCTAAAAGCACAGTCTCAAGAGCCCCATGGACTTAGAGTTTTCAACTACCCACTGAATTTTATACATTTCAATCTCTTCAAAATACATTTCATAATTGTATGTGACAATTATGCCACCCTCAGAGCAAAAGAAAGATTTTAAAATGTTGGATAATCAGCTATGGGAAGCATGTGATAATATAAAATGGAAGATATACAATACCACTTTCCCCACGTTTTCAGATGGTTATAAACCTCAGCTATAGCACTGATTATTCAGAGGTTCAAAGGACTGCAATGAATGTGTCTGGACTGAGAATCTGAGAAGCACAGGGCTGCCAGCATGGCTGTCAAAGGGGCATAATGCCTGAAATTCAGAATTAGACAATGAATTTAAAAACGGATATGACTGCTTGAAGGAGAAGATTTTCCCTCCTACTGGGCCCTTAATTACTCCCACTGATACATAATGAGACAGATTAAGTCTAACTTTTGTTTATTCTGGTTGGTTTGGGTTTTTTTGAGGGGGGTGGTGGTTTCGTGTTTTGGTGGGTTTTTTGGGTTTGTTTTTTTTTTATTTCCCGAAGGAACTGTTTATGGCTTCAGCAGAACATTTCAGTAAGCAAGTGCTCTGATAGAATATGAATACCTGCATTTTTTTCCCTAAGTCAAAGGGGTCAGGAAGGGATTTGCACTTTTGTTAAGTGCATACAAGCCTTTGGTTGTTTGGCTTATTCTGCAGAAGTAGTCATGCTACCATCTGTACTTACCAACCTGATAAACACCCTTCCTACCTCACGGGAAGCTCAGCCTCTCAGTTCTCATCCTGTGGCATAAAGCATTTTAAACTCTTAAGGTCTGATATATTTTAGTATACTCACAGGGTTCAAAATAGGAATTTCTGGGTGAAATGTAATGGTCTGTGATATACAGGTCAGACTAAATGATCTAATGGTGCCTTCTGGCTGTACAAGCTACTCAAGCCATGAAATCTGTTTTACCCACTACTTACACTCAGTCTTTCCATCAGTGCCACAGTGCCTGAACTCTAAAAACCCACACTGAGAAGGCAACCATCTTATTCATTATGGCCTTTAATATTCCTTGCTGATAGTTTTAAATTTTTAAACAGCCCTACCTGTCGTGCTCCCTTTTATGTGTTCTCATAGTTACAGATATAATTTTGGAAGCAAAATGTCTAAACAGTAAGCATAATAAAAATGAAACAGGTTAAAGCTTATTAGCAGTAGGGAGCAGATGTAGCAAAAATCTGCCAGTTCCCCTACATTTCCTCCCCAGCAGGGACTTTCTGTCAAGCTGTGAGTTAGTTCTATACAATAATGCAGGCTGCTGTTACTGCAATTGCACATTCCTATACCTCGCTATTGTACTAAAAATTCACTTTGATTTTTGATTTCTTCCTTCGGAATAATAATATTTAAAGCAGTTCCTGCAGAGCTAAATGTAAATTCAAGCACTGGATGCTAGATGCTCAAAAGGGCATGAAAATGTAAAATTGGTAAGAAAATAATTACATATTGAAAAGCTGTTTTATTTGTTTTAAAAATATTAACTTTCTCTCAACAAACTAAAGGTTCCTGAGCCAAGAGATAACCAGACTGAAGTTCAGATTCCTTGAAATACCTCTCATATACATCATTCAATATATCAGTTACAATGTGGAAAAAAGATAACTATTCAAGGAACAAAGTCATAAATTAATAGCAATATAAACTGAAAGCAAATGAAGTCTGCCACATGAAACATGATCACAGACTGTCACTCTGAGGGTTTTATTCTTCATGTGTAGTGTCAAAAATAAGCACTTAGGAAAGAGAGTTGAACTGAATTAAGGATGTTCAAGAGGGAGAGATTCCACTTGAAAATCATTTGAGAGTGTGTACCCAAATGGGACAGAAAATCAGAAAAGTTAATGGTCAAAATCTACTTTGTGGGCATTAAGGATAACTGATCTTACAATTTAGAATTTAAATTTCAGATACTGATTGCAAAGATGTTTTCTTTGAAAGTCTACTTTCCTTCTGAACTTTGACCTTGAGATCTGGAACTAATTTTCAAACCAAATGTCAGCTTTTACCTCACATATTCTAACTACGAACACCTGTTCACCTGTACATGTACAGCACCATTAGCTACTGTTGTTAACCGGTAATTAAATTTTGCAGTATGCAATGAAGAACCTTGTGATGCTGCTGGAGGCAGAAGAAAAACAATTTGAAAATTCTGGTGGCACTATTAAACTTCTATTAATTGCCAGGCTCTCCCTCATTGAGACAGCCACCTTTAGTAGTAATACGATACATAGAGTTGAAAATGAATTTGAATTGGGCACTTTTTAGTAAAAAAAGATTTTTAGTGGAAAATACAAACATTTACATTCCTTCATCTTATGTATATGAGTATTTTGGGGGCAAATGTTTGTTTTCAGCAGTGTAGTCCGTTACTTTCATTTTCAACGTGGTATCACTGCAAAACAAGATCAGTTAAATGGAATATAACAGGACTATCAGGACTGCACATGCCCTTTATTTTAAGTCAAGCCATTTATACTGGTCAGTAATGTCCTACATACAGTTTGGAACTTTGATTTTGCAGGAAAAGTTTTCCCTCAGTTCAATGTTAGAGCACTCAAACTCAGGTGATGCAATTCAGGCAATTTCTTACAGTCCACTGTGGTGGGTTGTCCCTGGCTGGCTGGTAAGATTCCCCTAGCCGCTCACTCATATCCCTCTCAGCGGGATTGGGGAGAGGCTCAGGAGGGCAAAAGCAAGAAAAAGTCACGGGTGGAGATAAAGACAGTTTAATAACTGAAGGAAAGAGAAAAAAATAAAGGCAATCACTCACCACCTCCCACCAGCAGACTGATGCCCAGCCAGTCTCTGAGCAATGGCTACTTCAGGAAGAACTCACCCCTGCTCCAGTTTTTATTGTCAAGCATGAATTTATACGGTATATAATACCTCTTTGGTCCATTCGGGTCAGCTGCCTTAGCTGTGTCCCCTCCCAGCTTCTTGCCCAACCCCAGCCTACGTGGTGGGTGCAGGCAAAGTTGGAAAAAGAGAAAACCTTGACGCTGTGCAGGCACTGTTTAGCAACAGCCAACACTGGTCTGCTATCAACATGGTCACAAATCCAAAACACAGCACTATAGGAGCTGCTATGAAGAAAATTAACTCTATCCCAGCCAGACCCACTACATCCACTCATGAGAGGAAGTTCACAATAACCTAAAAATTATAAGCCAAGTTTGAGTTAAATACATAACTGTTCTCAGCAGTCATTGGAATGAGACGTACAGAAAGCAACTTGTTCTCCTGAAGATGAAGATATGTCTCACAGATTACTACTGAAATATATAATGGGATCTTAACTCTTATGTTCCTGAAGGCAGAAAATGTACAGAAGATTAGAATAGAAAGTTTTCAATAAACAGCGTTTAAGTGACATGCATTAATATATATGCTTGTTAAAAGTTGTAATACTAAGCAAAAAATACAAATATATATTCATGGATATGTATGTAATGTATATTTATCTATATGCATATATATGTATACAGGGAGGGAGGGAAAGAGAAAATCTATATACCTACACATTTCCCCCATGTAACTCTGCAGAACATGCACAGAGAGACTATGAGACTATTCATTACTGAATAGGTATCTACAACTCCACGCAAACATTCATTTGAAAAATTATGACAAAACTTTACCAAAATTACTGACTTAATTAGAAATTATTGACAATTAGTATTTTCATCAGTTAACAGTTATATTTTTCTCTTTTCGACTCACTTGCTTCTTCATTGAGATATATGCAGAAGTAACTACTTTGTCAACCACAGCAGATGGCCAGGATGTTTCCACAAAGGTGCTTATAAGCTAGACGCATAAAGACCTGCATAATACTAACACTGAATAATGTCCAAAAGAAAATTAAAGTCAGATTTCAAGTGTTACCAGCTGTGTTCATTGTGTTACAACTAAAGGATTGATGAGAACTATACACGTTATCGTATCAGCTGGAATAATTTTTATTTTTCATCCATGAAGCTGAATAAATACAGAGAGGAAGCTGAATGTGATTATTCACTGTTGAGCTGGCATGCATGTTACTGAGTATTGACCAGTTAGCACTGCTCAGTTTTTGCTATGCAAAAATTTAAAGGGGTTTCAGAATAATGCTATCTCACTTTCACGCTGTCTTAGGTACTTCTTTGAAAGTGGAGTACAGGAAAAGATAAATAATTTTTGGTTTACTTTGACTTTTATAAGTAAGAAAATTGAAGATCTATTATTAACTTTGATGCCCATGTGATATCCTTCACAGAAGAGGAGGAGGAAGAGGAAATGAAATTGTTATTATGACCAGCACACAGAACCAGAGATTAGGATAATTAAGTATTGAAAATCAGTAGAATCCCTTGGATTGTACTTTATACTAGTAAAGAAGGACTTCCACTGGAAGAAAGAAGATATTTGCCTGAGTTAATTTCTTTTTTTTTTTTATTTCAAGTTTTTGGTGGTAGAAGATCATAATTGTATCTGATTCTTGCACAGTTTCAAAAGGAGGAGATGATACTTTGAGCTCTAATTTTGACTGGAGCTTGATGAGGGAGAAGGCCAGGCATGAATTTTCCTAGTTAATTGTGGAGTTTCTCTTCAGTGGTAATTTGCTGAATCTATTTGTGGTGCTGATGCCAGCCAGCAGCTAAGCACCCACACAGCCGCTCGCTTGCCCCCCAACCCCAGCAGGACAGGAGAGACAACAGGAAGAGCAAAAATCAGAGAACTCTTGGGTCAAGATAAAGACAGTTTAATAAGTGAAGAGAACAAAACTAGTGATGCAGAGGCAATCATTCACCACCTCCCACCAGTAGACTGATGCCCAGCCAGCCTCCTTGGAATACCCACCTTGGAAGACAAAACTCCCCATTTTTTATTGCTGAGCATGACGTTATATGGTATGGGATATCCCTTTGGCCGCCTCCTGCCCACCCCCAGCCTACTCGCTGTGGGGACAGAGTGGGAAAAAGAGAAAGCCTTGAAACTGCGCAACATTGGCCTGTCAGCAACACTGTTTTAGCCACAAATCCAAAACACAGCACCATAAGGGCTGCTATGAAGAAAGTTAACTCCATCCCAGCCAGACCCAGTACACTTACTCAATAGTTGAGTCTCCTTCCTGCAACAGGAATGCTTTTCTGGGTCCTGCATAACCCACAGATTTAAGGGAAGGACTTTCAGTATAGAAGTTTGACTAGTTTCTAAGATCTGAGTTTTCTTATTTTTGCTAAGCTCACACTGAAGAGACAAGTTAAAATACCCTCCCTGGAAAAGACCAAGTTCTCGAATATCTAGTTAGTACTTAACATCAAACTACTGTTGGAAGCACTGACTTGGAAGCAACACTTGTGGTGTCTGAAAGACATTAACATGCTACAGTTTTAGAAAGGACTGGTTTTTAATAAAACTGTCTATGTAGGTTGGGGTGGTAATCTGGCTCTTCTTTCAGTCCTGGTCAGTGGGATTAACTCATCCAGAGGACAACAGAAAAAGCTTCGAAGCTGATGATTTTTCCTGAAATTCCTTCCTTCGTTGTGTGGATTTAAAGTATTCTACATGTAATTAGGACTACAGTTCAATAGAGAAGTTTCCTGAGTGAAGGTAGGACCTTGATCACTTTTCAACCAAAATGGCATTCTCCCCTCTATAAAGAGGCACTGACAACAGGTACGAGCCTCGGGGTTGAAATCCCGTTAACGGCTTTCACAGTCATCACACATAAGACTTTTGACCAGAGGTTCTGGCCTAAGCAAACAGTGGATGCATATATGCCCTCTTGCTTAGCACAAAAGTGACAGGCTCAAAACAGAATTAATATTTTTAGCAAAAGAGATGAAGAATCACTCAAAAAAACCTCTTATAAGGGAACTGCTGCAGGGGAAAATCAGTCAGCCTGGATGAACTAGGCTGTTTACCACCCTGAATAACCTGACATGCATTTCTTCACTGTGTCTAACTGAAAAACAACGTTCAAATGCATGTATATATTACCTGTAAATGACAAATAAGCTAGTGTAAATCAGTTCATGGAAATCAGAGAGTTATGCTGATTTATACCAGCTGAGGATTTGATTGTATCTGTATCTATCTACACAAACATTCACAAAAGAAACGCTCTGCTTTCTTATTTTCTATTGTTCATATTTTATGTTTACATCCTACAAGTTAAATTCATGTATCCTGTTTAGAACATTATGCAATCATATGATTTTTCATGTATATATATGTTCAATTTCTAATAATGGCTTTAGTTAAGATCATGTAGACTCCTTCATTGTTCTTTTTGTTGACTATATTCCTTTTTAAAATTCATTGAGGCTCCACTAATGTTACAAATAGAATATCATAATCTTCCTTTGAAAGAAAGTAAAAGTGGCAACGCTTTCACCTCCCATCATGGCCCAGTGTCAAAAGGCAGAATATTTTCAAGGACCTCTGGAGTTCTACTATCTGCATTTGACCTGTGTTAAATATTCTCATTACAGTTGCTTCAAATGAATACAAAAGCTTGGTTTAATCTGAACATAGGGGAAATGAAATACACTAGGCACAAGATGAAAGACCCACTACCACTGTGCTATTTGAATGCACTGCATGTTCTTAACATGGGCCATAAAAGAAGCCTGGTTTAATATATCAAACTGCGGAACATTCAAAATAGCATCTAGTAGCAAAATAAATGTTATAAACCTGGTGAGACAAAAAAGGGAAACAGAAACATGTATTTTCTTCCTACTGATTTTTTGATAGGCATAGGTACTGGCTGGTGGCAATGTTTTTAAAAAATATTTAGTTTTCTTCTGGTAATATCGCCAATTATATTAATTAACCTACATGAGATTTTACTGCAATGTAAATGTAGCAGGGTTCTAATCTATCATTTTTACCCTTATAATATTCATTTACTACTAGTCCTTACCTTTTAACTATTCTGTTCAAGAAACCGGTAAAAGGAGGAGACAAATTTAATTAGTATTACCTATACTATTATCTGTAGGGCACAGAATTTACAATACTATTTGGAAATCTAACAATTTTATTAAACACAGATATTAACAAATACATATAATAAAATATACAAAAACGTGTACCTGAATATTATGGACTTACAAACATCTGTTCAAGATGGTGAAAAAGTACGTATCCTCTCACAGAAATCTGGGGTTTTTTTCCATTCCGTTTAGGTTTTGTGGTAATTTTCTCCATAGGTAGAGAGGATCTTAAACCTCTGTCCAACCCTTTGCAGCAAGAAAAACCTTCGACTTCCACTATTTGAGCATAAGCTACTTCTGTTCTACTTAGGATAAAGTGTCAGAGAATGCATGAATTTTATTTAAATTCATGACAGTCTGTATACTTCAAATACTACAGGCATGTCTGAACAATGCAACAGACTGCTGTGTTACAGATGCATGATGCCATTCTAAATGACTGCCATGAAAACAATAATTACTCCAGAAAACCACTGCATGTAGCTAGACAGCTTCTGGTTCAGGATTTAACTTGTTTATAACTTGGGAACTCTGCATTATTCAGTAGGCAAAGTGGAAAGACACAGGGTAGTACCAATGATATTTACAGCAGTGTCGAAGGAGGTACGATGCGGGGGCTCCCTAGAATGGGCCCAGTGCCCCTAGATGACTGCTCTTAGATATTTTTAAAAAAAACCTAGTTCAGGCTCATTTACATCTTTTGACATCTAAACAGTTTGTAAATCTGGCCCAAAAGGTTTAAATTTAGATACTTGAAGTTGGCATCAAGTTACCCCAGTGCTGAAATAGGAAGGAACCCATTCACAATATATATCAGATAAAACATTGCAAATCTTTTTTCCATCACTTCTGCATTATACGCTATTAAGACACACATTGTCAACAACCTGACTGGCATTCCTGACAGAATGAAAGTCAACGTAGCGCTCTTTGCTGGATTTGAAACAATCATGGGATCACAGCCACTCATCCTGAATGTTTACTATAACAAACAGAAAGCTTCTGTCAGAAGAAGGTGGGCTGGAGAACTTTTGAGATTTGTAGTACATTTGCTCAGGGATTTATTGGAGGGAGAGGACTAGACAACTAACGTCCAAATGCAAGCTGTATTATAAAAGCCAAAAGACACATATTTTTTCATGTCACAGGAAGTATTTCACCAGGTAGATTTTTCATTACTGAGGATGGAAAATACAGTGGCAGCTGCCTAATGAAATAACTGAGAGTGGAATTGATCTATAATATCATCATCTGAAGAAAAAAGTTGTACGTATAAAATGAATTGCTGAAGCAAAAGATATAAGATAGTGGTCTTAGAGATATTAATAAATCTTGCAATTACATTAAATATTATCTTTCTATGCAACCCTGCCTTCTAATCTTAACAAAATATATCGTTTTCACTGTTTCAAAATCTCCCTTCACCAATATTTTGGGTTCACTTACAAATACAGGCAATCCTAAACTTTGTGTTGGTAACAAGACATTGTGTACTAAATGTACTAAAGTATTTCCCTATATATTTCTCTTTTTATAACAAAAAAATCAGAGACAACATTTCAGATAGTTCTGGAAAATCTGCCTCCAAGTTTTGTATATGCCATCAAATCAAAACAAGAACTGAAACTTGTTTTTATCATTCAGTCATGTTTATCAAGAACTGTATTGCAAAAGCAGCAAATGGCCTCCAAGTTTTTCTGTAAGTTAATGCGCTCTTAACTCACAGAAAAACATGAATTAATAGTACTTTGCCATGGAATATACATTTGAATAGCAACAGCCCAAACCAGTATCTATTACACAGTTTATCAAAATTGATATATTTTACTGGCCTAGCTATACCAAATCTTGCTGGGGATTAGCAAGATGTGAAAAGAATAAAACACACCAGTTAAACAAGCTGGAATGCCTGAAATCTTGAGACAGTGCAACATGTTTCTTCTTTGTATTGGTGAGGATAACAAAAGAAAGCAAAAAGCAGGCATTCAGAGGTAGGAAAAAAAAAAATAATGATGATCTTGCCCATCTCAGTTAGTCTAGTGGAGTCTGTTGTACAGACAGAAGTACAATCCACCACTTGAAATTCTCTAACAAAGTACTACAGGGATGGTTCTGCATGGAAGGCCCACGGGGAGGGGAAAAAGAAGGTAGGGGGTGGACTCAGCTCCCAACTAAATATAGTGAGAGTACTGTCTAAAAGGTACAACTCAAACCCTACCAAATAAAGTGCGTACACAAAGTAAATTAATAAAATATTGCAGGCACAGTCACTGTTATAGCATTATACAATAATTATTTGGAATATTTCCATCTATCAATAATGCCATCTGTCCCACCCAATACAAATGGACTACAACCCATCTGGCTTATTTTTTTCTATTGATTACTCTGCTGAATGAGTTAGCAAAACCGCTTATAAAATCATCGTATTACATGACACTGTCATTAAAAGATGTGAAGTAAAGAAAAACACAAGATGAGACTTAATTGGAAAACTGTCAGTTCTTCTTCCAGAAAGTTTCAGCAATGCTATAAGCTTTTTTTTTTTTGGCTACTTAAAAAAAAAAAGCTCTAAATGCTAACTACTGGATTAGGCAGAAACTGTTCTACCACACAATTGTTACTATTTCTGACTAGGTATGTTAGAGAAGCTCCCTAAATGTATCTCCTCAAGAGTGTCAAAATGTCCCAAAGTGTGCCTGGGAATCACAAAGAAACTGTGGAAGGAGTGTAACTTAAAAACAGGGTGGGGGGAAGCTGCCAATGGCTGGCACTTGTATTTGTTAATTCCAATTATTCTTCCTAGGTTTTGACTTTGATTATTTGTTTGCATAATTGTCTTTATGCTATTTTTGCAGCCTCTGTACTTTCTTTTAACTACTGCTTCCCTCAACTAGATTTTAATTTCTACAACTGCAGCCTGTTTTTTCTTTTGATTTCAACCACTGCTTCCCTTAACTATATCTTCATTTCTCCAACAACCACTACTTAACAACAATGCAGCCATATCCATCCACAGAACTTAAATGCTTACCTCGGCTCCCTTACTCTAGATCTGAGTTCCTACAATACCCTCTTAGTTTTAACAAAGGAAATCTCTCTTGTGTACATTCAAAATGTTGATCCAAAGATCTTTTCATTAGCCCAGTGAGTAAGTGAGACCTCACTTGGGCTGCTTTCTTATCCTTCCCTCCCTGCTATTTTTAATTTCTCCGTGGTGGAGTCCTACTACAACCTTCCATCCCTCCACCAGATTTCTGTTTCCTCTGTCACCCCGAATGGCTTTTCCAATGACACTGCGACTCAAACCGACATAGGAAAGCAGAAGAGAGAGGGACAGGGGCTGGATTCCAGCTCCGGGGACACAACCCTTGATGGCTCTGGGTAACTGGAGTTCAGGGAGGCAATGCTTGGGGTTATACTGGAGGGGTGAGGCTGCAGGGAATGGTGCTGGGAGCACAGATACTGAGCTGCCATCTGGAATGAAGGAAATCAGGATGACAGCAGTGGAAAGGAGCTGTGTAGGAAGCAAAGAATGATGCTGGAATAAAGAAGGGGCCACAGACTGGGTGACTGAAACAAGTTGCTAGGGGGTCCAGCCTGCTTACTGTTAACTATTTTCTCCCTCCCTTACAGTCCCCTCCCATCCTTGATGCTCACTAGAGCCACTCCTCTGGTTATCAGTGAAATAATTTGGTTATTCTGAAACATATTCAATTTATCTTTCTCTTCATAATCCAAGAAATTCCTAAAAGGCAATTGTCACTGTCAATAATATGACAAGAAGTCCTCTAAAGTCCAGGTAAGTGTGTCTGACCCTGTGGCCTTATTTCAAAGTTTTGAACATACCTGCTCTTAGAAGTAAACCTTTTGTGTTATATAAACACATCCAGAGAACAATTCTCACACTTCTCTTTATATTATGTTCTGTTAGATCCAATTTATTTGTGTCCTAAACAATATAAACAATCCCTTTTTTGCTTTACAGACTGCTGACAAATATGTAGAATGATTCAACTGAAGTTGCTGAACAGTATTATTTATGTAGAGGATATTTACCAGATATCACTATATGACAGAACACTAATATTTTTTGGTGCTCTAAAAAAAAAACCTTTGGCAGTTCTAATGCATATGATTTAGTCACTGTGTTAAGTACAAATACCTCAATCTTAACATACCATCATTTTGGTATTTAATACAGAACATTCAACAAGCAGAAATGTAGTCTAAAATCTGCCTTTAAAAAATACTTACTTGTATGGTTTATAATATCTAGTTTACAAGAAATGAGCTCCGAACTGCATTGTTTTGTTTGCACAAACTCCTTTTTCCATGGATGACAGAAACAGAACAATTTCAACTGAGACACCATTTGTCCTTATTAAGTAATCTGTAGGTTGCTATTGATTCAGGCCTTTGGCCACTGCTTGAAATACAGTTCAAGAATAATACAATACTTTTGGTTTGGCTGCCTTAGTTTACTTGCAGAAAACAGACCATTATTTCATGTCGTGGTATTTGACAGAACTGTCTGTAGTAGTATTGAGATACCAAAAAATAGACAAAACTACACAATGCTATTTAGACTCTTAAATACAGATGCCTTCAGAGTAAAGCTACTGTGTTCTGGCTTCCACACAGAAAGACAGCATCTTACAGCACTCCACAGACTGCGTCAAAGAAAATATTAAGAGGTGTAAAAACTACATTTCCTGTTTTCACCGATTCTATGGAATAAGCTAGAGAGAAGTACAACTGTCGTAAAATTTATCAGTTATTTTACAAAGTTCTTCCAAAATTCAAGCTTTACTGTTTTCCTTGTTCTGAGAGTAAAGGAACAGCTCTCCTAAAACCATTCCAGCTAGTGCTTCTCCTCCAATACAAAAATCTCTATTTCCATTAACAGGACAATTGTATTTTCAGGGCAGGACAATTCCTCCCTCTGGTTCCTTGTGACAGAAGTGTTTGATACATCTTTTTCTCTGCTTTGCTGTGTAGACAAACCCTTATTAATCAAAAAAGTATGCATAGCCTGAAGGAAAATTCAATTCCTCTGTCTGAACCTCCTATTGACAAAATGATAGGGAAATTGGAACATCTGGCTGCTAATAACATCTCATTCCCACTGATTATTTTAATTTTTTCCAAAGCATCTTTAGATTGTGTTGTGGCACACATTACTTCATTTGCTTATACTTTTTTGTTCTTTCTGATACTGTCTTTAATGTATATGATCTGATAAGCACAGCACAAGATTGATGAAAATCCTCTAGGATTGCTTGATGCTCCTCTAGGATGTTTTTTTTTAAACATTCCTGAAACCTGTTAGGCAGCTAACTCTTCACAGAAGTATGTGTAAGCAGCAATCTATTTTTTAAGCTATGGCTTGAACAATCAAAAATTGACATGGGCCAGATACTATTAATAGCCCAAAAGCAAGCAATCTCATCAGTATTTTTCATGTAGCTAAGAAAGTACTTCCTAGTCATCTCAGTAAGTGGAAGAAATAACAGACTCGATAAAGAGTGGCAGGTATGTTTAATAACTACGGAAGACCTAAAAGATTCTATCTGGAGAAAGGAAAAGTGTCAAAGAACTGGCAAACACCACCAATCTGCCCTCAAATCTTCTGTATTACAAATAAGAAAGCACGTAGGCTTCATGGTCCTGGTACATATTACTAATCAGTCACATAGAAAAAACTGAATTGAATTTAAAAAATCTGAATTGAATTCTGATTCGATACACTTGGTCTTGGAGGAGTAGTAAACACTATTTAAGAGGGTCCTTTATTAATAAATCAAGGTTGAATGTGCAAGCTTCTAAGCCTACACCTTTACTCAGAAAGACAACTGCCTAGTGCAAAGACTGGAAGTGAAGGCAAATAGAAGGAAAGTTTCAGGTGCCTTTTTCCTTCTTCTACGGCAATATTAACATATGCTATGCTTCCAAGCCACATATTTTCCTGAGAAACCATATTAATTAAGTTATATTAAATTATATAGCAATTATGTAGTTACTACTCTTTTTTACTCATTTGTGGAGAAGTTATGCTTTATTTACAAGATTTGTGGCCGTTACCTTTTTAATGCTTGCAGGGTGTTCCGTGGCTATTTAAGAAAAATGGTACATACATAACAGAAATTATTATGGTGTTGTTACACATCACTGTGCAAATTATTATGCTATTAGAGATAATCTAGGGTCAATCAATAGACAGGCATGCCCCGATCTTGTCTTAGAAGTTCAGTTGAATAATAAGCAATAATGAGCAGTAAAATGCTAAACTCAGTTGTCATGACAATATTGCTTGTAAGAAAGAGTGGGGAAAAAACCTCAACAAAACAATTCACAAAAAGTTGAAGTAAAATGCCCAGTTGCTATTATGTAAAAATATATAGGCAGAGGTAATTCAAATAAGGTATTGTTCACATTTTTGTTGGAGGAATTGACTGCTCTTAAAGAGTTCTTTAACATACTGCTTTGGGGAATTAAGACAAAGTTAGTGATGAATATAACTTTCTATTAAGCAATTTTCTTTCTCAGTTGTGCACAACCACTTATGAGCCAGAACATAACAGCTCAATCAAACCTTATTATATCAGCTTTACTTGAACCCTTCTGAAATTTACTGAGAAAATTCTGGTATTACTACAAGACTTAACAGGGAAAAAAAAGACAACCCAAAAAGAAAAAAATGGATATCACAGCTACCTTTTTACATTCTCTTAATTTCTTCTGCCATATAGAGCGAGCAATAGGAATGTGCTTGCTGTCAGTTACATAGCAGCTGGCTGTGATGACATGGTGGAGTGCAGTCTTCTGGCTCATAGCTTGAAGAACTCGCTCAACATGACGGAGGGAAACTATGGCCTCAGTCCATATGCCACCGCTAACAAGCTCCATTGTACAAGGTACTAGAGCAATCTGTCCAGCACAGTAGAGAACATCTCCAACCTAGAAGAAAATAAAAATGAGTAAATAATATTCTGGGAGTGTATAGAAGGCAAGGGAAGCACTTTTCCCTTTTCCAGGTAGTTTCTTTCAACAGTACTGTTCTTTGCCATCATTTGTCACAAATGGAGCAAACATGCCAGTTGAAAGACAATTTTTGATAGGGATTTAACTACAATATAGAAACACAGCACTGCAATAAACTTTAACCTAACAGTTAATACATGGATGTGTGTGTCAGCTCAAAACAATAATATCTGATGTTACTGACTGTTACAGCTGCTGGACCACCCTGGTGCCTCAACATGGTTAAACATGTTCTTACTTTCTTTTTCGAGTGATGATGCACACTGTCTTTGGTTCAGTGCTATTTTTTTTAACTACTAAGTCTGAAGTTAAGCTTTGTTTTATATAAGTATCTATAAGAAAGTATAAGTAGGTATTTGTAACGTCTTTAGTAAACTAGTTTAAAAATACTATAAAAATAATACTGCAGAACAGCTAAAAGACTGTATATGAAAAAAGTCATGATAATCCACCAGAAGGTAAAAGGAAATTGCAGATTGAAAATAAGATGCAGAAGAATGTCACTTGATCAAAGAGATGGGTTCACCTCTTGAAAATGGAATTAAATGGGCGGCCAGATATACCATCAATACATGGTTTAAGCTGAGCTGCAATGCAGTTACTTTGGGCTGATTTTCCAAAGTCTTCCTGGCAACACTCTGAAGACCTACTTTTTTAACAGCAGCCAGCAAAGGAAACATTTATTCTTACTATTCAGACATCTCAAAGATTTATTATAAAATCTTAATGTAAATATCAAAACTTTTCACCCTCTTAGTGCTGCACTTCTGTAGAAAGTCTGTACATTTCCTGATCAGTGAAGCAGTAAATTTTATTCAATATCAAAAGAAAACTAAGTATAGAAGTGGGAAGTAAAGTGGGCGTAAGCAGCTTTGAAGTCAGCACAAGAAGCATTTTGCTAGGAGTACAGAGAGAGAAAATGGACTGTGCAAGGAATCTTTAGGAAGAATTTTGCAGAACTTACTGTATAAACTGTAAAAATTCCTCAGAATTAAGAATAATTAAAAAAGAAATCTGTGTCCTAGAAGACATGGCAATCAAACCATGTGACAGACCCATATGCAACTCCAAATCTGTCCTCATAACTGTCTGTGTCTCACAAAAGACTCACACATGTAACTATTGGAAGAGCATCTCATACAATTTGGCATACAAGTTCTATGATTAGCAGCTGAAGAGGGGGAGGAGGCAGAGAGGAAACATATCAACTGACACCCATCAACTATTTAAATTGTTTAAAATATCTGAAATATTGTTTTGATAATGCTATATATAATCCTGAATTTGAAAAAAATATGCAAGTAATATTTTGGTTTATAGGAACAAATGGTCTTTTTTTTTTTTACAGTGCTATTTTAAAATATGTGCCATTGAACAAGGGAGTCCAGCCAGCTACCAAGTGGCATACTGACAAGATGAGAAACAAATTCAGGAAGACATAATTCAGAGGGGCACAGGTTTGTTTTTAAAGGAAGCCATTCATTTTCACCTCTGTAAAGTGAAATCCATGCATTAGTCAAAAACTCCAATACAGGTAGTTTATACTTCTACAGATAAAAATCACACCGACAATATTTCTTCCTTTTTTTCCTGTTGGGCTGCTGGTTTTCCATGCATCATCCATGTTAATTATTAGGTAGACAGAAGAGCTGTTCAACCAGTTCACTTCCCCTATTCTTGAACAGATTGTTTGAGACATAATATGAATACTAATTAACGATAAAATATCTGTCAGTGTTTTGAAATACGGACCAAGATAGCACTTTCTTAAAGTATCCTGGATAGTTCTGATACAATTAGCCCCACTGGTCATAAGCAAGGTCAAAAAAAATCTCTGAAGGATTTGAGCAAAATTGGCACCACTTTTGGCTCAGATTCAGTGGGAATTTTGCAGAGTTCTTTAAAAAACAATTTAAAAAATCCCTCTGTTCCTAACATACTTGTTTGTATCTTAAAACGTAATTAACAGAAAAACAGTGTTCCTAACATGCCACCACGC
>WAAD01008233.1:0-23581 GCA_013389945.1 Fregata magnificens
AGGTTCTCTACCCAGGCAGCAATATCTTGCCACAACACAGCAGCCCGGATGGGTTTACCTCTGCACTGCTGGTTGTTCTGCTTCCATTGCTGTAGCCAACCCCACAGAGCATTTGCCACCATCCATGAGTCAGTATAGAGATAAAGTACTGGCCATTTTTCTCATTCAACAATATCCAAAGCCAGCTGGATGGCTTTCATCTCTGCAAACTGACTCGATACACCTTATCCTTCAACAGTTTCTGCAGCTTGTTGTGTAGGACTCCACACAGCAGCTTTCCACCTTCGATATTTTCCCACAATATGACAGGATCCATCTGTAAACAGGGCATATTGCTTTTCATTTTCTAGTAATTTAGTATACAGAGAGCCTCTTCAGCATGAATCACTTCCTCTGGCGACACTCTGAAGTTTCTGCCCTCTGGCCAGTCCATGATCAATTCCAGGATTCCCGGGCAGTCGGGGTTTCCCATTGGAGCCCATTGTGTTATCAGTGCGACCCACTTACTCCATGTAGCACCAGTTGCTATGATGCGTAGAGGGGACCCTCCCTTTGAACACCCAGCCAAGCACAGGCAATTGAGGTGCCAGAAGGAGCTGTGCTTCAGTACCAACTACTTCTGAAGCAGCTCAAATTCCTTCATATGCTGCTAATATTTCTTTTTCAGTTGGAGTGTAATGGGCTTCAGATCCCCTGGATCCCTGGCTCCAAAACCCTAGTCTCTCCAGGCACTTTCTGCCAGAGGCTCCAGGTGGGGCCGTTATCCCTGGCTGAGGTGTAAAACACATTTTTTACATCTTGTCCTGTCCAGACTGGCCCAAGTGCTACTGCACGAACTATCTCCCGTCTAATTTGTTCAAAGGCTTGCTGCTGCTCAGGGCCCCATTCAAAGTTGTTCGTCTTCCAGGTCACTCGATAGAGAAGGCTTACAATCAGACTATAACCTGGAATATGCATTCTCCAAAAACCCACGACACCTAAGAAACCTTGTGTTTCTTTTTTGTTAGTTGGTGGAGTCATAGCTGTTATTTTATTGATCTGATCCATTGGGATATGATGACACCCATCTTGCCATTTTATTCCTAAAAACTGGACTACCTGTGCAGGCCCTTTGACCTTCCTTTTGTTTTACAGCAAAACCAGCTTTCAAAAGAATCTGGATTATTCTTCTCCCATTCTGAAACACTTCCTCCGCTGTGTTGCCCCACACAATGATGTTGTCAATATACTGCAGATGTTTGAGAGCTTCACCTTGTTCCAGTGCAGTCTGAGTCAGTCCATGACAAATGGTAGGACTGTGTTTCCACCCCTGGGACAGTCGATTCCAGGTGTACTGGGTACCCCTCCACGTGAAAGCAAACTGTGGCTGCACTCTGCTGCCAGAGGGATCGAGAAAAATGCATTGGCGATATCAGTTGTTGCATACCATTTGGCAGCCTTTGACTCTAGTTCATATTGGAGTTTTAGCATGTCCGGCCCAGCAGCACTCAGCAGCGGTGTAACTTCGTTCAGGCCTCGATAGTCCACTGTTAGCCTCCACTCACCGTTAGATTTTTGTACTGGCCAATATGGGACTGTGAAAGGGTGAATGAGTCTTACTGATCACTCCTTAACTCTCCAGTCGATGAATCAACTTATGGAACCAGGGAGTCTTGACTGGTGCGATATTGTCACCAGTGCACTGTCATGGTAGCAATTGGCACCTCCTGTTCTTCAACCCGCAGCAACCCCACCACAGACGGATCCTCTGAGAGACCAGGCAAGCTAGACGCCTATTGAATTTTCTCTGTACTCAAGACAGCTATACCAAAAGCCCACTGGTACCTTTTTGGGTCTTTTAAGTGCCCTTTCCTGAGGCAGTCTATGCCAAGGATACATGGAGCCTCTGGAGCAGTCACAACAGGATGCTTTTGCCACTCATTCCCAGTTAGGCTTACCTCAGCCTCCAACACAGACAGTTATCCTCCCGTCACTCCAGAAATGCAGATGGATTCTGCCCTTTTGTAATCTGATTGTATTAGAGTACAATGTGCACTGATGTCCACTAGAGCTTTATACTCCCATGGGGCTGATGTGCCAGGCCATCAAATTCACACAGTCCAGTAAACATGGTTGTCTCTTTCCTCCAGCTGGCTGAAGGCAGAGCCCCTCTAGTCCTGGTCAGAGTTGATTTTTTTGTAATTGCAAAACAGAAGTCCCTTCATCGGAGTCAAAAGTACGACCAGCCCTTCTACTCTGCCCAACAGACACTGGAGCAGTAATTTTCCGGGATGGATGCTTTTTGGCCATTGTTTTTCCTTGCAGTTCCTGTACCCGAGCTTCTAGTCTCCAGGTAGGTTCGCCATCCCACTTCCTCATGTCCTCCCCCTGCTCACGCAGGAAGAACCACAGGCTTGCACGTGGTGTGCGTGACCGGTACCCTTTCCCTTGAACAGAGAAAGTCTGACTCTTAATAGCCGAGGCCTTGGTTGGAGTGTGTGAGGAAGACCTACCCTTCTTGGCTTGCTTGGACATCTTTTGGGTCAGTCTGTCCACAGCTGAGACATAGGCCCACATGGAGGAAGGGAGATTATCTTTGTATTCTCAGAGTTGTCTGGCCAGTTCAGCTCAAGTTGGTGCCTCCGTGTCTGTCCAGCTTATTATCGCCAGGGTGTGGGCGTATGACATCGGTGCGTTTTGTACCGACTTTTGCCACCTGAAACGTGCATTTTGTCTGGGTCTTTGGATGCCTGGTTGTCATCCCGGTTGTTATGGGTCACTTCCAACATGGCTAATTCCCTCAGACACTGGATACCTCCCTCAATGTTGGTCCATTTGCTTTGGGAATTTGCAAGTCCTTCCTTGAAGGGATACCTGTCCTTCACACTTGACAGGAGTCGCTGCCAAAGATTGAGGACTCCTGCCTTTTTTCCAATACCTTTGTCAATGGCCTTATCCTTAGCAAGGGATCCTAGCTGCCACCCTTCCTTATCATCTAATTCCTGACTACTGGCCCCAACATTCCAGCATCGGAGTAATCAGCTGAGAATTAGCTCACCTGGTTGATGGCTAAAATCTTTTTGCGTATCTCGCACCTCACTTAGAGATGGGGATTGGGTGGTTTCTGTCTCACTTATGATTTCAGTCTCTTCCTCTTCCTGCTCTTGTGGCTGCTCTGCTGCAGAACAGGCTGCCTCTTCTGATTCTTTCTCCTGCTCCCTCTTAGGAGAAGCTTCTTCATCCCTCACTAAACGAGCTGACTTCTGCTTCCGTTGTTTCTTTTCAGCTATAGGGGTGACTGATATAGTGTCTGGTTTAGCCATAGTGTCTGTTGGTATGTTTTCTCCCTCTTCTCCCTGAGGGTGCTGCATAATATTGAGCAGTGTTTGGTAGATGCTGGCCAGGGCCCAGCGCAGTGTGGTAAGTTGTGCCTCTTTGGAATAGCCATGGCTTGCTTTCCCTCCTGCCCCCCCCCGAAGCATTCTGTCACTTCATCAGGATCCTGCAGTTGTTCGGGAGTGAAGTTCCAGACCATTGGAGATGAGAAGTTCTCTAGATATCTGCCCATATTCTGCCACATGCTGTGCCACCCGTGATCATACTCTCGCAGAGCCTGTGTCATATTCCTAAATTGCTTGTTAACCTTAGACAAAACCAAAGCAATATTCCTAAAAAATACCAATAGAAGTATTTTAACTACCCAAGGATGCTCAAGATACTGAGAAGCTATTGTAATGAGGGAGAAAACATCACAGAATAAGGTAGCAAAGATGCCATTCTGTATTTCCTCCACGAAAAAACTCTCATAGGAACAAGTATAATTGTTAATTGTCTCCATGAGATGGTATCCAAAGTACAGTAATGGCTTCACTACAGAGCCCAAATACCAGATAAAGTTCCAGGTCAGTGTTTTAATAACGAATCTCCTAGGCAAAACATCACTAATCACTGCAGAGCACAGCAAACTGCAAAAGCCAACATCAATCTTTAACATGTACAGAGAGAAAAAAAAAAAAAAGAGCATGGTGCAGATCAGATAAACTAATATCAAGAACAGATGAATCAATATCGTGACCTGCAACTGTTAACAGATATAAATCTCTTCAAATAAGCTCTGGTCAATCTGTTGTTATATCAAACCCTTCAAGCCCCATGCTGGGCACTAAAAAGGACTGTCGTGATTTAATCCCAGCCAGCAACTAAGCACCACACAGCTGCTTGCTCACCACCCTGCCCCCCCCACCAGGATGGAGGGGAAGAAATTCAGAAGGGTAAAAGTGAGAAAACTCATGGGTTGAGATAAGAACAGTTTAATAATTGAAACAAAATAAAATTTTAAACAATAATAATTGTAATGAAAAGGAAAATAACAAAGAGAGAGAGAAATAAAACCCAGGAAGGACAAGTGATGCAAACAAAAACAATTGCTCACCACCAACTGACTGATGTCCAGCCAGTCCCCGAGCAGCACGGCCCCCTGGCCGACCTTCCCCCTAGTTTCATTGCTGAGCGTGATGTCATACGGTGTGGAATACCCCTTTGGTCAGATGGGGTCAGCTGTCCCAGCTGTGTCCCCTCCCAGCTCCTTGTGCAGCCCCAGTCTACTCACTGGTGGGGTGGGGTGAGAAGCAGGAAAGGCCTTGACTCTGTGTAAGCACTGCTCAGCAGTAACTAAAACATCCCTGTATTATCAATATTGTTTTCCGCACAAATCCAAAAGATAGCTCCATACTAGCTGCTATGAAGAAAATTAACTCTACCCCAGCCAAAACTAGCAGGCCGTACTTTTTGGAGAAGTGATGGTATATATGGTCGCAAAAGAATGTGTGGTAGGAGGTAGGAAGACAAATGGTGATACTGCACAGGTATTGTATAAGGCCAAAAAAATCTACCAGCTGTATGTAGTATGTAACTTCAAGACTGTAATGCAGACTCAGATGTTTCCTTTACAGGGCCAGCAATGCTACATGGGTATGCTAATCTCTGATTTATATCCTTGATCACCGTTTCCTATCTGAAGCACACAGTGGGTAGCTTCTTCAGGCTTTATCCATAGCATGAAACCTAGATGAATTTCCAGTTGACCAGAGATGATCATAAAATAACTTTTGGAATGTATTTTTAATTTGCCTGTAATGGAAATAAGTGTGCAGAGTAGAAAAGCTGTTATTTAGTTCAGAGTGGTAGAGTTTTGAGCATATATAAACCTTTCTTATTACCTGTGAGCAAGGTTCAGCTGAGGTTTATCAGACCATAGATATCATCAGATCAATTCTAAGTCTATTTAAAATGATTTTCCTACTTGTCAGAGTTAAATTTTGCATGCTTTGGGAGAGCTAATCACCTGTATTATGTGGGAGGAAGATCTATGGGCCAGTATTACAATCACAACAGTTCTGGAAAATCTGGAGTAGACAAGTAACAGCTTGTGTTCCCCAAAGGGCTTTACTGAAGGATCCCACAGGAATGCTGACAGACTGCTTTTCTTCTCGTTATCTGCAGGACCCTGCTAGGAGGGAAAAGACAGACACCACAGGCCTAGCAGTGTGTTAATTTAACTTGCTCTCAACACTGGTACTTCATATGAAATAATTAGGAGAATCAAATTTTTGATGGACAGCTGTTTCAAAATTACTTCAACCAAGATGTAGGCTTTGAAGAACTGTTTGGGCTGTAGCATCTGCCTTCTGTCTTTCTTCTCTCTGATGTAGTAGCTGCAGCATATTCACCCAAATGCATTGCAATTCATGCCAGATTAAGGATGTGAAGATTTAAGGATTTGCACCTTTAAGTCTTAATTTTTAGTTTAATCAGGGTATCAAGCCACATCTGCAACCTCTACAGCATCCATAATTGTTTTGGACTAGCAAAAAATGCCAGGGGAAAGACAGTCCCTGAAAACCGTAGGAAAGCCCTTGACTGAGAAGATGAAATGTAAGTTTTGACTATTTATGGGAAGTCCTAGGAGTAAAAAGGTTCTCACAGATGACTGAATAAATTATTGAAGCTATGAAATCAAACTTTTTTAAAACTTTATGTATATTTGATATAAATATATATATACATATGTGCCACTACATATATATGTAGCAAAAGCATACTTCTCATGAGTATTTTTATTTACTGGCCCAAGGTGTACATACACATTTATCATTCTTACAGAATTCTCATAGCTGATTTGGTGCAATGACTATTTCATTGTCTTAAGAACGCTACATACCCAGTATGCATAAATAATAGATGTTTGCACCCAATTTCTGATATATTTTTCTTCTTTAAGAGGTTATTGTAGCTGTTGGGGTCAAAATGCAAGCTTTTCAATGTTCTTATTGCCTATGGACATGATATGGATATGCTTTAGTGGCATCAAATCTTGAAAGATCTATGGAACCTATAGACTATTAAGGCTATGGTTTCTATAGGAGGGAAGTTGATTCCTTCTGATTTTTTCAGTTCAGCTTTCTCTTCAATTAAATACAGATGTAAATATGTATGGAATGTAGTACAACTAAAATGATTTATGAGAACTTCAGATATTCTTTCCACAGAGGCAAGAGATTTGGAATTAATAAATTCATACATGCAAATTTCTTATAAATGGGCTATGTGAAACTAAGGAGTCTAAAGTCACAAAAAAAATCTCACATACTTGTTGGTAGTAGTATGCCTCAATCCTTTTTGATTTATTTGAGAATACTCAGCATTGGTTTGGTTTTTAAGTTGGAAGATAAGACTGTACATATAAGACAGGATCTGTGTAATAAGGAAGAAAAAATTTTACTGTTCTGCAGAAAGATTATTGATAACACTGCCCATGCAGGTTTTGTAGTTAGCTTTGCATACAGATATTGAATTTATATTGAACATTAAAAGTTAGTACTGTAGCTCCTGCAGTGAGAATTTTACAGTTCATGTACAGAACTTAATGTGCAACATGAAAACTGCATTATGTCATTTTATGTTTCAGCAGGTAAGTCCCAGTCTTGTTTATTCTCCAGCACAAACGGCAGGCTGGCTGTGGAAGGTCAGGCTGGGAAGTTGCTCATGTTTGACACTGCAACATTCTGGAGTGATGAATATTTAATTAGGTAAGTGAGGACTGTGTGGGAGGTTGAGGCAGCCGTAGCTCCTAGTTGACTGTCTGCAGTATTGTCTTAGAGTGTTGTGTGAAAATGAACCCTTGTGGTAATCTTCAAGGACACTGAGTAGGTAAAAAAGACATTCTGACAGAGCAGCTAGTTACAGGGAAGTTAGAAATAAGAGACAAATGTTTTAAGTGTTTTTGTTACACTGGTCAAAGGTTTTATGTTCTGGTGGGCTAAGCCCACCATGTGTTACTAAGCTCCATAATGTAACAGAAAATTAAGTTTCAATCTGTAGAGTCTGGAACTATAACAGCGATGAAAGTAATTTATTTTATGCAGGTATTAGCTATTAGAATGGAGCACATGTATAATTTGTTGATATTATGCAAACAGCATGAGGTAGCAGTCATTTCTCTATAGTCCTATTTTAAGCACAGCAATAGAGCTGTTTGATTTTGAGGATGTTATTCTTAGCAAGCTTTCAGGAGAAGTTAAAAACTAGACAAAAGCAGGAAGACTGTATTAATTTTCAGTGGCATAGGCCAGGATAAAGATTTCTTATTATTTTGTGTTCCACATTAAGAAACATTGTGTGCAGTTTGCATAAGTGATGGTTGGGCTGCTAGAAAGTTTTAAATTGTGCTATGAAGGGTTTAAAAAAAAAAAAAAAAAGTCTGTCTTCATAACCAGGGACCTTGGCTGTTCCCTCACTATCTGTCCTGGGCTCTGTGGAAGTTACTATTTCCACACAAGACAGAATAAGATCATGTCCACATCCCACGTGAACATCCATTTTAATATGGAGTGGATGAAGTAGAAATAGTTTTGTGTTCTTTGTTGTCGCTGTAACGTTCAGGACAGACAGCAATGAGCAATAACCATTTTAAACTAAGTAAATTTAGCTAGCACGTTACTACTCATGGGTTAGGAAGGAAACATATATCTGCATCTCTACTTCCCCAGCTCACATTCTAGCATATAACCATCTCTGGTTTGTGTTAATAGCCAAGACTAAATTTGGGCAAGTGAGGTGCAGGAGAATTTTTGTTGCTATTCACTGGCTGTGGTTAAAAGTGGTGGCTGATATTTTCATAGACATGGTGAATAATTTGGAATTAGTTCTGCAGTTTCCAGTGACTTCTATGATGAAGGACTCTAATCCTGCTGCATCCACTTTAGAATAATGGTGGCCAACTTTGAACACCTTGGTACACAATACTGTAGAGTCAGGAAATAAAAGTCCAGAGAAGACCTATTAAAATGAATATGTTAGGGATTGTGATTTAGGAGGACTATTATGACAGACAAGGAGCAACTGAAAGGAGATCTGACGATGGTCATCTACTTGTGGCAGCTGTTAATTATGCTGAGTGTAAACATCTCACCATTACCTTGTGCTCACCCATCTGTTTGTTTCTACCCATCTGTTATTTCTTGCCATGTGCTTAGGTTGTAAATATTATCTCTGCTCTTTTGAAATAAAGAGGTTAGAAATCCTCTGATAAAATATTCAGTTGTGGAATTCAGCATTTGCATTAAGAACAAAAGCCCTCGCAAGCCTCTGGAGTCAACAGCGAGGAAACTGTGTACACAGGTTTTCAGTGCTCCTGGTTGACTTCCTGCAGTCAGGCTTTCTGATGAGGTTGAAGCATCTAATTGAGTTGATTTTGTTATTGTTATAACATCTCAATTTGCTCTTAGTCAATAGCACAGGCTAGTTCAGGAGAAGATTTTGCTCTTTGAAGTTGGAAGAACATTTAAATAACGTGCAAATGAAAGAGGTATACAAGGCAAATCGTCTCCAAGAACCTGATCAACTTCTGCTCTGTATATGTCACTTCAACTTGCGCTGTTGCTTTTTTGTTACCAGACTGGCAAATTTATATCTGGTGTGCACTGTCATCGTTATTGCAGGGGTTTCTTCTTCTCATCATACATTTGTGATGGCTTGTTCTTCTCCTTAAACCATTATACTTGCTTTTTGCAAGTTTGCTATACATAAACTTGCTTTTTGCAAGTTAAGTCTGCCATGGTTACTTAATATGATGAAAGCCAAATCTAATTTCTTCTTGAGTGTTTTAAAAGATGGGTTTGCTTTATTTTGTTATTAAATGTAATCTGTATTTAATAACTCTTTCTCTCTGAAAACGAAATGCTAGCTAATTCAGCATTATTTATCATTTTATGCCCAGCCATCACAATGCTGTGTTCTGAGACAGGCCATGCATTTGGGGTTAAGATTTTTTTTTTTTTTTTTTTTTTTAAGGAAGATTAGACTAGATTGTCTCAGCAACCTATGCAATCTAAAAATCAGGTTTTTTCCTTGCTTATTTTAAAATATTTTTCATATTGCTGTTAATTGATTTCTGCTTTGGTTTTGATTATTTTGTTTTATAGTGAAATACTATTCCTACACAGGAACAAGAAAAGAAATACTTGATTATGTTCCTGCTAATACTGACCAGCTCTGAACTCCAAGATTTGCATAGTTTTGTCTTTTGTAGCATGGGACTAAAGCTACATCAGTGTATGCTCCCCTCTCATTATGGTTAGGGCGCACTTCAGTTGCCAACACGTGTGCCTGGACCAGTGATGCTGAGACCCTAATTGAAGTTCTAAAAGTGCATGTGGAATTGCGTCTATGGATTGAATAGAATTGAATTTCATAAACTGATGTTTTTGCGCTTTTTTTCTTGCTGTGGTGCAAAGATTTTTAAGATTTTTCTCGTAGCTTTGTTTAGAAATCCTCAAAGGAAGAAAATATTTTATTATTATCAATTAATTTGTCTTAACAGCTCTATAGTACACTTTGTACATTCAGGGAAACTTTTCCATTTTGCATTTAAACTGGGCTGCTGTTGCGGACAGTCTTTTAAAAAAACCGCATATGTTTCTTCCCCAGTCATGTCACGCTTTCCAAGTACTTCAAAACAAAATAATTTGTGTTTTGTATTGTTCTGGGAGTTTGTCAGCTGGACTGGGTAAAACAGTTTGAAAATCCAGGAGTTTACAAACAATGTTTACTTTTTCCCTCCATTTACTTTTCCTAATGCCTGCAAAACCCTTTTGTTCTTTGTGTGTGTATTTTATTCCTTCTCCATTGTACTTAAATAGTGGCTTTTAAGCCCCGATTTCTAAGTATGTGATTCCAAAGTCAGAACTTACAGGAATTGATCCAGATCCCTGTGACGCTAATACGAATTTTCATTGGTTTTTTTTTTTTTTTTTTTTNCATAGCTTATAGGTATAAAAAGTATAAAATTATTTATATACTTCAGTGCAAAGAGACTGTTTCTGACTGAGGATGTTAGTGTGTCCCATCAATTAAAAAAAAATTAAAAATGTATATTACCAATATACAGAATTTGATATTCTCCAACTGTCCTTCATATTGTTTCACTATAATATATTTGTCAACAAAACCATAGTGGTTTTATTACAGTTCTCCATTCCTATTTTCCTGTCTAACTTTCCCTAATCTGTTCTTTTGATTCAGGGTAAGGAACTTTAGTCCGAAGATTAGTCAGCCTTCTCTACTGAGCAGAGAAATATTGGGAGCTAGATTTGGATCAAATTCTACCCAAATACTGCATTGTTTATTAAAAGCCTCTTGGTGAAACTGGTCAGAAACCTTTCATGAACTCTTTATTAGGCAGCAATTACTGTTATTGCTGTGTTGAAATGTAAAAGGTTTAGGAAAAAGTGTCAGAACTGATGCAGCTTTGTTTTAGAGGAGAAAAAAAATCAACAACAAAACATGGTGTTGGTGATGCATGTTTATGTAAGGCTTTAGAAAACCAATATTTCAGTTCTTCATTTTGAAGTAACACTGCTAGTGAAATTTGTATAAAGCAATTAAAAATGTCAAAGGAATAAGAAGGACACGGGCTCCACCTGAGAACCATTTGCACTGGCCTCTTCTGTCCTCCTCTTTAGAAGAGATACACACTTCTCTCTTCAGTATCTCTTTACGTCTACCAGCTATTTAAGGAATGTCCTTTTTAGAGACCAGAGGAGTTTAGAAACTTGTAAGGCATGCTGTGATCTCTAATGCCTCAGAATTTGATGATTTTGTAGTTCTTTTGTCAAACTCTTCTTGGCAAAGTTTTTCTGAAAAGACACAGAAAATAGTTACTGCTTAAGATGAGTGGCTGTAGGAAGTGGTGTATAACATGAAATATTGAAATTTGCCCAGTTCCTTCTCAGGCTAAACCCTTTGCTAGGCTGAAGCGGGGGCTTCTGGAAGCTATTTCATTTTGGTTCTTTCCATTAACTGCGTAGCCTCACTGGAAGCATAAGACAGCATGCTTGTGCTTTAGATAGCAGACAGAAGCTATGTCATCTAACTGCAACTTTGATAATGCTTTGATGTATTGTGTCTATAATGTATTTATCTCTGCTCGGTGCATAATATAAAGAATAGCTTGAAGATGTGCATTTGTGTTTATTATAATTTTTAAAGGCATTCACCAAAATGTTTTATGGTTAATGCTGTCATGAAAATTAGATCAGACAGTGATTTTCTTCTGTTAAGCTTTTCCTTAATGGGTTCTTTGTCTTCTTTTAACTGTATTAGGCATTACATATTGCATCACCATCTAATGCAATAGAGTTGTTCTCTGTGTTTACGTAGTACAGGGAAGTACTCCACGGGAAATGAAAACATATTCTTCGGGTTCTTTGGTCATGGATAAAGACTTCAGCAGATCATTTTTATCAATAGGAAAGACTTCTCGCACAAGTTGGAAAAAGAATGAATTTACAAGGCAATAGTAAGGAATGCATGTAGCTTCCTAAAGAGACTTTCTTGGAGAGATCCTAACCACAAAATGTGAACTGTGCCAGAGCCAGCTCCCCACCTGGCCAAGGTCAGTGAGCTGGAGAGCAGGTGGGGCTCCCTGCACAGACCTACCACTTGGGATCCTGTTACTTTATCCCTTCTGTACAGCTGTGCCGTGGCCTGGGGTTTCCACGGCCTTCAGCAGGCTACAGGTCCCGCGGCCGACAGGCAAGGGTAACTCGGTTTCGTTCCTGCAGGTGAGCCACCGGCAAGGCACTCCTCTGCTCTGGGCCTGAGCCGCGCGGGGCAATACCTAGCAGGGGGATGCTTTCAGACGCGTCAGGGTTTTGCTCTCGGATGGGTTTTTCCCCTCCTCTCAGCAGAATGGAAGCCGAAGAGTGCCGTGCTCTGGCTGCCTCCCCACCTGCTCGCGTGCTGATTCACGGAGGAGGACGGGCCCGCAGCNCAGCAGAGGCAAACCGGAGGGAGTTTGCTCGGCCGTGAGGAGGCGAGGAGTTGTGAGGCTGTCAACTGCCCCAGAAGTCTGCTGGCAGAAACTGTTGTCTGTATGGGCAAAGTCTTCTGGCTCTTCTCGGAGGAATACCTTACTGCTTAAGATGAGTGGCTGTAGGAAGCGGTGTAAGCGTGAAATATTGAAATTTGCCCAGTACCTTCTCAGGCTAATCACAGGTTCTCTTCACACAGGTAATGACTGTTTTTCTTTGTAGTCGAGCTGTGCAGCATGATAACAAGAAAATTGCCGAAGGTTAATATAGTGATGGCATGCTTTCATATTATAATTCCTTTCATCTTGTAAATAATAACAATAAAAAAGAAATCTGTGAACTGTTTTGTGGCTGAGCATAATAAAAACAGAATACATCGTCTTTTGTTAGAGTGTTTAGACAGTGTAACATTCTCTAAACATTTACACACCTGAATCCAGATCGGAATGTGAGTGTACGTGCTTTCACCTGTCCACCTGTGTACATTAAAGGCAATGCAGAGTAATGACGCGATGGTCGTAAAGGATAAATCTCATGCTTTTTATTTTCACTCTTTCCTGAACTGATTTGCTTTGACAAGCAGACTGCGTTCTTTTTCTCAGAGGCTTGTTTTTCCTTGTCTTAAGATGTAAGTCAGCTGCAAACTGTCAATATGATGTTATAGGATCTTGCTGCAAACTTTAAATAACACTTCTGCTTTTTGCCCTTAAAGAATTTGCAACATAAATGGCTGCCAACTTTATCTACATTTTTTTTTTTTCTGTAACCTTGGACAAATTGTACAGCATCAGATAGGGTTTCTCAGCTAGACTGAACAAACAGTATAGTTTTCTTCTTAGCACTTTGGAAAATATACTTTTCTCACAATTCAGCATTTTCTATGGCTATTCCCAACAGCTGACAAATATGATAACTTGCATGATGTCATTTTGTATTGATAAAATAGAATTATGCTTCTTTCTAGATTCAAATATAAGTTTTTTCCCTTGGAAAAATAATCAAGCAGAGGTGCAAGTCCAGCATCAGCAGATAATAACCAATTATGCTAAGATGATTATTGAGAATTAAAAGCCATTCATTCTACTACAAGTATTTTTAAAGTTTCTGCTGATGTTTGTGGGCGTTTTTTGGGTTGGTGTGGGTTTGTTTTTGTTGGTGTGTTGTGTGTTTTTTTTTTTTTTAATCCGGTTTAGGCACTGATGGAAAGATTTGAAAGCAAGTTGACTCTTCAGTAATAATTTAAAGTATTGATGCATGCAATTTGTCAGATTTGGGGTTACAGTGCTATAAAGATCATGACATAAACATTGGCAACCAGTGCTTTATAGGATGCTTGTAACTTGTGGAAATCTGATACAGCTTTTTAGTAACTTTGAGTGTCTGGTAACAGAGAATTTCCCTGACTTTATTTTCTGTACTATTCCTAGTCTATCGTGGTTTCTCTTTTGTGAGTTGTATCAATTCAGATTTCTCTGAAATGCTGGCTTCTTGCTCCTGTGGGTTGCTATGGAAATTAAGTAATATACAATGCAAGAAGAAAGCTATGTTAGAAATTAACACCAAGACTCCTTTTTCACAAAGTCATCCAAGCTTTTCCTTTCCTATCTATCAAATAATGCACACTATGTTATTTTTCAGATGGTTGTTTGTATTGCAAGCTTTCTAAGCTCACAATTCATAACTGCTTTCAAGAATTGTTGTGGATGCTGATTCTTATGTTACTACTAAAAGAAGTTCTTTCATTTGTAATTAAGAAGCACATTTTCAATGCTAGATTACTGGAAAGCCAAGTAGAGTGGTATGAAACATGTTTCTTTAAAGGAAACAAGCAAGCAAAAAACCCGCCACTCTTAGGAACTCTTAAGAACTGAGACACTTCCTAGGAAATTTTCAGTTTGTTTTTACTACAGCCAACAGTATCTTACTACTATTATTAGGTTAATAGACCTCGTCATGGTCAAATGATGTAACAAATAAGATCAATATAATGTGATAATAACTGAACCGCTAAGAGAGGTAGAGCTTCACTGTTCAGCTCCTGCATAGCCCAGTCTACTCATTAACCGCAACTGTTGCAATACCAGTTACTGTTCCCCCTGCAAAATCCAATGCATAATTCATTATGTTGATAATTAGTTGGTAATTAATGAAGATGAATGAGGAAGCCTGGTTGAAAGTGTTAGAAAGTTATACTTCAATTTGTATATTAAAGATATTGCTGTTTCTATCTTGAGCATTCAAAAAATGTAGGATAGCTATCAGAAACAAATGTGTGTCCTTATTTAGGTTTTTACATGCAGGCAATCTGCTCACTCAAATGGCCAATTATTTTCAAAAAGTAGATGTTTACTAAGGAGCACAACGGTGACTATAATTTAAATTCCTTGTTGATATGATTTGGCCCCTGGTTTCTCTTTCAATTTTTCTTTAATGTTTAAATTATACTTAATATTAAATTGGACCTACATATTGTTGAAAGCACATGCACTGAATCTAGTCCATTCGTCCTTTCTGTATGGGTAGGCATGTTGAATATATACTTAATCTACATCAATATAGATTGGTACAAGCTCTGCTGCCATTGGTGTGATTACACTGATTAGAAAACAAGAGAAAGTGAGCTAGGAGGGAGACTGGGTTTACTGGCTGTAGGCCCAGCTAAGAAGTCATTGTTGACTGCTGGTTTTACTGCTCACATTTCATAACCATTTACAGCACTATGGACCTGTTCTGTGGTGAATCTCAATATTTAAAATAAAAATTATCTCATATAGCTGTCTGTGATAGTACATAAACATGGACTGGTGCTTAATATCCAACTCAGCTGTAACCAATATTAATGAAACAACCCCCTTGCTTGAAGGTAAATCCTTACTATGGGTTTTAAGTGGCAATCTCTGCCTGAATACACTCAGATCTCTTCCAATTTTTCTTTTTTACAGCATGTTACTATGACTGACAGGAAAATGTAGTGAAAAGAAATAGTCTTTTAAACAAAGTTTTTTATTTTCCATAATTTCTGCTATATATTAAGTTGATGTGTTTCCCCAACTGAAACAGACTCCCTCAAATACTTGAAGACAGCATTTCTCAAATGTCATACCAATTCCTACTTTATTGCCTGCTGCCTCTCAAGGCATGTTGGAAGTATCCATTCTTTGAAACGTTGTCATAAAGAACTTAGCGCTGTGATTGAGGATAATGTTTCAGTTCTCAGATGCAACAAGAATTTGTATATTATAAATAATGAGATATATCATTGAGAGATCAAGAAATAGGTTGTAAATTATTTTGAAATGGAGAAAACATAATTTCAGAGCAATGGCTAGGAAGTTTGTCTTAACTGGCACAACTGATAGAGTATGGAGATTAAAGAGATGTTAGAAACAAAACTGTCATTGACTTCAGTGGTAAATTTTCACAAGTATGTCCTTTTCAGGCACGTTCATATTAAATGTGTGTCATAAAGGAGGCTAGGTTTTCCTGGACAGATTCAAATTCCCAGTTAGCATGTGCATTTACAAAGAAATAAGGAAGAGGAGAACAACTCAGGCTGTGGAAATTGTACTCTTTCTCTAACAAACTGAAGTAATCTCACTCCTCTAGGCTTATGTAAATAAAGCTATGGATTGATTTTTATTTTTTTACTCTATGGATTGATGCCATTGGTGTAAAATAACACTGATCACAGGCTTGAGATTTTTCTTAGTTAAAAAAAAAAAAAAAAAAAAAATCTATGTGAATGGGGGATGTGCTTTTTGATGGCACTTTCTTTGAGAAACCGGATTGCCAGAAGGTAAGCTTTAATTTTGCCTGTTTGTGCACAGAAATATTTTCTAGCCTACTGCCAAGAGGAAGACATCATCTGAGCATAGACCTCTTTTCCCTGAAGGTGTGGGAGACACTAGCACAGGCATCCAGGGGCTCACAACAGTACTCCTGTGACTGTTGCAGATCATCTGTCTACCAATGCCTGAAGTCTGAGTCTGTCTGAGACAGCAGTTTATTATGAATTGCTTTCCAAGGCTGCTCACTTTATTGGCACATAGATTTATCAGATATTCCTCTCCTGAACTTTGGAAATACGGGGTATATAAACACCTATTGGTTAGGCTGCCTGCTGGGGAAGGAGATCTGTGTTGCTGACTGCTTAGCCTGAAGAGGATTGAGATGTCTTCTCCATGTCCAAGGAGAATGTTGACACTTCCAAAATCTGGTAGTATGGATAACAGCCCTCTCCATTTCTTAATCCATCATACAGCAAGACATGTAAACATCACAGGACCAGATAGAGGTGGTAACAGGGAGCCTAACTCTTTTCTGATTATTACGGAGTTCATCTGGCAGTGAGTAGACCTGGGGTTTAAACTCCACTCTGTCAAATCACTCAGAGATCTGTAACTGTCCTAAGAGCAAATATCATCATCATACCATTTTTTGATGTTCATCTTCAGCAGAGAGCACGTAAGAATAGGTCCCAACCACATGGAGATCACAGATGGTTTGTGTTGGCTCTCTGTCATGGATAGATTGAAACACCCTGAAGGAGGTGCCTCATTTTATCACCCAGTTTAGGAAGAGAGGGAAATGCTGAGACTGAATGTCCCACCAGACAAGTTTCCTGCCTCGTTCCCTTTCCTACCCTATTCTACAACAAAAAAAATCACGAGGCGATTTTTAAATTTCATTCTAGGTTCCAGTGCATGGTGTGGATTCCACAGTTGTTATAATAAAAAGTTTCAGCTCAAGTCTTCCATTTTAGGTGTGCGTGTTGTGGGTGCATTGATGGAATGATTCTTAAAAATCAGGGCACTATACTGGGATTTTTACTTTTGGAGTGATGCTTTCTACAGAAGTTAGCAGAAGATGGAATCTGGCTTTTGGGCTGTGAATGTAAAACTCAGCCTTACCAGGAATATATCAGGGTAGTCCCATTATCAACTTTTTCAATTAAGCCGTGGAAAGTTTAAAAATGAATGCTTAAACCTAGAGATTGATTAAAATATTTTACAAGAAGGTAATAGTCTAGTTAGTAATAGTAGGTAAATATTCCAGAATAACTTTTTTTCTTTACAGTTAAGAAGTTATAGGAAAGAGAATATTGAGACTTAGCTCTTAATTCTTACATGCAATTATATTCTGTTTTTCCTCTTTTTCTCCTCAGATTTAAAGCACAAAACTTAAAAACACTTCATATTTAATCTTTGCACAATTATCTTAAATATGGAAAATGAAATTATTTCAACAAATGATTACATTGTTTTCCCACTCTTTGGAAGAATTACTAGAGATGAAAAAATATTGTACTTCTAATGCAAAAGAAAAAGTTTCTCCTTTAATAAAACTGATACTGAAATGAATTTAGTGTACCTTTCTCTATGTAGTCACTTCTCTTGCATAGCTTTATGAATGACTGATGCTGAAAATCTGGATGGTTTAAATAGGTATAGGAAACAACTGTTACTCTGTCTCTTAGAAGGTCTCTTTAGACCTTGAAGTTGAATAAAAATGAGGGAAATATTCCTGAATTATTAACATTAATTTTACTATGTCTATTTTCTAGTAGTGTGTTTTCCTCCATGTTGTTTTGGCTGGTTAATTTTTGTTTGTGATAAGTTACAAAAACTATTCAGTGAAGCCAAAGGTCTGGAATTACTGTTAACTGATTACTTAATGTGAATATTCATGAGACATTTTGCTTCCCATTTCCTAAGTGGAAGACAGAATATTCTTATGAATTTGTACAAGAAATCTGTAAAAGTGCTTTTTTCTTTTCTTTTTTTTAATAGTTGGCAATATTCATGTAACAGCATTTTAAACTGTAGAGCAGGTAGTCTCCCTACAACATGCTGCCAATTCTAATACATGCTGCTTAATTAAGTAAGTTCAGAGGAACTTAGAGATTTTGGCAGACAAACAGTGGAGGATAAAAAAAATCAGAGGGCTGCAGCAGTTACGGTTCCCAGGCATCTGCCTGTCTCTGACACAAGTTGCTGCTAAGGACCTCCGAGCTGCTCATTTGTCAAACCCTGCTCACTGCTTGCTCTTTCAGCCCTTTCCAAACTTCTTCCCATGCTGGCCCGTGCTGAGCTGTCATGGGCTCCTTCCTAAGCAGGAGGCATGATAGGCTCATCTCTTCTCCATTCTTGTATAATTTCATAAGGTGATTTTAGTGCTGTGACTGCAAAGCTGTTTCTGCTCTAGGATTAATTTGATTAAGTGGGAAAATGAGGCCTATCGAGCAGGCATTTTAATTGTGCTCTTGCCTTGCTCTCACAACAGAGCAGTCACCATGCTGTTCCCTGCAGGGACACATTGCTATGAGTTTAGGGCACACTGTGGCATGTCAGAAGTCTTTTGGTAAATAATGATGTTAGCACTCAGGAGTATGCTACCAGCTGAATAACCCTGGCTTTGTTCTCTCAATGTATTTATAAATTCTTGTTAAAAAGCAGCAGTGGACAGAAAGACAGCAGCGGAGTTTTCTGTGTGGTTTTTTTCCTGGCACTTCAAACTGTTTTGAACAGGGTAAAAGAGAAAAAAAGCTTTTGCTTTGTCCTATTTAAGAAGAGGAATATCTCTCATGCAAGAGAGTACTAGATGAACCCCCCAAAAATGCTTCTGTGTTTCTTTTCACTGATCTCATAATGAAACAATTTTCAGATGGTGATACACTGATTTGTCTGCTGTAATGAAATTTCATTTCTCAAATATTTTCTTGTAGCACAAAGAGAGGATTTTTTTGGAAGAAATAGTACAGGGTAGACTCTTGAGAGAAGAGAATTTACAGCGCTGTTTACTCTGCATAAATCCATAAAAAAATTTTGCTGCTTGATTACCCTACAGTGTGTAATGAAGAAAGCACAGTGAAGAAATTTTACTGAGTTCTCAGCACCATCTCCCTGATGACATTTTAAAATTTTCCTCATCAGTTCTAATGTAACCATAGAATTTCTACCGTCTTCTTCAGTTCTCTACTTTGATTTCATAGGATGAAATTTCAAAATATAGAGCTAAACTATAATAAAAGGACTTTGCTCATCATTAGACATCTAACAATGATGCTCATCTCCAGCCAGAGATGGAGTAGCAGTTACAGGTGACTGTTGGACAAAATCTATAAATAGAAGAACATCAATGATTTGAAAGCTTTATTCAAGGCTGCTTTGTTATTATGGGGTTAATAGGGAACCTTAACAACCAGGGAAGATGAATTACCATTTTTGAATGCAGGTTAATAATAGTCCCTTAACTTCTTTTGAAAATACATGTCAAATAAAATGAGAAGTAGAATAAATTAAAAGAAAATTATAATCCAAAATATCAAAATAATCCTAAACAACATGAGACAAAGAGAGCAGATGAAAAGACAGAGAGCAGATGAAAAGGATGTTCCTCTTTTTATGCAAATAGGATCTAAAATAAAATTATTTAAAAAGGAGCTTGTAGCTTGAAGATGTCATGAAAAAGCTAAAACGTCGACATTCATGGGAAAATATGGGTTTCATATGTGTCCAAATGGATGGGTTGTTCTTTTTTTTTTGTTTGTTTGTCTTGCTGAAATATTTCTTTTTCTAATACCAAATAAGTATTGTTCATCAACCTGATTAGTCTTTTTCCTTTTTTTTTTNAAGAATTCCAGATTTAAGGTCTGCATCTCTGTCTGTTGCCTGTGAGGTAGTTTGAACCTCTAGGGTCTCAGATACTTTTCATATCTGAGGTGCAACGCTCTCTCTGTCTGTATAATTACACAAGTTCTAATATGCAAGGTTGAAATCTTTGTCAGTCCTGCTTAGGGAAAGAAGCATCATTAATTTCAAAGAAACTAATAAATATTTAATTTGAAGTTCTGAATTGTACTTTATGCTTTCTCAGTTTCCTGATTAGCATTGATAAGTTTTGCCAGTGCAGTCTTGGTATTCGGTTACCTTGGAGAGAAATCAGTTTTGTGGAAGGGTGTGGTGGATGCAGGAATGTTACAAAGTTGGATTTTGAGTAGGTTTCATAATACTAGTTGGCTGAGATGCCTAAATGTAAACTATCAGATGCTGAGAGCAAAATGCCTTAAAAAAACCAACCAAACAAAACTAACCTGAAACTTAATTTTTTTTTTTTCTTTTTAAGTCCTCTTGGCAAAATATTAGTTGAATTTTGCCTGAGTCCTCTAATAACACTGCTAGAATTTTTGGTTTATCACATGGTTGCGTACCTGGGTTTTGAAAACACCTTTTTTAATGTTACCCTAACTAAGCTTTTTGTTTAGAAGTAGGCTGTACTATAGACAGTACTCTGAGAAAAAAAGACCAATATGTATTGAACTTAGCAGCAGTTAGCTTGAAAGAAATTCTGTGAAATGCTGAGAATGCCATAACTTAGTGCACTTATGCTACATTCTGCTTCAAGCTGGAGCAGATTATAAATATTTCTTTTGTTCACCCCAAAAAATCAATCCTAGCTATATACCTCTCATGCTGCAGCTGCAGACCTACTGTGAACTTCTAGCAATTTTGTAGATCACTCACATTTTAAGTAATGTAATTAATTAGAAAATGTATGGTAATAAACCACTGCTAATCACTCACAAATTATAAATTTTCCCCTCTTCAGAAAAGGGTCTAGATAGACTGCCTTTGCTTCCCCCAATTTGCATACCTCTTTCTTCCTTTAAGCAGTATCTGCAAAACTCAGTGTTGTGCAAAATGTTTCAACTTCAAATTTTGTAATCCTGCATATTGCAGATTGACTGAACGTGACAGAAGACTGAAGCAGTAGTGAAAAATCTGTGTGGGTAGAAGGATATCTTGAAGTAGGGGATCTAAAGGCAATACCCTAATCTTTAAACATATTCTCCTGATGTCCCATATTTTTAACACATTAACTGCATCATATAACCTATTTCAAAAAGTTGTTTTCCAGATCCCTCCAAAAGAGTTGTCTTTGAAGTCTTAAGATTTCTTGTGGTATGTTAATGGGAAAAGGACAAAGTTACCATGCTGCATACCATTTCTTTTGAAAAAGATTGCTTGAGTTTTTATTCTCTCATTCCAAATCTGAATCTTAATTATAATGAAAGATACAGTTCAGCTTCTCTTACAAATGACACATTGAAACACATCCCATAGCCATCCTTAATGATCTCCCTTTGAAAGGCCTACGTTCTGTAACATTCTTGTAAGAGTCCAAACTATTGACATAATCTATAAGGGTAATGTTAAAACTTCAGCTGTATGTAGGACACAGCACTTGACATTTTGTTTAAGAATACTCTTAAAGGAACTCTTAGAAAGTTACCAAATTATGCACACAAAATGTTAGGAAATGGCAGCATTAAGACTATCTCAGCCTTATGCGATATATTGCAGTTCTTAACTGTGTATGTACTTTTCCTTGAACCATTGTACAGAGTAACTTGGAGTATAGAAGTGATAAGTAGAGTATACTTTGAGTAGAAATTTGGGTGTAAACTGTAATAAATACTACCTTAGAGTACACAGACTGTTTTTTGGTTGTTGAGTTTTTGTTTATAGGCACTTTTTGTCATAGACAGATTTTGTGCAATGATTCTCAAAGACAGTAAAATGGTAGATAAAATTCAATGGAGATTAATGTGAAGTGATGCATGCTGGGAGAAATGAGCTTTTTGTCTAAATGGATAGTTGGTGAGCTTACCATTAACAGCCAGGAATGAAACCCTGGCGCTGGTAAACCTGTGAAACTCCTTACTAAAGGGTGTTGTAAGTGCAAAAAGTTCTGCGTGAGTTTAGAGGGACAAGCTGGGCAAGCACTTGGAAAATAAATCTGTTGGGAGTCACAAACTAGATTAACTGTAGTATGCATAAGAAATCTTCTGAGATTGAAATAGTCTGTGGCGAGGAAAGTGTTAGGGGAAAATATGCTTGTCCTACTTCTCCTCTGGGCATACACTGGGCTGCTGCTGAAGACAGGATTTTGTGCTGGATGGATCCTTAGTCTGAATCAATACAATCATTCTTATGTTTTTATGTTGAAATAAACTTCTCTGCAATTAGGATAATATCACTGCTTCAAAGGATGGTAGAGTATCACAGTTTAACAGTTGTTACTCCTGCCTCCCTAAAAAGTGTTCTCAACTAAATCATCTCTTCTGAGCCTCTTCCTCCACTCACCAGAAGTTTAGAACTGGTAGTTTGCATGGAGTTATAAACCAAATATGAAGTCAACTGAAACATTTTTTTCAGAGAGTAGAATTAAAAGAATCGTTGCATGTGCTATTTTAATATCTTGGGTTTGTTAAGCTTTACATATGGAATAGCCTTAGAATAAGTTCTAGGACCTCATATATATATATATTTTCACTCTGTGTGTACATACATAATGTTCCTGCTCTGTTGTCATAGTGTTGGCTGTGAATGAGAATATGAATGATTATGTTTGAAGACCTAATGCAAATCCACAAGACTAGCCTTAAGTCTAAAAACTTTCCTACTCCCTCAGCAAATTGTGCTCTTTAATGTCCTGAAAAGGGACTAGAAACTTAGTGATGGAAGAAAAGATAAGTATGTAACAGCTAAAGCAGGGATAACTAGGGAAGATGGACTTATCCTATCAGTAGCAGTGTCAATAGATGATCATTTAAGTGAAGGTATTAAAACATATAGTGAAAACCCCTGTATTTTTGGATCTGCTATATAGTTTTATTTGTGGCTGTTAAGTGAAAGATACAAGCTAGGAATAAAAATGAGAAACCCTGACAATCTCATTCACCCAAATATGACAATATATGCATATGCTTTTAGATGACTGCAGTAATAGTACGTAATTTAACTTTTAGTTTAATGAATGGCAAAACATTTCAAAACTGGGATAACCACATGTTCCTAATTAATAAACAGTCTGCAAGGGCTATCCTGAATGCGAACCTGCATTAAGAAAAAAATATTTTCCCCATTTAATAGTTTAATTTTTGAATTCTGTAAGAACATTAGAGGTAGATGATGGTCAATTCAGTACCATGTTTGGATATAAAGTAGATGGACAATCTGGAAACTGGTAGTAATATGTTGCCTTGGAAATACGTGGGCAATGAACTATGTGCTAACAGCACTTCAGTCTTTGACTGGTTATTTCGCCACCTGGACGCTCACAAGTCTATGGGGCTGGATGGGATCCACCCGAGAGCGCTGAGGGAGCTGGCGGAGAAGCTTGCCAAGCCACTCTCCACCATTTATCAGCAGTCCTGGTCCACAGGGGAG
>WAAD01008234.1:1089-19877 GCA_013389945.1 Fregata magnificens
GGGTCACAAGTCCTGCCAGCAAACCTGCTCCAGCGTGGGCTCCTCTCTCCACGGGTCCACAATGTCCTGCCAGGAGCCTGCTCCAGCGCGGGCTTCCCACGGGGTCACAGCCTCCTTCGGGCATCCACCTGCTCCAGCATGGGGTCCTCCACGGGCTGCAGGTGGATATCTGCTCCACCATGGACCTCCATGGGCTGCAGGGGGACAGCCTGCCTCACCATGGTCTTCACCACAGGCTGCAGGGGAATCTCTGCTCCGGCACCTGGAGCACCTCCTCCCCCTCCTTCTTCACTGACCTCAGTGTCTGCAGAGTTGTTCCTCTCACATATTCTCACTCTTCTCTCTGTCTGCAATTGCACAGGTTTTCTTTTTGTTCCACCTTCTTAAATATGTTATCACAGAGGTGCTACCACTGTTGCTGATTGGCTTGGCCTTGGCCAGTGGCAGGGCTGTCTTGGAGCTGGCTGGCATTGGCTCTGTCAGACATGGGGGAGGCTTCTAGGAGCTTCTCACAGAAGCCACCCCTGTAGCCCCCCCTGCTCCCAAAACCTTGCCACGCAAACTCAATACAGAAGCCCAACAGCTGGGATCCCTTGCTAGAAACCAGGGAATTGAGAGAAGAATTGGAAAAAAGGCCGCAATTTGCAGTTTCTGGAGACGGCTCCTCTCAAGAGTGAGGGCAAGATATCCATTCAAGGAAGATCATGTGAACTTCCCAGGAAAGTGGACTAGCGCCGATGAAGGCATTCAGTTCCTGAGAGAATTAGCAGTGCTGGAAGTCTACAGTGATCTAGACAATGATGTCTGCAAAGATCCAGAGGATGTCCTGTGCACATGGGCCATGTGGAGGAAGGTGATTTAAAGTGCCCCAGTGTCAAATTCTAACAGCTTGGCAGGGATGTATTGCCCAGATAAGGATACACCAACTGTGGAAAGAGTGTCTTCTTGGCTCCAAAATTTTGAGGAAAATCAAAATCTGTAAAATCTGTACCTCCTCATCCCTATGGGCCAGCACCTTGGCTGTCAGGGGCACGCTAAGAAATTGGTCCTCTCCTGCCCCTGTCAGAGGGAAAGGAAGATCCATGTGCATGCCGTGTGGCGCACTCTGGTTGTTCCTGTGTGACCAGGGGGAGGAGATGAGGAAGTGGGATGGTGAACCCACCTTTAAGCTGGAAGCCCGTGTGTGCAAAGTGAGAGGGAAGACAGCTGGCTGCCCAAGAAGGCTGTTAGCTTAGTTGCTGTAGAGACACAAGAAGGCAATCAGCGATCTCCCAGCCATAGAACTGAAATCACCTCCCTTGATCCTACTGAGGGGAATTCTGGTCTTGCAGACAGTGAATACTCTGACGAGGAACAGGAATAGAGGGTCCCTGCCTTTGGCCAGGAGGAGGAAAGGGATGACTGGGTATACTGGACTGTGTGGGTTCGATGGCCTGGCACATCAGACCCACAGCAGTATAAGGCTTTGGTAGACTATGGTGCAGAGTGTATGCTGGTGCCATCAGGGTATAGGGGCACAGAACCCATCTGGATCTCTGGAGTGACAGGGGGATGCCAAGAATTGTCTGTATTGGAGACTGAGGTGAGTTTAACAGGGGACAAGTGGAAAAGCATCCCATTGTGACGGGCCCAGAGGCCCCTTGTATCCTTGGCATAGACTACCTCAGGAGAGGGTACTTCAAGGACCCAAAGGGGTACCGATGGGCTTTTGGTGTAGGCACTGTGAACACAGAGAACATCAAACAGTTATCTACCCTGCCTGGCCTCTCAGAAGATCCCTTCGATGTGGGATTGCTGTGAGTTGAAGAACAGCAGGTGCCAATTGCTACCAGGACAGTGCACCGGCAGCAATATCACACAGAGACACCCTGGCTCCCATCCGTGAGCTGATTCATCAACTAGAGAGCCAAAGAGTCATCAGCAAGACTCACTCACCTTTTACTAGTCCTATATGGCCAGTGCAATAGTCTGACGGAGGGTGGAGATTAACAGTAGACTATCATGGCCTGAACAAAGTGATGCCACCACTGAGTGCTGCTGTACCAGACATGTTAGAGCTCCAATAGGAACTGGAGTCAAAGGCAGCCAAGTGGTATGCTACAATTGACATTGCCAATGCTTTTTCTCAATTCCTTTGGCAGCAGAGTGCAGGCCACAGTTTGCTTTCATGTGGAGGGGTGTCCAATACACCTGGAATCGACTGCCCCAGGGGTGGAAGCACAGCCCCACCATTTGTCATGGGCTAACCCAAACTGCACTGGAAAAGGGTGATGCCCCTAAACATCTACAATACATCGATAATATCATCGTGTGGGCAAACAAGGCAGAAGTGTTTGAGAAGAGAAAAAAAGTAATTCAGATTCTTCTGAAAGCTGGTTTCGTCATAAAGAAAAGCAAGGTCAAGGGACCTGCACAGGAGATTCAGTTCTTGGGAATAAAATAGCAGGATGGAAGCCGTCATGTGCCTATGGATGTGATCAATAAGACAGCAACTATGTCTCCACCAGCTAACAAGAAGGAAACACAAGCTTTCCTAGGCCTTGTGGGGTTCTGGAGAATGCATATTCCAGGTTATAGTGAGCTTGTGAGCCCTCTCTATCAAGTAACCTGAAAGAAGAACTATTTTGAGTAGGGCCTTGAGCAACAACAAGCCTTTGAGCATATCAAACAGGAAATAGTTCGTGTGGTAGCTCTTGGGCCTGTCCAGACAGGACCAGCTGTGCAAAATGTACTCTAGACTGCAGCTGGGGAGCATGGTCTCACCTGGAGCCTCTGGCAGAAAACATCAGGAGAAAGCCGAGGTAGGTGACCATTAGGGTTTTGGAGCCGGGATTATTGAGGATCAGAAGCACACTACACCCCAACTGAAAAAGAGGCACTAGCAGCATATGAAACTGTTGGTTTTCATTGGGGTAGGCAAGGCACCCTTCTATTAGGTAGCGTGTCAGTTTGCCAGGGTTGCTTGCTTGTTCAGGTGTAAAGTCCTAGGTTATGGGAGGTGATAACTGTCCTAGGAATCTGCCAAAATCCTTCCACACACCCTGCCATGCAGGGACCAGCTGCCTCAGGGCACATTTCAGTATCGCCTCACCCGAAAGTTGTCTTCTCTTACACCAGGATGAGACCAGATGCCACAAAACCCACAATATGCCAACAGTATTAATTAGTATTAAACAGCTCACATAAGGGTGAGCAAGGACCTCGGGAGCCTGGATAGTAAAGCCATCCACATCAATCCTGAGCAGGGAGAGGGAGGTGTATTCCCTCATCTTCTCCACAAGATCGCTCCCCCAGCTATCTGAACCTTCTCTTCTCCAGGCTAAACAGTCCCAGCTCTCTCAGCCTTTCCTCATATGTGAGGTGCTCCAGTCCATTCAGCGTCTCCATGGTCCTTCATTGGATTGTCTACAGTATGCCCATGCCTCTCTTGTACTGTGGAACCCAGAACTGGACACAGCACGCCAGGTGTGGCCTCACCAGTGCTGAGTAGAGAGAGGGGAAGGATCACCTCTCTTGACCTGCTGGCAATACTTTGCCTAATGCAGCCCAGGATACCATCTGCCTTATTTGTAGCAAGGGCACATTGCTGGTTCATAGTCAACCTGGCGTCCAGCAGGACTCCCAGGGCCTATTCTGCTGAGGCCTGGGGTTTCTAACAATTCGGCATCGCCTGAATCTCTCTGGGAGGAGCGTACGCTGGTTCTAAAACACAGGGAAGGTCTAAGGCTGTCACTGCCCCTCCCTGCAAGTACTGTCCTTGCCTAAGGAGAAAGGAAAATGGCTAAAATTCCTCCTTAATTTAAGAGGGGATTTGAATGCCTGTTTCTCCTTGCTAGGAAAGTGTCCTTGGCTAGTCTGTAAGAGAACAGTCTCCGCTCCTTCGTCAAAGCAGTAGGAGAAAAAAGAAAAGATTGCAGCCCAGTAGGCTGGTCCTGGGTACAGGGAACAGACATGAATGTGACTTTTGGTGGTTGGTGCCTTCTCCTCAAAGGGGAAGACCTGGGTGCTTGTTTCTGCTTCGAGCTCTATTTCTGTATCTTACGTTAAACAACATGGGATCAGCCCAGCATATATTGGTGCATGGGGTCATTCCTCCCTGGGTGCAGGACATATCACTTGTCCTTGTTGTAACTTCATGAGCTCCCACCAGCCCATTTCTCCATCCTTACTGAAGTCCAAGTGGGCAATATCCACTGCTTTCCCCTCATTTAGCACACCAGTCATTTCATCATAGAAGTTTATCAAGTTGGTCAAGCATGACCTTCCCTTGGTGAAGCCGTGCTGGCTACTCCTGATGATTTTTTTTTTGTCATTCATGTGCCTGGAAATGGTTTCCAGGATTAGCTGGCATTCAGTACCTCAGCCTTTTCCATGTTCTGTGTAACCAGGTCCCCTGTCTCGTTGACCAATGGGCGACTTTTTCCCTCATCTGCTTTTTGTCTCCTGTGTACTTAAGAAGCTCTTCTTGCCATCTTTGACATCCCTGGCCAGATTCAATTCCATTTGGGCTTTAGCTTTCCTGACTTTGTCCCTGGATGCTCAGACAGTGTTTCTGTGTTTCTCTCAGGGTACTTGTCCTTGTTGCCACCCTCTGCAAGCTTTGTTTTGGTATTAGAGTTTGGCCAGGAGCCCCTTGTTCATCCACACAGGCCTCCTGACATTTTTGCTGACTTCATATTTGTCCTCTCAAACTTGGAGGACGTGATCCTGGAATATTAACCAGCTTTCGTGGCCCTGTCCCCCTTTCCTCCAGGGCCTTATCTCATAGGACTTTTCCAAGCAGGTCTTTGAAGAGGCCAAAGTCTGCTCTCCTGAAGTCCAGAGCTGTGAGCTTGCTTTTCACCCTCCTCCCTGCCCTCAGGATCCTCAACTCTACCATCTCATGGTCACTGCAGCTATGGCTGCCTTTGACCTTCACCTCCCCAACAAGCCCCTCCTTGTTGGTGAAGATGAGGTCCAGCAGAGCACCTCTCCTCATTGTCTCCTCTGTCACTTGGAGGAAGAAGTTATCATCAGTGCACTCCAGGAACCTCCGGGATTGCTTATGTCTTGCTGTGTTGTCCCTCCAGCAGGTATTGGGGTGGTTGAAGTCCCCCATGAGGGCCAGGCCCTGCAAACCTGAGGCTGCTCCTATCTGTCTGTAGAGGGCACGATCCGCTTGTTCTTCCTGGTCAGGTCAGACACCCACTATGCCTGTCACCTTTACCTGTCCTCCTCTTTCTCCTCCTCCTCCTTGTCTTCCTCCTCCTGTTCCTCCTTTTCTGCCTTTTCCTCCTGCTGTTCCTCCTCCTCTCCATCTGCCTCCTCTGCCTTCTCCTCCTCCTCCTTTTCCTGTTCTTGTTCATGTCCCTTGTCCTCCTGTTCCTCCTTATCCTCCTCCTGTTCCTCCTTCTGGCCTTCATCCTCTTTATCCTCTGGATCTTCTGTTCTTCCTCCTCTTCCTCGTTTTCCCCTCCTCCTCTTGTTGCTCCTATTCCTCCTTCGTGTTCATGTTCGTCCTCCTTCGCTTTGTCTTCCTTTTCCATCTCCTCCTCATTTTCATCCTGCACCTCCTTTTCATCTTCCTGTTCTTCCTGTCGTCTTTCTCCTTTTAATTCTCTTCCTCTTCTTCTTCTTGCTCTTCCTCCTCTTCCTCTTCTTTTCTCCTTCTGTTCCTCCTCTTGTTCCTCCTCCTCTTGTTATTCTTTCTCCTCTTCCACCTTGTCCTCCTCTTCCTTCTCCTCTTCCTCCTGTTCTCCCTCGTTCTTCCTCTCCTGTTTCTTTTTCCACTTTTTCCTTGTCCTCTTCCTCCTTCCCTTTCTCCTTTCCCTCCTCTTCCTCCTCCTCTTTGCCTTCCTTTTTCTCCTCCTCTTCCCCCTTCTCCTGTTCAACCTTCTCCTTCTTCTCATCCTTTTTGTTCTCCTGTTCCTCATTCTATTTCTTCTCCCCATTATTCCTCCTCTTTTTCTTCTCTTTCTTCTTTTTGATCTCCATTTCCTCCTCCTCCTCCCTTTCCTACTGTTTTTATTGTTCTCTTCCTGTTACTTCTGTTTTTCATCACTTTTTCTTTCTCCTCCTCCTCATTATCCTTCTGCTCCTGTTTCTCCTTCTCCTCCTCCGTCCTTTCTTTCGTGCTCCTTTTTTCCAGCTCTTCCTTCTCCTACTGTTCCTCTACCTCATATTCATCCTGTCCCTCTTGTTCCTCTTTGACTAGTTGTCCTTCTCCTCCTCCTCCTCTTCCTCCTCTTGTTTCTACTGTTCTACTCCTGTTCTATATTTTCCTCCTGTTTTACTTCCTACTCATCCTCCTCCTCTTTCTTGTCCTCCTCTTTCTTTCTTGTTCTTCCTGTTTGTCATCCTCATCCTCTTTCTCTTCCTGTCCTTCCTCTTCCTGTTTTTCTTACTCCTCCTTTTCTCTCTTTATTCTCATCCTCCTTCTCCTCCTGTTACCTTTTTTCCTCCTCCTCCTTCTCTTCCTCTGCCTTTTCCTCCTCTTTGTCCTACTGTTCATTTCCTCTTCCTCTTCTTTTTCCTCCTCCTCATCCTAGGAGCCTTTTTTCTGAAGCATCAGCTGTGAGCCGGCATCCTTGCACAGTCGGGAAATCCCTGCCTTTCCCCTGCTGAGCCTACAGCTCCAGGCTCACTCTAGGCTTTTGTCCTAACTCTTCAACTACTTGTCCTGAATCTCAAACCCCTTTTTTCTGCTCTTGGTGAATTGCTGAGCACACGCGTGTGTCGAAGTCTTGGAGCTATGCAAGTTAGCATGAGCAGGACTAAAGCACACCACTTTGCACCGCTCTAGGCATTGGTATTCTGCATTCAGAGGAAACAAAGCTACTGCTTCTTCTTTCACCAAATTACAGAAATTTGAATATGAAACAAAACAAAAAAAAAAAAAAAAAAAAAAAAAAAGCATGCCCCTGTAAACACTTTCAAATGAAGACAACTGTTCATGTGCGTGAGCATTACTTGTGTGGGTTAAACTCTGCTGCCTTGCACCTTTGCTTCCTAACCCCAATTCATTTGAGTGAAGAGGGCCAGGAGGGAAAGGTCTCTCATTTTTCATCAGCTCCAATTTTTCTATCCTATTTTTTCTTGCCACTGTAACAGAAGGAGCACATAAAGGATAACTAGCTTGAGCTTGCCTCAGACCTGGATGGGTCATTTGCCCTGTGCACCCTGCGTGCCGCTTTTCCTGTAAGTGGGGGAGATAGGAGGCGGATTGCCACCACATATGTTCTGGCACTTAATAAAGAACAGCCCAACCTAATTTCGCTGCTATAAAAAGTACTTCAAGCCTTGTGATGAAACTCCCATCACACCCAATGGAGCTCATCACTGATGCTAAACTATGGCAAGGAAGCTCTGAAACCGCCCACAGGATGAGTCCCAGTACTTCACCTGTCTCAGCCATGGCAGTCAAATGGGATGAGGATGACCTTGTCTGCTGCTGCTGCTTTCAGTCACAGAGCGTGGAGAGTGGTGAGGGCAGGCAGAAATCCAGCAAGGCAGGTTGTGGTGTCAGCTGCCAGGTAGCCTTGGGGAGAGCATGGAATCGTCATGGAAGCACACTATAACATCATAGAGGCTTTGGGAGCCTGGATGATGTAATCTGTGCTATTGCGTCACTTGGCTGATCCGGAGCTGGGGACGTCCAGCAGGGACGATATTGGCACCTGAGGAGAAGAAGATGTAGAACGGAGAGTGGAGATTGCACCTCTAACTTCAAGAATTTTCTTTTCTTGAAGGTTTTCCACAGCTGTGTATATGTGACTTGAATGAGAACCTTGCTTCCTCCTGTTCCTTCACACTGTCATGGGACAGCCTCCCCCCTCCAACCCTCATACAACTAATACACTTGAATCATCAAGAACTTGGAAAATTGTCCATTTGTTTCTAAGGAAACAATTTTTTACCTTCTTCTTGAATATTTGGAGAGCTTTGAGAAGTTTAGACCTTAGCTCACGTGAACATTTTACTCCTGCTATTGTCTACCCTGGAGGTGGTTAACCTTCCTAGCTATGAAGTTGCCAACTGAAATACTCCTATGGCCAGAAGTCAAAAGCCACATCCCATATGCAGTGGAGAGCTGAAACAAGGAGGTGCTCTGGACAGTCATTTGGGGTGGGAGGCAACACCAGCTTCCTCAAGGTCCTGGTGTTCCTGTTGGAACAACACTAATTCTTAATTCTTTCCACTTCCTAGCTATCAACAGTAGTTGTCCTGATGATGTAAGGTGACGCATGTCAGTATTGATCTGTCTTTCTCCGTGAGAGCAGCTGTGTTTCTCTGTTTTCCCTGTATGTCCTGCCTTTCAGGGGACCAGGTAACAAACCAATAATGAAGAGTTTCATTTCCAAGGATTTCAGACGGTTGTGTCTTTGTCCAGGACACCTCACTCCGTGGAGACGGACTGTTGGCTTCTTGATGTTGATCAGTGAACCATTTTGGAAATCCCATGCAGCTTCTAGTGCTGAGGACTGAGCTGCCTTCTTCCAGTTCTTCCAGCCTTTCTATTGCAGCAGAAAGCTGAAAGAGAGTTCCAGGGCTTGAATTTGGAGCGGCCCCTTTAGCACTGGGAAGGGTGCTACCCTGTGCTACATTCCGGAGCTGTGCTCCAGTGAGAGATTTGTCTCCCTGCTGCATTCAGAAGTGTTGGCAAGCCTTCCTTTCTTTTAGTGCGGGCAGCCACCCATGGTCAGACACTTGCCTGGCTGTCCAGAGCTGCCGTTCTCTGTCTTGGGGTTGTTGTGCTGTAGAGGTGTCAGTGTTTTTGGTTTTGTTCAGAAAAACCTGCAGTTCATCTAAAGACATTGTTACCTTTCTTTGCAGGCCAGTGATGAATGTTGGTACAAGATGAATGATGCCTCTGTAGTTCTTTTTGACATAAAAACCGTTCTCCATCAGCAAGTGTATTTACTCTTCTATGCCAGGTAATAACAAGGATTAAATGGTGTTCAGAATACACTTCTCCCTGCTGCCCCATTCCTTTTATAGCTCTTGTTGTTGTTCTCTGTGGTGTTTTGCTTTCTGTCCCAGGAAAAAATGACTGTTTGCCTGTTGTGGTTTAACCTGGCAGGCAGCTAAACACCACAGAGCCGCTCGCTCACGCCCCCACCCCAGTGGGACGGGGGAGAGAATTGAAAGGGCAAAAGTAAGAAAACTTGTGGGTTGAGAGAAGAACAGTTTAATAATTACAATAAAATAATAATAATAAAAATAATTATAATGATAATAATAATATTGTAATGAGAAGGAAAACAACGAGAGAGAGAGAGAAGGAAAAACCCGGGGGAAAAAAAAAAACACAAGTGATGCAACCACTCACCACCTACCGACCAACACCCAGCCAGTCCCCGAGCAGTGATCGCTGCTCCCCGGCCAACTCCCCACAGTTAATATACTGAGCATGACATCATATGGTATGGAATCTTGTTACTGCTTATAAATATCTGAAGGGTGGGTGTTAAGAGGCTGGGGCCAGACTCTTCGCGGTGGTGCCCAACGATAGGACAAGGGGCAATGGGCACAAACTGGAACACAGGCAGTTCCACCTGAACATGAGAAAAAACTTCTTTACTGTGAGGATGACAGAGCATTGGAACAGGCTGCCCAGAGAGGTTGTGGAATGTCCTTCTCTGGAAATATTCAAAACCCGCCTGGATGCAGTCCTGTGCACCCTGCTCTAGGTGTACCTGCTCAAGCAGGGGGGTTGGACAAGATGATCTCCAGGGGTCCCTTCCAACCCCAACCATTCTGTGATTCTGTGAATAGCCCTTTGGCCAGTTTTGGTCAGCTGTCCTGGCTGTGCCCCCTCCCCTCCCAGCTTCTTGTGCAGCTGGCAGAGCATGGGAGGCTGGAAAAGTCCTCGACTAGTGTAAGCACTACTTAGCAACAACTAAAACATCAGTGTGTTATCAACATTATTCTCATACTAAATTCAAAACACAGCACGATACCAGCTACTAGAAAGAAAATTAACTCTACCCCAGCTGAAACCAGGATATTGCCTAATAGAATTCTGTCTGTTCTGCAATTTGCCAGGTCCTTTCTTGTCTCTCCTTGCTTGGAGAAGGTGAAGATGAGAGAGAGAACAGATCGGTGGAGTTATGCTGCTTTACCTGAACTGGTATCACACCTCCTGGCACAGTGACTCTGGGTAAGGGTGCTCTTAAGGTGTTTTCTAACCTTTTTCAGTGCTAACCACCAGATAGCTGCCAGCCCTGGAGGGAGGGTAGCACCCCCCTTCTTTGTGTACCAGGCTCTTGTGACGTGGTCTAACCTCCTGCACAAACAGAAGTGGCCAATGGCAGACTTCTTCCAGGAGGCTGGTATGAGGCGGAGGAAGAAACTGAGAACAGACTTCATTCAAGTCATCAAGGGGGTATGTAGGGAGCAGAATGGCAGGGAACTGCTTCCACTGCCATATGTCCTTGCATGCAAACCCAGGGTAGTTTCAGTGGAGGAAATGGTGGTGGTTCAGCAAGGGGCACTTTCTCTTGTCTTACCCTCAGAGGACGACTCCCACAGTCTGTGGAAAGCCGGAGGGGAAAGGGAGGGGAAAGATGCAAGAAGTGGGTTGTCATCTAGAGTCTAGAGTGAGTCCTGGGAGTGAGGGGTACCCGTTGCCTCATGGTCTCCAAAGAGAGTTGTTGCTCGGTAGTGTGGCTGCTCGGATCCTGCTGCAGACACCGAACTGGCATCACGTTTCCCAGTGTGGATACTTGACCTTTTCCGCACCAATCTCATATATACATTCCCATTGTGCTGCCTTTCAGCACGCATCTGTGCAGCACTGCTCACCCTTAGCCTCACTTCCCACAGGGTACAGTGGTACGGAGCTGTGAGGAGCACGCTCAGGTCTACGAGGGTTTGGCAGTGCAGGTGTTAACTGATACTCTAGTCCAAGCCAAAATAAGCCTTCTGGAAACCCAGGGGGCTTGGAAGTTTAGCATGTTAACAGCCAAGAGGTCTGCAGAAGGCAGTGAAAGCCCAGTAAAGCCCAGTAAAGTTGTTAATGCTTGATGAACCCAAGTAAACCTCACCAGATTTTCTTTGTGCCGTGCTTCCCTGTAGAAGCATCGGGAACAAGAGCGAAACTCATCCTGCCTGCCTCTGGGGCAAGCCTTGATGTTTTTGTGATCACACTGCCATTTTCTGTTTTGGTTGCCAGAACAAAGTTCCCATCAGCAACAAGGATCTGGAGGACATGGCCATCTTGTTGACTTCCTTGAAACGGGGGAATTTTACAAGCAGTAGAGATCTGACTGAAGGTCAAAACCAGTGGCTGGATATGAGGAAAGGACAATGCAGAGAGATCAGAACAGGTGAGAGGAGTACAGTGTGCTGGAGAGCACCTCCGTATCCTTATTGATGGGAGATGCCAGAGTGGATCCAGAATATGGTTCCCTGAGACTACATAGCAGCCTGTAGCAGAGTGGCCAGAAGGAGACTGCTGGGGAACAGCTTGAGAAGCCAGGGGATGTGTAACACTGCAGTCAGCCCCATGGCAGGAGAGAGGTTATCCAGGCCTTCAGGTTGTGCTCAAAATCTGAAGCCTGAAGTGTAACATCTTGTACTGTATGTCTATTCAGTTAAAGAACCTCAACATTTTCATGCAGGCTCTGTGACGAGACAGGCCCTTGCATATGTCCAAACGTGCATCTGATAGATCTGCAGGCAGAGCTAGGCCAGAGACAAATTCTCTTGCCATGACTGCCCCCAGTCTTTAAGTAGCAAGGATTTCAAACATGGGAAATTTGAGCTAAACCCTATGCTTTGAGTTACACTTGAAAACAAACTGGTAGCCATTGTATTTTAAGACCATGCTTTCCTCTCTGCAAAGGGCCACGCAAGACAAATGCTGACATAGCACATCCTGAAACAATTAACTATAGCTGGACTAATTGCATTCCCGTACTGTGGGGGAACACAGTATGGGAATGCAATCCCATAAATTGGGCCCCACAGTTTAAAAAGGATGTGAAGGTACTTGAACATGTCCAGAGGAGGGCAACAAAGCTGGTGACAGGGCTGGCAGGCATGTCCTCTGAGAAGCGGCTGAAGACTCTGGGTTTGTCTCGTTGGAGAAAAGGAGGCTGAGGGGCGACTTCATTGCTCTTTGCAGCTTCCTGAGGAGGGGACGTGGAGAGGGAGGTGCTGATCCCTTCTCCCTGGGATCCAGGGACAGGACGTGAGGGAATGGTTCAAAGCTGTGCCAGGGGAGGTTCAGACTTGGCATTAGAAAGCATTTCTTTACTGAGAGGGTGTTCAAACACTGGAACAGGCTTCCTCAAGATGCCCCATGCCTATCAGGGTTTGAGAGGCGTTTGGACAATGCCCTTAATAATATGCTTTAACTTTTGGTCAGCCCTGAAGTAGTCAAGCAGTTGGACTACATGATCATTGTAGGTCCCTTCCAACTGAAGTTGAGGAAATGGCCTCAAGTTGTGTCAGGGGAGGTTTAGATGGGTTATTAGGAAAGATTTATTTACTGAAAGAGTGGTCAAGCATTGGAACAGGCTGCCCAGAGAGGTGGTGGAGTCACCATCCCTGGAGGTGTTCAAAAATCGTGTAGACGTGGCACTTCAGGACATGTTTTAGGAGGCATGGTGGTGTTGGGTTGACGGTTGGACTTGATGATCTTAGAGGTCTTTTCCAACCTTAATGATTCTGTGATTCTATGACTCTGTCTATTGACGTCCTGGGGCTCTCTGGAGGGCAGCAGGGTCCCACCTGGGCCACTGCAAAGCCCGGTGAAAGCCCTGGCGCTCTCTGGAGGAAGAGCCTCATGGTGGGCTTGAAAGACATATGCAAAATACAGCACATGGCTACCAATTCATAAAGAACTGAGAGATGTGATGGGGACTCAGCAGCCAGTGTTGCCTGTACTCAGTGTTATCACAAGTGACCCTGGCCGAACCACTTGCACACATCCATCGCAGTACTCATATGTGAGTATCGAGAACCAGTGAATGAAATTCAAGAGAGAATGAGTGTGAATGAAATCAGTTTTGCTTAAAATAAAATCACCTATTCAGTATATCACCCTGAGGTTTGCTGCACAGGCTGTGCAAGGGCAGGGAGGGATGCTCTGACACTCTGCTGGGCTCTCTCAGGACTCTTCCCTCTCTTCAAGGTGTGGCAAGGAGGGGCCTGGAGGACCAGGGACCTCAGCAAGGGACCCTTAAGTGCCCGGTGATGTGAGTCCTGGGGTCCTGTCATTCATCCTGAAAAAGGTGCTGCAGGCTGAGCTCACAGCAGGAGTGGGCAGAGCTAAGCAGTACAGAAAGGGCATTGGATTGCTTGCTGAAGTTGCAGTGTCTAATATTAGCCACAGGTCACATACTTTAGAAGCCCTTTCAAGAAGGACAGACATCCCAGGACAGCTTTCGGATCTGTAATGCCCTGGAGCAGCACACTCAGTAGCAGTCCACTGAGGTTTGTAACACAAATCCTGCCAGGCTGCACAAGGGAGACAAAAATGGCTCTTGGCTACTTTGGTCTTTACTTAAAATAGGAACAAAGCTGCTCCCATGTGCTTCCCCACAGAGCCTGGGATTGGGAGCAGGGGGTTGCATGGCGTCCGAGAGTGCTCATGGTGTCTGCATCTCTCTTTTTTCTATTACACTCACAAAGCCGTAACTTTGGCTCAAGCTACTGAACTTTGGCACCAGGCAATAAACCACCTTCTCCAGATACCCAAGGTTGTAAGGATACCCAAGGACAACGAAGTTGGGCTGATACACGGCAAGGAAAATGTGTGAGTGAGGCAGTGCAGTGGATGCCGGCAACAGAAGTGGGTAAGTGGACTGCAATAAGCACCAGGACGTGCTGTCTCTGCATGGTGCGTCTGAGGCCCCTCTGTCATCCTAAACATTAAAGTTGAGAAACCAAATGGCACAGTAAGGGCAGACGCCTATGTCAGAGGATTGGAGTGGGGCTGGCAGGGGGAAAAAGAGGAAGTGGAGCTGTGTCAATGGGCCATCATCTGTCACAGGCAGGATTTAGGGCAGAATCCAGGTAGCAGCTAGCTGCTGAGACACAGATAAAGGGGAGGGACCCCATGTCCCCAAATAAAAAATCTGCATCAGGCTTGAAACAAGTGAAGAAACTGAATGGGACCAAGAATTGAGGATGATCCAAGTGGGAAAAAGGACAGCAGATTAACAAAAATATCTATACAGTGGTGGTAACAGGGAGCTGCACATTATCTTCCTAGGGAATAGTGTGATCAATAGTATTGGAATCTCTTGGGATGGTGTTGACCCTCAAAAGGGAGCTGTTATTCCAGGAAATTCATAGAAGACACTGCTTTTACAGGAATAGCCATTGGTGGATGGAGAGAGAAAGGGACCTAGAGGGTTTGCAGATGTATATAATCTCTTCCTAATCAAGACATTCTTTAAATCCCACTAGCTATTCTGAATTTCAGGGTAACTAAGATGGCAGAGACCTGCTCAAAGGACTCTGAGCACATTATGTCTAGGAGGGCATATGAAAGAGTTTTTCTTGGTGTGTTCATGTTGCTTATTATACTTTGTGAGAATATAAAAATAAGTCAAGAATCTGGGTGTAAGCTGCTGAATCAAAGATTTTTCAGTGTAACCACAACACATGCTATATATAAGTCAGTGCTTCCAGTCTAAGACAGCATGGTGAACATCCAGTAGCTGGTGAAACCAACTGCACTGTCAGAACAACCTGTGTGTTGTCATTTGTAAAGGTGCTGTAAGTAAAACTAAGCTCTTGCTGTTGTAATGTGCAGGCTCCGATGGCCTTCAGAGAAACATGATCTGAGATATTTACATGTGCAGTGCATTATATTATTGCATTATATTTTGTTGAATTGCAAATGGAGCTGGACTCCTTCTGGTATGCCTTAATCATGTAAATGCCCATTACCCTACTGACCCCAGCCAATGTGGAAACTGTGCTGAGTCAGGTGTAGCAAGCAAGCAGGTGTGGAGGTGCCCAAGTGAAGCTAGAATTCATAGTCTCTAAAGAAGGGGTTGCCAGCAGACTTGGAACAGAATTATCTGCTTTCTGTGAAGACACATGAGGATTTATTTTGAATGACCTAGCTTAGCTGATTACATAAAGACTTTAAGACTCCTTAGCCTGTTAGGGTTAGGAGCGTTGGCATGAGTAATGTCACCAATTTGGAACAAGAGCATTTCTAGAAGGGAGGTTTGGTGCAGTTAATACTGGTTGGGCCTCCTCTTGAGAAGCATAGTATCTATCCCCTGTCGCCCTCATTGCCTGACCATAACCACATGCCTAAACATAATCTACACGAAAGTAGATTCATGAGTTTGTCTGCTACTGATCACTCCTTCCAAATTCCCAACTTACTCTGCTTTGACAAAGAGACACAAAGTGATAATCAGAAAGGCATGTTCAAAAGGACAGTCATGTTAGCAACAGTATCTTGTCAGATTTCAGGTGTAAATAATTGCATGTTCTTCCCTGAACTATCTATGCAGTTCCAGTTAGACACTCTCACAGCATCCTCTCTTAAGATCTCTCTTAAGGAATTGCAACATCTACTGAAGACAGCCTCCCCCTTTCTTCATAAACAGGACTTTTTTTACCATTTCAGGAGTAGGTGAACTAATCCCATGGATATGCTGTGTCCCGGTCTTGAATTATAATGGCTTTGGGATCCTTAGGATTGAGAGGTGCATGAAGAAGATGGTAGGATGAGGTGTCATGAGAGAGTCATGATTCAGAGTGACTTGAACGTAATGTAAGAATCCAACTATCTTCCACACCATAACCGAGGTGAGAGTTGTTGGTGGGACTAGTAAGGCTGCAGTCCCCAGCAGCTCTGTCCAACGCTGTGTGCCACATCACGCAGGAGGACTCACCTCGCCATCACCGACCCTGGCGCACGCCCAGCTGTACGCTTATCAGCATTCATTTATGTTTGGAGTTTGATTATGCCAAGTCAGGCTGGGTGTGCAGGGACTCTGCTTTTCCACACGAGGGTGCTGTCGACATTGGCAAAGGCCACACTTCAGGTGGCACCACAGAGATTATAGCCAAACTGACCATCAGGCCTGGTCAGAGCTTTACTGGGACTCGTTGAACAGGATTTCAGAGGGTGACTCTCATAGACTATAACTAGAGGACTTGTTTGACATCTGAACACAATAACGTCCTGCTCACGGTGGGCAGCTGGTAGATAAATGATTACATTTTAAAACCCCTGTTTTTCTTACATTGTAATATAAATACTAACCCATCAGGGGTTCAGCAGCCTATGTTCTAAAATGATAAGTGATTTTTAAGTACCTCAAATCCTAATCATTTCATGAAACAACTTGAAGAAGCCTGATATTTAGAGACTGTGTATCCATCTTTGTGTTTCAGACCCCTTTGGATGCCTCGAGGTACATATCCCAAAAAGACTGGTAACTTTCATGGCTTCAGCGGAGCACTCTCTACAGTGGGAGTGAAGGGCAGTGTTTAGCACTCATAGTCATAGTTCAAAATTCACCATGATTTATACAACTGACAAGGCATGCATGGGTCATATCCCTGTGCACCAGGTCAGGGCTCCTCAGCAAGGCTTTGTGTTCTGAGTTGCTTTGCTGTGTGGAGCCTTGCAGGTTTGTGCTGTGCTTTGACGATGCTGCGGGTCTGTGTGCTGGTGACTCTCTGGTGATTATGCAGAGACTCCTCCTGAGTAGCAGGACTCATATTACTCTTCTGTAACTGAGAGAGTCACAGCTAACCCAAGGAAAAAAAAAAAGACAAATAACACCCTGAACACAGCCCCTTCCTTTGCTCCAGTGGTCTTAGATGTTTTTGTTTCACCCTCCGCACACACTGAAATGAGCAGATTTTTGCTCATGGAAGGCCCAATCCAGATCTTTGGAATTCAGTGGGGGTTTTTCATTGACATCAGTGGGCTTTGGATCAGACCCAGAAAAGCTGGCTTTATAAATACAGACACTGCAGGTCAAGCACTGTTTTAAGTTGGTTTCATTGATGCCACACAACAAGCTACAGGGCCACTACCTGCACGTAGGAGCACTGGGGTCCCCCCAAGGGGCTATGATACGGCCAGAGATTCCTGACATGATTGTAACTCCAGGGCCCTACTATGTTGTGCAAATATATTCACTGATACATTTGCCCAGATACTAATCTGTTCATGGCAACCTGGCTACTGGAGCAGAAACTGTTTTCAAGCCATCAGTCTGCTACAAGCTTGATTCTGTATTGCTTGATTGGAAATGGAGCATGTGGACTAAAATGTGTAAGCAAGAAAACTATAACAAGTCACTGCATTTCTTTTAAAATTGTTAACATTTTTATCTGCACCGGTATTTATAACCATGCTCATCATAACCATGCTGACTACGGCTTCAGAAAAGTCTGGAAATAAAGAGCTGATGGACAGCATTTTAGTAAGAGGAGAGAACAGTCTCAAGTGCTCCAAGAATGCATTATAGCACACTGGCAAACAATAACAGTACACATGATCTGTACTCCCAAGACTTGAAAGCAAGAATGATGGGGTGAAATTTTTTTTGGCCTATGTAACACAGGAAGAGAGAATAGGTCATCTTAAGGATTTTTTTCTGGCCTTAAAATCTACACAGCTGTACTGCAGTGATTCCAAAGCTGTGGTCCACCGTATTAGCTCCGTCTCCTTGTTTTGACTGAAATAATATGTAGTACTTTAACCCCTGTTTTTCCATATAAAGAGCAGCTGCAATGTGCTGAAGGACCTTATATCTTTCCCCTTTTTTTCTTCACTTGTGAAGAAAATGCTGGGTTAAACTAAACACATTCATTGTTGGCAAAAGATGAACTGTGGAGCTGCAGAAATGGGTTCCAGCATCATCCACTCAGGTGTTTATAGGCTGCTATATGTCCTGCTTGATGCATGATGTTTGGATTTTAAAATATAATTGTGCGTGCATGCATTCATGCATGTATTTAAAATGTATTTTCATACAAGTGAGAGAGCAGGTGCTTGGGCATGAAATTAGCAGGTTTGTTGTAAAGAGCTCTAGGAGAGTAATGAAGGCAAAAGAAGAGGTTACAGGCAAAAGTAAAGGGGGGGAAGCATGCATGCCAAGAAAAGGAGCAGAAGCTGGTTCAGCGGGGCAGTGGCAGGATGGCTGCAGGCTGTCTCTTCCACCAGACTGCAACAGGAGCAAGGGGCTCATGAAGAAGATTCACCTTCTTTATCTTTTTACTTGCGCTCATGAAAGGTGCATATAAAATAATGGCTAGGCTAGCTCATTAGCATTTCATTCTCACTTTGGCAGCTATAAAGGGCACCGTGCAAATGGCAGTATTACCTTGCAGTGACATATGACAGAAAATCGGGTCTTTGGTGACATTGTTCTGCCAGGACTCCGTCTGTATTAGGGCTGCCACGTCATTTATGCCACCTCATACGTGTCCTAGCACGGCTGCCCCTTCCAGCCCTTCTCTTCCTGGAGATGTTCATACCCCCCGGGGAAGGCGAACAGGCCAGGTTTTCCTTTCATGTCGTAACACACCCGGGCCTTCCTGCGTGCTCCATCGCTCCCGGCAAGGCTCAGGCAGGGTGAAGCACTCCAGGGCCACCAGCACCTGCCTGTCCTCCCACCCCGCTCCGTGCCCCATCCCCAGCAGGCCTGCGTGCCCCTGCTTATGGCCCGCGGGCTTTGGGTGCCCATCAAAGCCCTCCCGCCTGAGGGAGACCCCGCCCCGGGGGCGCCGCAGGGCCCTCGGCTCTCTCACTCGGCTCTCACACGCGCGACGAGACCTCCCCGCGGCGGCTGCCCTGGGGCCGGGGGGCCCGG
>WAAD01008234.1:20157-84925 GCA_013389945.1 Fregata magnificens
AAGAGCCGCGGGGCCCGGGCTCCCCGCTGCGGAGGGGCTCCCCGCTGCGGAGGGCGCCCGGCGCGGTGGGGAAGGGGCCGGGTGGGCTCTTGTTGGCTGCCACAGCGTCGGGGAGAAGAAAAATCCTTCGCGCAGCTCTCTCGGAGGAGTTTTGGCACTGCTGGTAAAGCGCAGCCAGATCGTATGAAATCAATACAGAAATAAAGGGTTCTATTGAGCTGGCTTTGCGGCGAGGAAGGTCAGAGCAGGCGACCATAGCGGTACTTTTTGGGAAGCCATTCTGTCCTCCTGTAGGCAGCTCTCGGTTGGGTCTTCGGTACTTCACTCTTAACCCTTTGCATGAAAAATGATGAAATTGAGGGAAGATTTTCTTGCTGGCAATGAAAACTGTTCCCAGAGAAAAGGATGGCAAAGCTGGCCACGAGGCTGGAAGAATACGTTTGTGATTACGAGTATTTTTAAAAAGATTTGTGTAATGGTCAAAATTCAAGTAGTATAATGACAAAAAAATTCATCTTAGGTTAAAGTTGCCAAAAAACCCAAGCCAAATGCTTGATGGCGAATTCCACTTCTGCAATCGTTTAAAGCCAGATCGGATGGTAGATTTTAAGAAGCACTGGCAGTTGAGTAAGACTAAAGTCAGGTATCGGAGCATGAGGTGAGTGTTTCTGGGATAGATAATGATGCTTAATGTGAAGTCAGACATATGAATTTTAGCTAGCCAGATTTGAAAATGCTTGCTTATTTATCTACATCATTTATCAGCATCTAAAGGTAATTCCTTGTTTTGCAAGTGTAATGTGAAGTTTTATGAGACAGGTTTTGCAAAAGTCAGATGGAAGGTGTGTTTGAGAGGACAAATGTGGTGATGTTTGTCCTCCAAAAGAGCCAATCTCTCCTTTGGCCAACAGGGACAACTGGTTGTGGTGTGTGAGACTGTGCTGGTGATTGATGTTATCTACAAGCTCAGGTTTATCAAGATAGTCAGGAGACTTACGGAGACTTAAAATTGCAGAGGAGCTTTTTCCCCATTTCTGTTTAAAAAAAAAAAAAACGGAAAAAGCTTTTATGTCGTTAACCTATGGTTGTATGTTGGAAGATAACGGAACTTTGTGAGATGCTTGTGTTCAGAGCAGCAAAGAAGCTGGCAAAATTGAAAAGTGCATCTGATGTTAAGCCAAAACTGCTTTTTACCTAGAATCAATGCTGCTGAGTGAGGAATACCTGTTCTGGGTTATTAGCTGTTGCAGACGGGTGAAATTCATATAGAATATTAATTTTCTTAATCTAATTCTCATCTCGTGTTAGAGTTATATTAAGGAGATAAAGCAGAGAGTAGAGATTTCTTAGCTTGATAACTGCTTCCAGGCAGGAAGGAGAACAAATACCTGCAATGAAAAATGATTATTACATTGTCCTTCTGTTATAGTCCACCTAAATCCACAGAAACTGGATTTATTTTTGCAGTCTGTCACACAGGTAATTCAGAGGGACTCGGCTTCTCTGTTCACATGTGGCAAAGATTAGATTCCTGCTGCCAACTCTACAGGCTATGCTTGAGGAGCTAATGCTATATTTCACTTCTAATCAAAATAAAAATGTCTCTTCTGAGTTGGTGCTCTTTTCCCATGTTGTTAGACAGTGCCTGGGAGACCCTACTCTACCAAGAGAGAGAGACGAATGGTGGTGCTTAGGGATGCCTAAACTATCTGTTCTTACCTCCCAAGTCTACCCGGGGACACCGACCTGTCTGAACTCTGAAGCCCTGAGGTTGTGTACTTGTGCAGACATCGTCACAGACTTAAAAGTTCAGTATTCTACTATGCACTCTTTTGGCAGAAATAGAGCTAAAGAAGGCTTCATTTTAAAACTTCTCCTCTTGAGGGAGTTCCTTTTCTTCTCTTCATGAGGTCACCAGCTTGACGGAAGGCATTTTTATTGTGGCTTTTGAAGGCTACTTACGATTTTCTGACATCCTTTGAGTGCAGAACTTAAATGGTATCTGGTCTGAAGGAGAGCACGAGGTCTGAAGAGTTGATATCACAACAACAGCCAATTTTTTCTAGACCTAGCAGTGTCCAGTAAACACAAAAACAACTCTATCAGCCATTTCTGCAATTGAGAATTTTTCTGAAAGGCAACTGATGGGATCTTTGATTATGTTCATGAGCCCAAGAGCGCTCAAGAAGCAAAAAGGTGTCAGGAAAGTCTGATTGCTTTCTGTACTTTGAGATATATATCAAGAAAATTAATACTGTTTTTCTAAATTTTTATTCTGTATTATAACACCAGCTTCTGTAATATTCTAAACTCTTCCCTGCAGAGCTTTTGGGGAAAAAAATTGCTTTCAGGTTCATAGATTTAGGCAATTTTTTCTTTCCTGAAATGTTTACGGCAGAGAACAATACTTCATGGGCCAGGGAAGGAACTGAAAGCCTCTGCAGATCATGCATTTTAGCATTCTCTGATTCTAGGAAGCAGCATATATGGGCTTGATACACAAAAATCAAACTGCAAACCGGTTATTTCTACTTGTGAGTGGTGATTATGGTAAATGAGTGTTTAGTCAATACAGCTGCAGGTGGTAGGGCTATAGTCATGTAGGCATGCTTCTGAGCTTTGCCTCATTTTCTTCCAAGGTAGTTACAACCGTGGGACTTCTCTTTCTGGGAGCACTGCACATAGAACTAGTATAAGAGAGTTTGGTTTGTGACCACTGCTTGCAGCAGATCAAGTGATCTAACATCGGTTCTGTAGCATCTGGGTTGCTACATATCCAGGTTATGATGATTTGTCAGGACTTTGGAAGCAGTTGTTTGAAACGAATGATCTCTCGGGGGATCTTCAGATCTTAGTTCATAGCCAGTTTCTCTGCAAGAGAGTAAAATGCAGCTAGAATGTTATGGTACTTTTTCAGGTCTAAGATGAGTAGGGGAAAGTTTTATAAGCTTACTACTCACTATTAAGAGAAATACGGGAGAAACACAGGCACAGAGTGTTTTATGTGGTGTGATGCTGAGGGTCCCTGCAAGTTAGTTGCATATGTACACTCAGAAATTGCTTTGGGCTGCATATATAATATATTTAGGCTTAATTATGTGTTTTGGGGTTTTTTTTCCAGGTTCCTTTTGCAGAGGCCAGTAAGGACTTGATGACATGAATCCAAATATTTCCAGGTATGGTGTAGCGGTTGGACATGTGGAGCTCAATGGAGGCGTTTTCTGCAACAGTACAGTTTGATCAGCTTGGGCTGCATTTCTGTAAGGAGAAGAAGTAACACCTTTGCCTGCCCCAAACCACTTGTGCTTTTCTTCGTATGTTGCATTGAGCCTGCACAAATGATTTTGAAGCCAGGTAGTGAATTGCACTGAGGAACTGGTGTGGGGTAAAATCAACCCCGAGTAAAAAGAAAAAAAGATTAAGTTTTAACCCAAATCTTTTTCTCAGGCTGGTTCTCTGTGAAGCGTCACAAATTCTTATATTGACTACGGGGAGGTAGTGGCAGTGAAGTGGGAGTGCTGGTCAGGAACGGGTGGAGGCCAGGGTCTAGTCTTTGATGGCAGTGTTGGTTTACACTGGCTCTAAGTTATAAGGAACCTGGCTCAGCAGGGGAATCTTCACGCTGGAAAGAGCAGCAGTTTCATTTTAAGGATTGTAGTGGATCTCTCCACCCATTGATATAATCTTAAAGGAAGCACGTCTGTTTCTTCCCCCACTGTGGTCACCTGTACTCCAGTCTTTGGCTTTGTTCAGGTGAAAGCAAACTTACAACAAATGAGATTATAGAATCTCAAAGGACTAACATCCACAAGTCAAAACAAATAGTCCGTCTTGATTTTCTCTACTGTGGGCTGTAACTAGCATGTACTTGTTCTCTGAAATGCTGAAAATTGAGTCTGTATCTCACAGCACTATCTGGAAAATGACATTTTTTTAAATTTGGACTCTTTGGACACATCCAAACATTGCTATGACATAACAAGTACACACTAAAATACAGTTTAAAGAGGGGAGTGTGGTTTTGAACTGACTCTACTTTAGCTGTGAATTTAGAGCCTGTTGATAGGAACAAAAGTGTGATAAGATTTCCAGGGTCAGGATTGCTTATTGTGCTCTGTGTTTTATCTCCTGTTTGTATGTCTAATGTCTCTTCCAGATTTCTTCCCTGTAAGAGAAAACCCATGTTTTCACCTAAAGGGAAAGGGGAAGCCAAGACTCTTTATCTGATACAAGAACTTACTTAAAAATAGATTGCTCTTTAGAAAGCCAAAATCGTGTAATTATTTCCTACTAGTAAAATTAATTATCCTCATTCTGGTTAATACCAATAGAGTAATTGAACACTTCAATGAAATATGTCACAGGTTTAGAATTCATGCCACCATTTTCAGTGCAGTGCAACACACTGAAGGTTGTGTTGTAAAACCTCCAGCTAGCAGAGTCTCTAGACCTGGAGTACGTCTGATAAAGAGGTATATGGTAAACTCTGCCAAGAGCTGGGGCATTGCATCCTTGCCCAGCAGGGTATAAAGCTCCAGCATACATGATGCAAGTTCTTCGTTTTTTATGTCGGGGAGATCAGTTCCAGGAGCTATTACCCAGCCCAGGCTGATGTCTGCTGCAAAGCTACCCATAAAGGGCTGAGGTGTGCAAAACATTGCTCTCCACCCGTTCCATCCTTGCCACCAAAGGAATAAGACAGAGTTACTCTCCTTGGTCCTCTCATGTGTCACTCATGATGTGACTCAGTGGTGGTCCTGGTCTCGCGCACTGACCTTCTAGCTGTAGGCAGTTTTCCACAGATTGCTGAAATATATTGCAACTCCTTGTTCCATGTCCTTGACTGCCCTCCTCTTTCAAATAAAGGCTTTCATTTTATTGTGGGTCTCTATCGTACGCATGTATTACCCTTTAGTAGATCTGTATGGGAAGTTTACTGTTTAATTCCACTGGCATTCCATGACAGGTGGTTCTTAAGTAAGGAGAAATCAAATGTTGTCATTTTCCCAGTTTTGAAAATCCACTCAAGGCTGTTTGTGGTGTTGGGGGTAATTTTTGTGGTGCATTCATGTTTACTAAGGGGTACACCTCAGCATGTTTGTCCATAATTACACAGCAATGTCAAGAATCCAGTGCATATTCCCCACTCCTTTTTCCAATATGCTTTAGTTTTAATATAATTCAAGAGTAGCTTTCATTTGCAAAAATAGGAAATATGCTCAGAGGACCAACTGCAGTAATTCCATTAACTTCAAGATTGATTCAGCTTTTACTGAAATTGGTTATGATAACAACTAGTTTCTTTGTTTTAAAAGTCAGTTCCAAAAATCAAGAAATTCTTCAAATATTTTGCGTTGTGAGGTTGATGCACAGATGACCACAGACATGGATAAGGCATATGCCTTCCAACCCAACAAGTGCCAAGGCTTTGAATCAAAATAGATAAGGAAAAAAAAAAACAACCTTGAAAGATGTAAACTACAGGCTGTGTTCAGGTTATTTTTTTGTAATAAGCAGTGTTATTTTTACCCCTGGGATACTATCAGAGCTTTTGGGGCAACTGCTTCCTTATTGTTCACCTGTCTGTCTTCATACATATATGAAAGATAGCCTCCTTCTGTAGGATTTGAAAGATGTTGTGTCAGAGTTTGTGTTTAATGTTTTTGAAGAAAAGATCAGAGGAATTTTTCTGTTTAGAGATGATGCTGAAGTAAAAGCATGAAGGCGGAATTCCCAAAATAATAATTTCAATGTGATTTTTCTTGTAAAGTTATTTGTGGTGAATTGAAGCAAGGAGAAAGTGACCCTTAGTATCTGTATTTTAAAAATAAACCCTGAGCTCAGCCAGCATGAATCAGAGCTGTGCTGCAAGAGCCAGAGGTGCTGACTTTGTGCAGGGGGATCCAAATGGCTGTGGCTGTCACTCTGGCCTGTGCTCAGGGCTGGCATATTCCCCCTCTACAGCTGGTGTAGGCGTGATTGTCTCAGCTCAGGCAGGGCAGAACAACTGGCTGCAGTGAAGATAAATTAATAATATGTATGGTAGAGAGATTGACCCAGCATGGAATAAATGCAGTGTTTGAGTTATCTGTAACAGTCCCCTCACACCTGCAGTGTAACGCAGGGACTCCTCATTAGCAGAGCAGGAGACGGAATCTGCAGCTTAAGGAGTGACCATATTAATAAGGAGAAGACCAAGAAGACCACCTAGGCTAAGCAATCTGAAACAAACACTCTGTCTGCGTTCAGCAGAATCACTCATTAAAATGGTCCCATTATATGTCAAATTCAGAAACTATCCTGTAACGCCAAAACTGCTGGACGAATAACATGGTGTGGTTGCAGCCTTCAGTAACGTGACAAATAATATACTGTCCCATAATGATTTGTTTATGTAATAGGTAAAGCTCAGTTGGAGACAGGTTCTCTTGATGTTAGCTACTATTCCAGCAAAGAACAGAGAAGGACAGTGCCTGTTGAAAGAACGTGAGTTTTACATTCTTCTTTATAAGCTATGCATATTACAGGGCTTTTAAGTTATCTGTGCTAACCAAGAATAATTCATATTCAAACTTTTTTTAAATAACCATCGTCATATGATAGATTGCATCACTCATTAAGCAGTAATGGTTGTGAAAAGTGAGTCACAATTCTTTTAATCTCAGAGAAGGGGAAATCTTTCGGTTGCTGTTTCTTTCTCAATGTTTTTAATGTATTTTGCTTTTACGGTAATGTTGGGAATGTAGATGTTATTCTCAGATAAGGTTTTAAGTTTTGTGTTTTGAAATGAAAAATAATGAAAACACGTACTAGTTTTAGAGGTATAAGAGTGTCATTTTAAAAAAAATATTAATTCTAGACAAATTTCATTTTTTTTCTCTAAGCTTTGGAACAGCCTGGGGAGTTCATGGGAACAAATACCTGGGAAACTGATGGAACTGTTGATACTGAAGTTCAAAACCAGCTCATACAGAGTAATTAAAGCCTGTGTATTTCCTGCACAAGGGAGGAGAACAAGGATTTTGTGGGTTGTGTGAAAAGTCATGCTCTGCATCTTGTAGGTGTACTAGGTTGTAATATGGGATGCCTCCCTCAACTACATGCAAACAAAATCATCCTGACTGATAGATAAGCACTTTTCTAATCTGTGTTGGCATTCAGGATGATCCAATTCCACTTTGATGTTTTATCTTTGCTAGATCTGTGGCAGAGAAGTCACGCACATCTGTCCCTTTGTCGTCCTATTTTATCACAACTGATTCTCTCATTTTGACCTAAGATTAGCAGTTCAGGAGTTCAGTGCTTCACTTAGCTGAATGCTCACGGTTGCTGGTGTGACGAATTGGAGAACATGTCTCTGGGGAAATGGCCCATTTGTGGGAGAGAGAAGGATAACCGAGTGCTTGACTCACTGTAAGGATTGACTGTACAAATAAGGAGCAATGGTGAAACTTTGGACCATGGGTAGGTAGGAACTCTAGATGAAACTGGGGATGAAGAGCTTCTGGGGGCTGCTACAACCTGCAGAATTAAGTGCGTGGCCAGAGGCGGGCAGGGCAGAAGAGGAAGAGCTCTCCTGGAAGGGAACAGAAAGGCTTGCCAAGGGTGATTCTTAGAGGACGGATTAGGAGAGGGCCATCAGACCAGAACCGTGCTTTGAAAGGGCTGAAGAATCAGGTAGTGCATTAGGCAAACATTGCACTGTCCCATGAGCTTATATAAAAGAGGCTTTATTGAGAGCTGTGCGGTATTTTATTGTGACTTGAGTATGGCTTGGAAACTTGAACCAATTACCTGGTTTTTATTTTTCCCAGTTTTTAAGTTAGAATTAAACTTTTTGAGGCCTGATATGTGATTGTTGAGTTACAGGGATAGTGATAATCAGTTGAAAAATGTTAGTTGGCAGTAGAAAAGATGTCTGGGGTATGTATCATATCAGAAGGTCTGGGCAAATATTTTCTCTTTCTCCACCATCTGAACCTCCATGTACAGGACCTGGGTTGTAAGGCCAGAACTTGCCTTTGGAAGAGTTTTGAGGATCTCACAAAGTTATTGCTGCTCACGCTTAAAGTTTTGAGCCTTACGCAGCGTGTATTCTCACAGTGTGTGATTGCTTTTTGTCCCTTTCTCCTTCCAAAACCTGTGAAAATGCTTCTGTTGGTGTACAAACTGCTTGTTGTTACAGTCTTCAGGGATAAATAGCATTTCTGCTTAGAGGACTTTTTGGCAGTTTTTACTGTCTCTTAACTCTGTTTGAAGGAGAAGGTCTCACTAAGGCTGCCTGACTCTTGCTTTGTTTCGCACTGATGAATTCAGAGAAAGGAGAGATGAGCAGCTCAGGTGGAAGTAAGCTCCCTGTTGATTTCTTTGTGTGATCTTCCAAGCTGAATTCTTAGCTCACTGTGGCCTGAGGCCGATAACGTGATTTTCTTCCTCAGTTCTGTCAAGTGATGTCAGCCAGTGACTGCTATTTCTACAGTGAGACTGGAGGAAATAGCAGGCATTAGAAGAAAGAATGAAGGAAAAAATCCAAAGAAATTGCTGAGTAGCTCATTTGGATTTTATGGGTGCCTCCTTGCATTTTACATTTGTACTCTCAAGAAACATGTAGATCTGGGAATACGTGTCTTTATGTGTTTTGTGGAGGTGTTCTAGCTGGTACTTTGGATGCCTCAGTTGCCTTACTTGGACACTAGTCATGTCTGATGTTCTTCCTAAGATGTAGTATGGTCTGTAGTTTTTTACACAGTGATGCTAGAACATGGTGTTCTTGTGCCTTACCAAAACAATCAGCATGGGGTCTCCAGTGTTTTTTTGTTGAACTTTTTTGTTTGTAGAGTTAGCGTTCTGTAGCAAAATACTGATTGTTCCCAAGTGTCAGGACAACGAGGTTTATGTTACCTCACTTTGCCCTCGTAGTAATAAAGGAATGTTACTTCATTTAATAATACAGCCATGGGGTAAGTGCCAGACAGAGCCTACAAGGGTCTTCAGCTTTTGTTTCTGCTGCTTTTTACACTGGTAACTCAACACAGCACTGTATTTTATCACCTGATGAGATGCATCCATGGGTCCTGAGGGAACTGGCAGATGAAGTTGCTAAGCCACTATCCATCATATTTGAGAAGTCATGGCAGTCCGGTGAAGTTCCCCTGACTGGAAAAGGGGAAACATAACCCCCATTTTTAAAAAGGGAAAAAAGGAAGACCCGGGGAACTACAGGCAAGTCAGTCTCGCCTCTGTGCCTGGCAAGATCACAGGGCAGATCCTCCTGGAAACTGTGCTAAGGCACATGGAAAATAAGGAGGTGATTGGTGACAGCCAGCATGGCTTCACTAAGGGCAGATCATGCCTGACAAATCTGGTGGCCTTCTACAACAGGGTTACAGTGTTGGTGGATAAGGGAGGAGCAACTGACATCATCTACCCGGACTTGCACAAAGCATTTGATGCTGTCCCGCACGACATCCTTGTCTCTAAATTGGAGAATTGACAGATGGACCACTTGGTGGATAAGAAATTGGCTGGATGGTCGCACTCAAAGAGTTGTGGTCAACGGCTTGATGTCCAAGTAAAGACCAGTGACGAGTGGCATTCCTCAGGGGTCGGTATTGGGACCGGCGCTGTTTAACATCTTTGTTGGTGACATGGACAGTGGGATTGAGTGCACCCTCAGCGAGTTTGCTGACGACACCAAGGTGTGTAGTGCAGTCAACATGCTGGAGGGAAGGGATGCCATCCAGAGGGACCTTGACAGGCTTGAGAGGTGGGCCCGTGCAAACCTCATGAAGTGCCACAAGGCCAAGTGCAAGGTCCTGCACATGGGTCGGGGCAATCCCAAGCACAAATACAGGCTGGGTGGAGAATGGACTGAGACCAGCCCTGAGGAGAAGGACTTGGGGGTGTTGGTTGATGAGAAGCTCAACATGACCCGGCAATGTGCGCTTGCAACCCAGAAAGTCAACTGTATCCTGGGCTGCATCAAAAGCAGCATGACCAGCAGGTCAAGGGAGGTGATTCTCCCCCTCTACTCCACTCTTGTGAGACCCCACCTGGAGTACTGCGTTCAGCTCTGGGGCCCCCAACATAAGAAGTACATGGACCTGTTGGAGCGAGTCCAGAGGAGGGCCACAAAGATGATCAGAGGGCTGGAGCACCTCTCCTGTGAAGACAGGCTGGGAGACTTGGGGTTGTTCAGCCTGGAGAAGAGAAGGCTCCAGGGAGACCTTATAGCAGCCTTCCAGTACCTGAAGGGGGCCTGCAAGAAAGCTGGAGAGGGACTTTTTACAAGTGCATGTAGTGATAGGACAAGGAGTATGTTGCGTCCCAACCTGAGAGGAGGGAGGAGAGTGACCAAGGTTCTAATGATCCCCTCGGACTAAATTAAGGTGAAATGACACCAAACAACCGATTAAACATTTTATTTTAACACAGAAGTAATTTGAACTTGGAAAGGCAACTTGAACTTGAAAACATGGAAAACATTGGTGGTTGTGGGTTCTTATTTGTAAAAGAAGAGAAAAGTAAAGGGGGGGGGAGAGATAGGGAAAGAGAGAGAGATATCACCACCCTTGGATCCTACGATGAACCAGCGCCAATAACGACAATGACGACAGACGTGATGATCCGGGGCGGGGGGGGCACGCCAGTCTCTTTGTGGTAGTGTCTTTTATCGTCTAAGCCCCGCCTTTGGTTATGCCCCCCCGTGAGTTTATATGGTTCTTGTTCCAGAAGGTTCTAAACCTTCTGAGCCTGCGCCATTGGCGGGGGTTGGTTGCGAGGGGTCTTCCGGGCAGTCATAAGCCCCTTCCTCGAATAAACTGTGTGACCCCTGACCACATTTGGCAAGTCGTTATGTGAGGCCCCACAGAACCTGGGACTGTGCGTCCTCCGTCGCCCCTCCTTGTCCCATGTCAATCAACCCCCTGCACACAGTTCGTTACAGTGTTTGAGACATCAACTCGTATTAACTTTCAGTCCCTCACAGGCTAATGGCTTTAAACTGAAAGAGGGTGGATTTAGATTAGGTACAAGGAAGAAATTCTTCCCTGTGAGGGTGGTGAGGCACTGGAGCAGGTTACCCAGAGTAGTTGTGGATGCCTCATACCTGGAAGTGTTCAAGGCCAGGTTGGATGGGTCTTTGAGCAGCCTGATCTAGTGGAAGATGTCCCTGCCCATGGCAGGGGGGTTGGAACTAGATATCTTTAAGGTCCCTTCCAACCCAAACCATTCTATGATTTTTGAGACTAGTGTGACAATGGGTGCTGCAGTCCAACCCAGGTTTCTTCAGCCTTAGTAGGGAAGCATCTCCAGGTTCCTGGAGGAGCAATATGGCAGAAACAGCCATGGTATTTCAAAATGTGCATGTAAGTTCTTGTGTTTTTCTTAAATTTCAGGAGGGTAGGTTTGGGCTTGTTCAGGGATCTGTTTCGCAGGATCTCGTTGTCCTGGCAGGCAAAGGAGCCCAGACAGCTGGTTGATCTTCCAGGACATCCTCCTCCAAGCACAAGTGCAGTCCATCCTAACATGCAAGAAAGCAAACAAAAATGGTAGGAGGCCAGCAGGGATGAACATGGAACTGTTGATTGAGCTCAAACACAGAATGGAAGTGTCAGGAAGGTGGAAATGGGGATGGATAGCCAGGAGGAATATAGAATTGTTGCCTGAGCATACAAGAATGGAGACAGGAAAGCCAAAGCCCAGCTGGAGTGAGGGGTGTGAAGGGCAACCAGAAGAGCTTCTGTAAGTACATTGGCAGCAAGAGGAAGGCTAAGAAACATTTGGGGTCACTGCTCTGAGTCCCTCCTGACCAAAGACTGGTGAAGGTGGAGGTACTCAGTGCCTTTTCTGGCCTTGTTTTTAACTGGTTAAACCAGTACTTGTTTTTCACTGAGCAAAATGAAGGAGTTGTACTCATACCCCTCAATGAGGGATGATCAAGTGAGAAGAGCTGTCTGATTTGCATTCTGACGTGGATGAGTGACATCAGCCTGAAACCTGTGCTGTCGGTCATACCTGGCAGTCTGCTTGGGAGCCAAACACTCGGCGGTCAGAGCAGCCTAGCAACGAAGGAGTTTGCAAGCGGAGCACAAGGTATGGAAGTTAGTAAGTAATTTATGCTGGATAACGAAGATGTTCACTGGAGATCTAGGTAAGCAAGTTTGTTTGCTTGCTGGACTTCCATTTGCAGCTTCTAGCATTTGTTTGGGCATTTTATGCTTTTTCTGGGACAGAGGTCTCCCTCCCAAAAGAGGGTATATATGAAAATTGTTGCCTTTGAACAGAGCAGCACGTGACCAGCCTGCACCAAAGTATGAGATAGGGTTAATGTTGGTGAAAAGCTGGAAAGTCTAGGAATGAAGGCAGAGCAACCCAGCTTTCTCATTGGGCTGAAAAGATGTTTTCTTAGTGGGTTGTGGAGGCAAACTTCACCTTTCTGCTTTTAAAGTTAGGAGTGAGGAATCAAGCTTCTGTTGGACTAGTAGTGGAAGTAAACAAATAGTGAAAAGTTCCTTGAAAAAGTTGAAGAATTGCAAAATGAATTTATTCTTGGGTGGGCAGCAGACATGAAATAATTTGATAGGAAATGTCAGCTGGTAGGTCTAAGTGAGGAAAACATCTGAAAGCCAGGAAGTTGAGGATAACTGGTCATTGGTGGAGAAACAAAGCTGCACAAATAATTTCAAATTTTCAGGCAGCTTCCAAAGAAGAGGATGTGGAGAACAAAGTCTGGGTGAGGAGAGTGAGCCTGGAGAACACAGCGTTGATGATTACAAAGGGAAGGAGATTGTGGTTTTGTTTCTTTCGCTAGTAGTCAGAGTTGAAAAACAGCCTTATTTCATGCAAAAACAAAGGGGACATTCTGCCAGAAGTTGCAGTTTTAGGGAAAAGACAAGGGCATTCAGAATCACAAGAGAAAGTGATGAGAAAGCTGGGGAACAGAGGAGAAATAAAGCAGAATTAGCTGCAGGTAAAAAGAGATTTGTACCCAAGATTCATACCAGAATCCATCCATGTGGTTGGAGATTCTGCATCAGTTATGGCCAGAGCAAGCAGGTTTATAATAATCGCCAAAAGAAGTTCAAAGAAATGGAGGTGTAGAGGGTGGTGGGTTTTGTAGGAAAGTTACTTTGACAAAGAGAGTGAGGAGAAGGCATGCCAAGAGAGTGAAGGTCAATAGGTGGTTCATGGACTGGAACTAAAAGGAAAGATTTTGATTTTTTGTGTTTGCCATGGGAGGACATTCTTAGAGAGGCATTTTTCTTAATTGATAAATTTCAGCTGAGTCCCTTGGACACTGTCCATCTGTGGTTAAATTCGCTTGATGATAAGAAAAGCCTTAAAATGGTGAAGAACCAGCAGAGGGATAGGGAAAGAGAGGGATCTCAGGCAAGGGGAATGTTGTTACGGATAAGGCAATATCAGAAAGTAGGTGTGACGCCAGGATAGCTAACAGGGATGAGGAAATGGAAATGAACATATCAAAGCTGAAGTGAAATTTGAAAAGGTTAATGTATTCTCTTCAGGCAGGAGATTGGAAGTAGCTAATCTCTGTCTTAGCATGCTGAAAATAATGGTACATGTAATTAAGACTTTTGGAGGAAAGATTTTTTTTGTCTGTAAATTTTACCGAATCTTTAGTGACAATACTTGATATATGTTAGAAAAAATGTGTTAAAAATCTTAGAAAAAATACATGAAGAAAAAATCATCCCAGCAACTATAAACCCAGTATTATGATCTTTAATGTGAAGGTTTTTTTAAAAAAAAAAAAAGAGGACAAAAAACCCCTGGAGACTAAGATTAAGAGATTAAATATAATATGGGTGTTCAAAAGATAGCCTATGTCACATTAATCTGAGCTTTCTTTGTTAAAATTATTTATTTCTGCATAAGAGAGGTGCAGTAAACTTCATGTCTGAACTTTTAACTTCTCTTGTGCAGCTGTAACAGGTAGTTTTAGTTAAAGTACAAGACATCAGGATTATGAGAAGTATCAAATAGGTAAGAAACTGCCTGGAAGAGCTATCAGGAGAGAATTTACCCATGGAATTCTTGAATAATTGATTAACAAGATTCAAATGCATAATCTGCAGTGGTAACCCAAATTCAGGAAGTATGGACCAGAGTAGGACTAGAATACAATGGCTCTTCCAATTTGAAATAGCAGGGAACTTTTATAAATATGCAGAGGACTCTGTTTCTTGACCCCAACTGCTTCTCAGAAAGATGGGACAAGCCTCTCCATTTTGGTCTCCAGCATATCAAGATTTAAGAGGCTTTTTTGGGTTTAATTATTTCAGCCATAGCCCCATGTCAAAAATAAAGCGACTTGAATCGAGAAGCAATGTAACTGCATCCTTATGGTGGTGTGCTTCCACATGAACTAATAATTTCCCCTGTGGCAGTACTGTGCTGCTGGTGGTTAATTAAAGTCCTGGGAAAACTGGCTATACCAGGAAGTCTTCTGCAGGAATACCTGCGCAGGTTCTGGCAGCAATGTTGTTAACATGATGCTGCACTTAAGCTAATAAGCCTTGGCAGACCTAAACAGCTTGGCCCAGAGCCGCTTCGGGGATGTTTGTACCTGTGGCATTGTCCATTCACAAACCTGTATAATCCACCTGCAGACAATGGACCCCTCTGGTATAATCAAGAACTGGAGGGCCTTCGTAGCCAGAGTGAGAGGAATGAGGTGACCTTGAATAGCACGGTGTGCAGAGTTGTGTATTTGGGGACTAACAGCAGAAATTTGTATGAAAAAATGCAGATATTAATGCTAGACACGCCTCTCAGAAATCCTGCTCAGAAACAGATCTAGTCAGAAACAGAGGAATGTGCAAAGAAAGGTTTTCCATTTCTCTGGCTGTAGGTAGTTGTATTAGCTATATACAATATAGAGAGGATTAGAAGCAGTGGACTTGTTTAGCCTAGACAGTGAACTATGAGAGAAGAGTACTGTTCTATAAACAGTAAGAACAACTTGTTTGTGGTGAAACCCATTGTTGTGTTTTAAGCCCAGCTGGCAACTAAGCTGAATAGGTCCCACACTATCCAATACATCCTCATTAACCACCACTCCCCTTCCCATCCTTTGATATAATACACACACATCATTCCCTTAGTCTGTGGACTACCCCTATAAAATGTCTTTAAAATGTCCACAAAATGGCCATTGAGTTCATTTAGTCCATGGCTTTGGGCCCCATCTGTTATGGTGGTCACTCAGGACAGGAGAGGTGGTGTGTTGCGTGGAGTTATTGGGCACCAAAGCCAGCTCAGGTCGGGTCACTGCTGCACTTGCACTGCTTCTTGTAAGGCTTGTCCTCCATTGGTTCAGGTGGTTCCTGCTATAATTCCTATAACCTGCAACTCAAATAATGCGTTACAACAATTTAAAGGTATTTCCATAACAGTCTCCACCCCTGGTCCCTTTGGGCCAGGTTATAGGGTTTAAAATTGCAATGAACTCCTTCTCTGCTCCTAGCCTGGCTAGCAGCAAGGACTTCCTGCTATAGTAATCCCCATAACATGCAACTCAAATCCTCGGTTACAACAATTTAAAGGTATTTCCATTGCAGTCTCCACCCCTGGTCCCTTTGGACCGGACCGTCAGGTTTAACATTGCAATGAACTCCTCCCCTTGCCCCTGCTCCGGCTTTTACTTATCCACAGACTGCAGTCCCTTAGGGGAGCACCTGCTCCAAGTGGAGCCTTATCTATGAGCCACAGTCTCTTCAGGGGGATACCTGCTGCAGCATAGACTTATCCGCAGCCACTGTCACTTTGAGGGACACCTGTTCCAGCCTGGCCTTATCCATGGGCCACAGTGCCTTCAGAGATATACCTGCTCCAGTGTGGCCTTGCCCATGGCTGCAGTTCCTCCAGGGGTGTACCTGCTCTGTCATGGGCGTATCCAAGGCCACACGCTTTGAGGTGCTCCAGCATGACCTCATGCACAGCCACTGATGCTTCAGGGTGTACCTGCTGCCGCATGGACGTATCCACAGCCACAGATACTTTGAGGTGTACCTTCTCCACCATGAACTTACCCTTTCGCCGCAATCCTTTCAGAGGTATACCTGCTGCAGTGCAGACATAACCACGACCACAGACACTTCGAGAGTACCTGCTCTGGTGTGGACTTATTCATAGCCACAGACACTTTGGGGTGTCCTGCTCCCACGTGGACTCATCCACAGGTCACAGTCCCTTTGACTCGAGTTCGCACTGGAGTTCTGGCCTGTCCAGTGCAGCAGCACAGAAACAGCAGCAATGCCTTGGCCATCTGCCAGCCCAGGCATATCGCCATTGCTGTTAATCAAAATGTTCCCAGGCACAGCACAGTAAGATGGTAAGCGGTACAGCAAGCAGCGAAGGCAAAAAAACAGCCACTAACGAGCACTAGACTAATATACAGTAAGGCAAGCAAGCCCCATGGCAAGCACAGGAGCCTGTCAATTAATAGCTAAACAACAACATCTATAAATTCGATCGAGCGCATTCCACTCAAATCTATTGTTATCTCAAACCCTTCAAGCCCCACGTTGGGTGCCAAAAACAACTGTCATGATTTAACCCCAGCTGGCAACTAAGCACCACCCACCCACTCCTTCACTCCCCCGTGGTGGGATGGAGGAGAGAATCAGAAGAGTAAAAGTGGGAAGACTTGTCGGTTGAGATAAAGACAGTTTAATAAGTAAAGCAAAAGCTGTACTCACAAGCAAAGCAAAACAAGGAATTCATTCGCTACTTCCCATCGGCAGGCAGGTGTTCAGCCATCTCCAGGAAGGCAGGGCTTGATCACATGTCATGTAACGGTGACTTGGGAAGACAAACACCATCACTCCGAACATCCCCCCCTTCCTTCTTCTTCCCCCAGCTTTATATGCTGAGCATGACGCGATATGGTGTGGAATATCCCTTTGGTCAGTTGGGGTCAGCTGTCCCAGCTGTGTCCCCTCCCTACTTCTTGTGCACCCCCAGCCTACTCGCTGGTGAGGTGGTGTGAGAAGCAGAAAAGGCCTTGACTCTGTGTAAGCACTGCTCAGCAATAACGAAAACATCTCTGCATTATCAATAGTGTTTTCAGCACAAATCCAAAACATAGCCCCGTACTAGCTACTATGAAGAAAATTAACTCTGTCCCAGCCAAAACCAGCACACCCAGTGTTAATGCAAAAACAAATGGCATTAAAATTCTTCATCATGGTTATTTTGTACCCACCAGAGGGTTTAGGAACAGCTTTCTAGTATGAGCAATTGATGCGAAAACATTGAGACACCTCTAATACAGCTTGGTACCCTTATTGAAGGGATTATTGTTGCCTGTCATAGCAAAAAGCTGAAAGTGGCCCAGTGAAGTCTTGGCCAGTCCTAAAATTAACAGCTTCCTGAGGTAGAGAGGAGGATGAAACAACTTAGCAAGTTGTATGGTGGAATTTGGAAAGAAGTTGGAAGTGCTGTGCTATTGGGTTCAGAATTCCTACAGCAAAGACCAAAATTACTGTCACATCAGTGTTACCAGGATCTGCTGTGCTGAGGTTAAGGCAGGGGGAGGAGGGTTGGGGGAAGGAATATCGGTTAGTCAAAAAGCAAATTAAAAACTCCAGTGTAAGCTTTTTATTTTAAAAAATGTATCTTTTTCTCATTTTAAAAGCAAATTGAAAACTCCAGTAAAATATTTTCTTTTATGATGGATCTTCATATTATCTTAACAGTATAAGCAGTGAACAGTGGCTAATGCAATAATGTCTAGCATAACGCTGTAGCTGTAAACTTCAGGGCAGATACCTACACCTAGTCTTCTTCAGAGTGAGAGGGTAATTACCCAGTTCTTTACAAAGACTCATCAGTCTTTTCTCTCCCTCTGTTTCTCCTCCACCCTTATCTTCTATATTCACATGTGTAAATTTACATGAGTATTCATGTACCTATATATTAATGTTTAGCTTGGGAATAGATTCTGTAAGTGAAGCAGCGGGATAAGTCTTTGAAGATGTAAGCAACAATTATGTTTTCTGGGTAAACCTGCTTAGCAATTTTACCTGTGAGACAAGGAGTAACCTTTCTAGCTAGATGCCGTGCTTCTTCTCAAACAGCTCTGCTTTGAAAGTGAAACTATATAAATATGTCCCTAAGGCGTTTAAGTATAGCAGTGTTCCTGATCTATGGCCCAGGGTTCAGGGAGCCCTGCAGTGCTGCTCTCTGCTGCAGCGTGCATATACTGCAGGTGCACTGCTGCTGGCCAGCACAGCAGTTTCTGTTTTCCTTGGAGCAGCTCAGGCAGCCTGACAGCAGAGACCTTTGTAACTCTAAGGATTCAGATAAAACCAACAAGTTTAAAAAAAAATCAGGAAAGACAAGATTTAACAAACTGAATACAGCGGACAGGGCTGCAGGGCTGCACAAAGTCCAGTTGCTTCAAGCCCTTCTAGCTGTATCAACTTAAAGGAGCTTTGCTGGATTATATATTGAGTGCCTGATCTTGTCACGGTATAGGCTCGATGAGTGCCAAAGCCTTGTCCTCCCTGTCCCCATGGCATAGCTGTGATACTTCTCTATTCTTGATTTCATCCTTACATGTATATTCTACAACAAACTTGATGCTGTTATTCCAGCGTTTACTATTTTGCTCACTGTTTGTGAAATCCTAAGGCTGATCTGTTTAGTGTCAGGTATGGGAGAGTGTTTTGTAGTGTTGGTTTTTTCCTTTGTTCTTGCTGAACTCTTCTTTGTGTGAGAGGCTGTCTCTCTGTTATACTTGTATTCAGAGCTGGAGGGCTTCACCCTGTATATTATTACAAAGCTAAGAGTAATAACACAGGGTGCTCTATGAGGCATAAAGAACTTTTGAGAAAGAAATGGACCCGCTTATACTTTTCTGTGGGTGCTCAAAGGGCATTTTAGACACACCATTGTCTTCAGCTTTCCAGCTGCTTCAACTTGGGAACTTGGCCTGTGTAAATGGCAAAAGGTAAATACGTTGCTTCATACTGTGCCCTTTTCTATATTTTTGTGATGTGTAAAGATAGCTGCAGAGGTAAAGAAATCTTCCAGGAAGGTGATCCTGACTATATATAGTTTGCACACGAGAGGAGATTAGATAATGGCTGTTTACTTCCTTAGCACTTTTAATCTAAGAATATTCCCCCTAAGCAAATTGGAAGACTTATTTTATGTACTCCCCACAGAGAGCCCTTGGCAGAGTTCAGCTGCTGTCCTCTACCAAGTGTGTGTTGCATCTTTTTGTGTTGCTGCCAGATATATAGGGTTCTGGAGGGAGAATCCTTCGTTGTGTAATTGTAAAGCTAGCTATTATGGCAGCTTTCCCTAGCATGCCTGCTGTCTCTGCACTGTGGGATAACCCTGTGGTGCTGAAGAAATGTTTTCTGAAGAGCTGAGGCAGGAAGTGTACTTTCTCTCCGTAGTTCTCCTAGGTATTCCTGATGTCCTGATGCTTTTCCTGACTAGAGCTGAGATTTTTAACAGCTAAGAAAGTTTACCAGCACTTTTGAGGCTGGTTTCTTTCATGTTTTGTAAAGCTCTTTGTAATTCCGACACCTCGCTTCGGTTATCTGACTTTTCTAAGCTGGTGTCCAGTACCTATCTGAGGTTCACAAGCTGTTTTGGAACACTGTTACCATGCTTCAAAGTGACAGTGTGTTGAATTCATCGTAGGCTAAGCCCATAACTCATACAGTTTGCTTCTACATAGACACTTTCTGCTCTATAACTGTAGAGTTTTGTGCAGAAACCTGTGTTCACACCGTCTGCTGGAGACTCAGGGACATCCTGAAAACATGGTTCACCGAGGCTGTGAGGTTCAGCTCAATAGCCAGCATGTCCCATGGGCTTATGTCTGTGTCACCCAAATGGAGCTGTACTGGTTAATGGCATGTTTATTGAGTAGTCTGAAAAGCTTTCTCTAGCAAGTATGTATGTGTGCTTCAGCTAGCTTCTCTCTTTTTAATGCACAATGAGCCCCATCACCATTCTTCCACGGTCCTGGCTTCAGGTGCCTTTGCTGAATCACCAAAGGCAAGACGGAAAGGGAACTAGTGCTAAAGGATCCTACAGCCCTGCCAGAGGAAAAGGGAACAGACAGTGGGGAGCAGATGTTCCCACCTTAAAACAGCCTTGATGGGGGAAGTTAGGTTATACTCTAGGCCCCAGAGAGTTGTAGAGACTCGAGATTTGGCAGGCAACTTAAAAACTGTTGCATCTTGATTGTCAGGCTCTTAAAACGGAATTCGAAGAGTCTGTAAACCCTGTTTATCTTCATTTTATGTGCCAGTGACTTTTGTCCAGACATTGCACCGGAAGGAGAGCTAGCAGAAGGAATGGATAACAGGCTGGAAGTGGGAACAAAACCGCAGTTTCCAGAGTCCCAGAAGCTGCACCAGAAAGAAAATACTGTGATTATTGTCAAACTGAAAGCTGGTAAAAGACCTGGGTGTTCTTTTTGGTGCTAGTGAAGTTGGATATTAGCCTTACTGCCACTTCTTTTGGTTGCAGTTCTGCAGTATATCAGGCTCTTGATTTTTAGGAGGTATTTTTATGTTGTGGGTTTTGGTATCAAAAGCTGAAATCAGGGAATGCGGGAAGGAGGAGAAGAATGCATTTTTAGTAAGATGGTTTTCCTTTTTCTTTGGGGAAAAGGGGGAAGTGTTTTCCTGCTTTGTATATCTTAAAGGGTCAGAAAGTTTGCATCCACTTGGTATCAATTACACATGTATTTGTAATATCAGCTTTGTCATCATGCTGAATTGGCTGTGCATGCTCCAGGAGAAATGAGAGTCAAATTTGAAGAAATAGGGTCCTGTTCTTCCCTGTTGTAGTCAGATCAAAAGACACATTGAGATGAATAATATAGTCCAAATCAAGAAAAGACATTATGATTCAGATGATATCCCTCAGACTCTGCAAAATTCTGGAGTAAGGCAGATCTTCAGTTTAACTAACAAAGAAACTACTTCTGAATTAAAGGTATCTTCAAAATCAAATATATCATCCATTTTCAATTTGTTAGGCAGTTGTTCTTGCAGAAAATGGGCCAGGGTTTGGGCCTCCGCTGGGTGAGATGCTTTATGATACTCAGGTCAGACACTTAAATTATATGCTTTTTTGCTTGTTTTGGTAACATGGCATTTCCCGTGTGCTGTTCAGATGATCTTACTGGGCATCTCGTTCTCACGCTTCCCCTTTCCTTATTCTGTGCCTGCACAGAGTCTGTTTGACTTCTGTTCAGAGCTTGTGTTCGGGGTATTTGTTGTTACCAGCAAGAATGAGCAGCCTGTGTTGGAGGGCAGTGCGGCTCATATTTGTGTATGAGGTAGAATTATCTGGCAACAGTATTTTTGTGTTGAATGCTTTGTTACACCCATTCCACTTTTTTTTATGCTGCTAAATTATCTGATCATGTATGTAAATCCCACCTTCAGGCATGATCTTTAAACTTACATTAAGAATCCAGCTTACCACTCTAGCACAAAAATTCTCACCTGGAAGTACTTTCCTTAATCATTTAAAGCAGAAAATAGATCTTTTTTTTTTTTTTTTTTTTTTTTTTAGGTAAAGTCTGAGCATAATATTAATTATAATGCATACGCACACATGCACACAGTGGAATTGCAATGTGTAAATAGAAACAAATAAATACAAAAGATCAAAGACTAAAAAATAAGGATATGTTCATATAAAAGGACAGCTGGCAGCCAGCCCTGGAGCAGACTTGCAGCATCTTCGTGATACCAAGTTCTCAGTCCTGTAGAAAGGAACCTATGAACCTGAGAAGCTGCAGTATTAAACTTAAATCTTTCCGATACATCTTGCTGAGAACGACACTTATGTTCTGTTGAATTCTGAGGTACTTATCTCCATTTTAGCCCCTTTTTGGTTCTGTGCCAGGAGTCAGCAGTCACTGAGCACCTGATAAAAATCTGCGAGCAGGTTATCAGTTCCTTGGGCACTGATGTGTTCCACACCTCTTCTCCTGTCACAGCCAGATGCACCCTCAGTGAGGGTGTAATCCTTGCTCTACTTCACTGGCTTGTGCTGACAGGTTTGCTGTGTGCGAGGCTGTCCTCAGTTTATTCTGGTCTCTCTTCCTTCCAGGATGGCACGCTCTCTGAATGAGTGGCTGTGGCAGCATGAGTTCTGGCTGCCCCCAGGAATCACCTGGGAGGACATGCAAGAGTCTGAAGATGTCCATTACCCTCAGCCTCGTGATCTCCTGCTCAGTATCCCTTTTGCGTTAATCTTGGTGGTCATTCGATGTGCCTTTGAAAGGTAAGTTATTTAGTACTATTTGGGGGTTTTTAGGGATAATGCTGGCAGTTTGGGTCCCAAAGCTGGCTCTATTGTCTGTGCCAATGTATGACTGAAGAGGTCCACAGAAACTCCAGGTCATAAAGTCTGCTGACATACATTTTTCAGCTCTTCTTTTCCAGCCCTGTGTATTGGCTAAAGAAGTGTGTTGAATATAGAACACAAACCCTACCCTTAAGGTCTAATTATAAGCAATGTGACTTCCTACACTTAAAACAGGTAGACCGTAGATGAGGTTTATGCTTGTGTTTTAGAAGGCAGACACAATATTTTGTGTTCTGTTGCACATTACTTGCTGTTTCTAGGTCGAGTGCAGTGGCAGTCATGTTTAGACTACCCAAATAGAGTTAAGTCTCCTTTAACTTGGGTAATGGGGATCTGGGGTATTGCACCTGACAGACAAGCCTGAATAAGATGCATTAGATTGGGCTGAGTCATCTGACCTCAGAATCAGCACTGCATAACCACACGAACTGACCACTGCTCTGGGTTCAGGAGTGTCATTTCCTTGGGAGTGCCATATAGGTACATTTGTAGCTGCTTCTTTCTGGCCAGAGCCATTTGAGTGTTTTGCATATCACTCTTCAGCACAGATAATTTGGGGGTTATGGCAAGGGCATAGCTAGATATCCTGCAGGCTTCATTGACTCTGAGTTTCATAAAGGTCCTGAGCTGGTGCTGTTGCTTTATGCAGTTTAGTCAATAGTTAGTGTGATCTGCAACACAACATGATTTGCTGGTGGATAACTGATATTTACCATAGTGTCAGCCATTGTCAAGGCTTCAGAGTAAGTCCCCTTTCATGATTTTGAATACTCTTCAAAGTGGTCTTCACTGGATTGAAAAATCCCTATTCCTAGTTGCTGATCGAAGAGGTAATCTTTTAAAATAGTTTAGTAAAGTCTACAGTGGTTTTAAGCTTAGAAAGAGGGAAAAAAGACAATTAAAATGTTTTTGTCATCTTTTCTAAAAAAGTGGCTGCACAAGAAAATGGAAGCAGACCTCTGTAAGCTAAAAAGATGTTTCTTCTCCAGATTCCCTGTGATAAAAGGACAGCTTGGAAAAGTTTATAGAAGTTGAAATGATTCAGAGCTCTGCTGTGAGAATGTTTTTAATTAAAAAAAACCCAACAAATTATAGCCAGTATTTTTACGTAAACACAAATGCATGAATGATTCTTTAAATGTTTTGTGATGATACAAAGTTGGAATCCAAATCTCTTCTTTGTAAACAATACGTTTGATGTGCATTCCAAAAATTCCATTGATTTTATCCTGCATTTTCCTGGGGACATAGGTGTCTCTGTTACCTCCACTGATGTGGGAACCAAGGTGCTGTAGGTAACCATTAAAACACAAGCGACTCACATTTCTTCCTTGCTGATCTGCAAGACATGGCTGGATACAATACTCCTTCAGGTAGGCACTGTCAGTTGGTGACTTGGACACATTTGCAGTGTGAAGCTGGAGATTAGCCCCCATGCCCTTCATTGACTAGTACTGTCCAGTTCTAGGCTCCCCAGTACAAGACATGAACAGGAAGAAGAAGGAGCCAAACTCTTCGCAGTGGTGCCCAGTGATAGGACAAGAGGCAATGGGCACAAATGGAAACGTGTGATACTCCATCTGAACATAAGAAAATGCTTTTTTACTGTGAGGGTGGTCAAACATTGGAACAGGTTCCCCAGAGGGGGAATGGAGTCCCCAGCTGTGCAGATGCTCGAAACCCAGCTGGACACAGCTGTCCACAGTCTGCTGTAGCTGACCGTGCTTGAGCAGCAGAGGTGGGCTGGATGATCTCCAGAGGTCTCTTTCAGCATCGATTCTGTGCTTCTGTGACTCTGTCCCTTTATTCCACTTCCTTCTGCCACGCTGCTCCTAGTCAATCTAAATATCTTTTTCATCTGCTTTAAGATGCTGATGGCCAGGTAAAAAGATTTTTTTCTTTCCCATCCAAGTGCTGCCTCAGCTGGGAGACTTTCCACAGGCCTGGTCCTGCTTATTAATTTTAAAGCTGTTTTGATTCACAAACTTCATTAAATAAAAGCTTCTTGTCACACCCTTAAAAAAAGATAATATCACAAGCCCATTTTACAGGTCCAGGAAACCTATAATCATACCACTATCTTACCTATGCCCATTACAAGCCAGTGTTCTGAGCTGTATTCTTGTTTGTCCTAACTCTCTGCAGTCATTTATTTCAACATGACCTTTTCTCAATCATTACTGTTTCACGCTCAGTTCATCCTGGAGAAGAAAGCTTTCCCTAGTGAATGGGAGGTATGAATCAAGTCCTCTGTTCCTCCGTTACCTTGTGCGTACAGTGGCGCTAGCCCTGTTTAAAATAATTTGCACAAAGTTTGAGAATTGCAGACTGAAAGGATGTGTCTGTTATTTCTCATTCTCCATGTAGATGGCCTTTACTGTGTAGCTTTGTACATCTCGTCGGTGGGTCAAAATGAGTGTATGTAACTAGTATACAAGTTTGGTTTTGGTGGCTTTAGTTTGGTCTCTGGCAATTTATTCTACCCTCACTTATTACTTGCAACTGTACATCAGGTGCAAAGCAGTTTTTTCTCTAGATATGCTCTGTGTTCCTGGTGGTGCCTGCTCTGGGATTTCAGAAATGCTGTAATGTGTTCATGTCATTTATCTGTGTCAGAACTCCAGGAAAATACTAAGAGGCAGGAGAAGCCCAGAGGATTTTCTCCAGTCCCTCATTCAGCAACAGCATCAGCCACCGTGCTTGGCTGATGGTTCCATCTTGGTTTGGAGATGCAACCTGGGAAAGACCCCACTTCCTCGAGCATGGATTTTCCTCTCCTTGGCACCTGCTGGCTGAACTGCGAAAAACTGATCCAGCGACATCCTTTTAACAACCAGTTATTCTGTGGATTAGGTGGTGGCTGTGGGAAGAGGACATGAAGTAGCTGGGTGGGGCTTGGGAGAGCTGAGGAGGTTGTGGGTGCAGCCCTGGGGGCGAAGAAACAGCTCACGCTTTGGTGAAGCAACTCTTCTGTGAGCCAGTTTGCTCTGGGGAAGGTGGGAAAACGGGGCATTGAGTGCTGGAGAACAGAAAACTTGTTACCACTGCAGTGCTCCTAGTCTTTGCCACAATACTGAAGCAGGTGCTGGGAGAGGTAGGTAATGATGTCCTGGTAAGAGAGGACCTAGAAGTTGGGAACCTCTCCCCTTTCTTTGATGTTTCCAGATTGTGCTTGTGAGTAGGAGATAGGTCCTGCACACATAAACTGGAGCCTGATTTTAAGCACCTGTATACCTTAGCAGAACTTTTCACTTGACATATGCCTGCAAGCAGGGATATCGGCTTCTCGTCTAGTTCTGTAATGTTTGAGACCCTTTTCCATAAAAATCAAATTCTTGGAGTGCTATGATTATGAAGGAATCACAGCTTCTGTTGCAAAGTGTTTCTTGCCTGTACGGTTAGGAAAATGTGGAAACTGAAGTGCTTTGAGGAATAGTAAAACAGAAAGTTGAAAAACAGAATTTACATCCAATTTAATAGTCTGATTTTGGACTTTAGCAGTGATTTTTGGATGTTGGGGAACTGAAAGCCAATGTAAGTGAATTTGAATCCAAATAGTTCCCAAATTACACTAGAGGAGGGTTTTAGTCAGAAAGATTACGTCTCTTCTTAGGAGGGTTGTGACAGTATGTGAGCCATGTGTTTTACATTAAAAGAAAGGGATACTGTTGATCTACAGGGAACAGATACTTGAACTCAGAACCAGAAGAAAGGTAGAAGAGGACACCCTTTCCAAGTATTTTATTTTGAAATATATCTTTCTGAAACTTATTTTGCACAGAGACTTTTATTGTTGATCAATAATCAGGAAGGATCCTGTTAGGTCCTATAGGCAGTTTTTTTGTGCAAAGATGTGGGACACGTAGTATTTAATTGAAAACTGCGAACTGATTTGACTCAGTTTGGACAGTAGCACTGTAGTGACTTGAGATCTTGTATCAAATGGAACGGTCAGTTTAACTTCAATGTGAAGCATTCTCCTGTAAGCAAGAGAAGGTAGAGACTATTCCAGGAGCACAGAGATAGCCCTCTGCCAAGGGAAAGCATGGGGCTAAAAGAGATTGTGCAGTTCAAAGAATAGAAGTTCTGGTTGCTGCTGTCACTGGTTCTGCATTTCTTAGTACTAGAAGATATTTGCAGAGTGCACCCTTATAAATTCAAAAACACTGGTGGGAGAAAAAAAAAACAACACCCCCTCCCCCAAGTTAAATTATTTCTTGTATCTCGCACTAACTCTGAAAGCCTCTGCAGAAGGTGTGTAGCCCACTTTTGCAAGGTGGGGGAGTATCAATTTACGCCCCTTCATGATTAATCCATTTAGTTTCAACTTCAGCAGGTTTTGCACAAGACTGTTTGTTCTTTGGTGATTACTGAATAAAATGCCTTAGGGTGAACTTTCCTGTGTAAACCATGAAGTGAAAGAAGCTTACTGATGAAGAAGTAGGCTTGAAATGAGAATCATCTCACTGTGTCTTGCCTTACCTACCTGTGGCGAATATGGTACAGTTTAGTCCTCAGACTTTCTCCTGTCTTCCAGAGAGTTGATAAACTGCCATGATGAGACCATCCCTGCAACTGAGATGATGAATCTGTGATGTTGAAATCAGTACAAGCATCATCCTCTTAGGGTTGTGCTTGGAACAAGATTTAACTGAACACTGAGTCAGAACATGCATCCAACATGTACAAACGTCCCTTAGGAAGAATTTCAGGCCTTGATTTCCCAATGATGTTCATAAAAGTAGGATTGGTCCCATAATTCATGGTTAAACTCAAAACTTCAACAACAAAGTAATTGTAACTTTGGTTAATTACACCCTGTCTTCATCAACTGCAACTGGCTTGTTTCTGTTATAGTAAGATTTTATGCCATGACCATAACAAACCAGCAGGAAAGAGAGAGGACAGGGATTAAACAAAACTAAGAAATCAATCAGGATAATTTAAATAGTTTTTCAATAAAAAATTTGTTGGCAAGCTGCCCTGACACCTGGCAGAAACATTCTCTTTCCTTTTAATGTGTCTGGAAAACTTCAGACCCTTCAGTTCCCAATGTGGACTGATGAGAAGCTGCAATAAGGTTCTTCCTCAACAACAGAACTTGATTACATATACCTGTTCAGAGGAGCTTGTATCAAATGACTTACCTTTAAAAAAGAAAGATCAGGAACCACTTAACATAAGAACCAAGACCTAGTGCAGAGCTTAAGGTAAATGTTTTCTCAGTTTCAGTATAGTTACGGATACCACTGAAATACTGTGTCATTGTTCTCAGCACAGGACCTGCTGGCCCAATGTTACCGTTAACCCCTTTTATATTAAACAAATCATAAGATATAATTGAAACATTTCTTAAGAGCAATCAGAGTTAAACCCCCAAATTCCCAATGATGGCTATATTCCTTTGCCATCCAGCAGTCTGCCGCTTGCAGCAATGCCAGGGTGTTGCTGAATTTCACTGAAACTAATCAGCGCTCACACCTAGCTTTTGCAGTAACTGTGTGTCTTGTTGGAAAGCAGCTAGCAAGCACACTTACCCCGGCCCTTCTCTCATGGTAGAAACGTATCTTTTTCATTGGTGTTGGTACATCTTTGAATGTTCCCGTAGCCAGTGATGCCAAAGGAATTTCCCAGAGATGATGAAAAAGAATAACTGATATACAGGCCGATGGGCTGGCTGTGCAAAAGAAAGGTGGAAATCAGCTGTTATATGAGTGAGCAGAATGTGTAACTATGCCTTAATGCAATAGAAGTTATAACATTCCTTAGGTAGCTGGTCTGTTCATAAAATTGCTTTTGATATCTGTTAATTAAATTAAGAAACAAGTTCTTGGAAAGAAAACTTCCAAAAGACCCTTGATCTATAATAGTCCCTAAGCACATGCGCATATGGAGTATAGGCTGTATGGCTAGAAGAGACCACAGGCAACCACACCATAGAATCACAGTCATAAATATATCCCATACTATTTTTAAGTAAAATATCTTTAAGCACCTACACAGTGAAGTAGCTTCTGCAGCTTTTTTGCTGCAAAGTAAAAAAAAAGAAAAAAAAGGAAAAAGAAATCTTGTGTTCCATGTCTGAATCATTAGAGATAACTGATCAGAGGACCTGCCTGAACAGCGTGAAGACTGACCAGGCAGAGCAGGCTTGGGTCTCAGCACTTGCTTCCTCTGCATGGTATTCATCAGCTCGTAACCACTCTCGACACCAATTTACAGTTGATAACCCAGTAACTGTTCAGGGAAGCTGTTAGTACCTTAAGCAAAAAACTTTTACTCCAAAAGGCGGAGATAAGGTTTTGCAGAGATTTTGCATGTTTGGTGTTTAGCAACAGTGCTGAAAAGTGCTTCTAGGCAGACAGTCTGCTCTTTTTTCTAATGAGACTAATTGCATGCCAGTGGCAGTGTGTAAAAGGTAGCGATTAATGAGGAACAACTAATTCTCCAGAAATTCAGGGAGGATGCAGTTAATTTGGGCCTTTTTTTTAAACACTGATTTGCCAAGTTTCTTGTTTGTGCAGTGTCCATGCAAGGACCTCACTTCACACCATTGATGAGGCTGTTTCCTGCTGCCGAGGGAGAATGTGGAGGAGCTGAATTGTCCAGCACAGCAATTCTGTGCTCAGTTTTGTTACCCCTTGATAATTTTTTTCTATTTATGCAGATTTTTTCTTTGCATTATTTCACTGTGAAAGACTGAAGATGCACAGCTAGCATAAGCATCCATTCCTTGTGACTAGGTTTCTAGTTGCTATGTCCTTATTTTACAACCGATGTTTGACTTGCATTAGGAAAAACAGAGGTAAATTACTCCAGTAAAGACGAAGTGGCCTCCTGTTTCAGCAGGACATTGCTTCTGCGTTAATACCACACATCTGGTAGAGCCTCCCTCTTGATCCTGAGCCAAGTCCTTAGTTCAAGTGGGTGCCATGTACGTTCAGTATTCTAGATCGAGCAGTGAAAAACATTTAGGCCTTATCATCAATGTGGTACTCTGCATAAGCTGCAGGCAAGCCAGAGACCAGTGATAGGTATCATGGCTGTCTCTGCAAGCCTGGGGTTCGTGCCATAATCCCGGACACCCAAGCACAGTGGATTCAGAAGCTGACAAAGCAGGATATAGCATTTCCCAACCTCATGTAATTTTGGATATTACAGCACAGAGCTCAGGACAGTAGAATACAAGTCCCACTGTTTCTGCTGTAAGTTTGGGATTTTCTTCTCAGTTTCTTTATCTATCTTATCTGCTTGACATGATACTTGTGCTTAGATTCAAAATGTGGGAGGCAGCTGTTATGTCATCATCATGTTTTAACAGTGCTGCAATATCAGAAATCACTGTTCTGGTTTTGGTTGAACCTTTATCTTTTCTTTTGCAGAGCCATAGCCCTGCCCCTCAGTAGCAAACTGGGTGTGAGAGACAAGCAGAGACCAAAAGCTCAGCCCAACCGCATGCTGGAAACATTCTACAGTACGCACTGCAAGAACCCTGAAGAGGTGAGTCCTTTCTTCCTTTGCTTTCCTCTAGGTTTAGCCCTTGTGTCTTTAGCCAAATAAAATCACATTTGGAATCCTGAAGTTTGGTAATGCCACTCATATTTGGAAGCTCAACAAAGCAGCAGGAACCACTATAGCACTGGCCGCCTGACACCAGCCAGCCACAGGGGTCATTCTGCAAATGCCATCAGCTGTCAGTTCTGCTTCTCAACATGTGGGAGTAGCAGCATAGAAAGCAGCAAGGTAGCATTCAAAAAATTTAAATCCCAAACTTCTGTGGACAGGAGACTGTTCTCCCAAATGATATAATGACAACTCCTGTTCCCTCTTTTGTTTGCCTTATACGTGGCACAAACTGAAACACAGGAGACTCTGTCTGAACATCAGGAAACACTTTCTTACTGTGAGGGTGACCAGGCACTGGAACAGGCTGCCCAGAGAGGTTATGGAATCTCCATCCTTGGGGATACTCAAAAGCCATCTGGACGTGGTCCTGGGTAACCAACTCTAGGTAGCTCTATTTGACCAGGGGGGTTGGACCAGATGACCTCCAGAGGTCCCTTCCATCCCCAGCTGTTCTGTGGTTCTGCGATGGCTTCTTTTTATATATTAGCAAATCCCTGTCACATCAACTGCCTTGAACTGACTCCCATGTTGCTCGTCCTTGCAGCTCAGCAGGTGTGGATTGCTTGATGCTCCTAGTTCTGGAGTGGGTCATTCTGTTGCTGTGCAATCCATGAGTTTGAGATTGGCCTTTCAGGAAGCCAACTAAAGTCTTGGCCACCATCACAGAGATTGTAAGGAGTGTCAGAAAACTGCAAACACAAATGGTGTGTAGTTTTTCCCATGAGAGAGAAAAAGAGTGATCTTGAAGAACTTGGCAGGATAATCCAGAGTTACAATGGCTGCTGCTGAGGGAAAAAGCATTGGCAGGATTGTGAATTGTCAGGCGGTATTGGGATTTAACGTTGTCAGTGAAGTCCCTGGATGTGACCCCTGTGGTAGGGAAAGGAATCAGATTTTTCTTTCTTTCATCTCCTTTTTGCAGGCTTTCTTGGCCTTGAAGCAATAGCTATTAACCGTTACCAAGGATGTATGAGCAGGGAGCTGGGGTTCCAGTCCCAAGGGGTAGTCCTAGCGCGAACACGTTGCTGCCTGGACAGGCTGTTGTGGCATGGTTCGTACTGCAGTGGGGCAGGTGGAGCCCAGGACATTCAGTGCCAGGTTAAAAATAAAAGAATGGAGGCTAAAATAAAAATCAGGCATTCATCTGGATTGCACAGCCAGCCTTTCTCCCCAGCAGTGGGAAGGAGTTCTCAGGAACACTTGCCAGTATGGTGGTCCCTGACCTTCCTCTTGCCTGTCTGTCTGCAAAATCCGCACATTTCTCAGTAAAACTACTCCTGTCGCAGAGATCTAACTCAAGGCCTAGCTTTGCAAGCAGGATTTCCTCACAGCTCTGCCTGCACCCACATTGCACTGAAGCCAGCACTTTTATCCCAGAGAATCTGTGATACTGGAGCATATCCTCACCATGATACTCCTGACAGCAGTGTGACATGGAGCAAGAACGGTGCAGCTGGCTGCTGCCTTGCTCTCTCCATTCACCAGTTACACCTCAGCCAGTATCTAGCTTCCTCCCTCTCCCGTGAACTTTCAGACACCTGCTTATGGGTCAGCTTTTACTTGTCCAATATAAGATGAAATTTTGCTGTTCTCAGCAGCCTTCTCCTTGGGAGGAATTCCACATTATGGAGCAGTTGGAGAATATAAATCAGTGTCTCCATTTGTTTCCACCACAAGAACAGAAGTCACTAAGTAAGAGTGGAAAGAAGCCCATCTGAAAATTGGTAATGAACATACTTTTGTACAACATGTTCGGACTATGTAAGTCACTCTCACATGATACCATTAAGGTAAATGCATTCCATCAAAAACTATTACTTTACTTAAAAAATAAGGCTATCCATGGTGACGCTTCCGGAAGGAATGTAAAACATGACAAACTTTTTTCACGTCACATGCCAAACTCTTAAGAGCCAAAGGACAAGGAAGGTAATTGCAGGATTTTTGTGGGTAATCTATTGAAAAACTGTCCCTAACAGGTTTACCACAACAGGAGAATATCCGGTAGAAAAATGGTGTTGCTTCTGCTCATGACATCAGTCAGGTTATTGGCTGATACTGCATCAGAATGCTGGAAGGCATGACAAGATTCAGTGTATTCAGTAATTTAATTCAGTAATTTAAAAATTATTTAAGCTGCAGTAAATGTTTCTTGAAGTGACAGATCTAAGGGACTTGGTCCCTGAAGACAGGGTGAGGAAGTGATTCGACAACAAACTCCTGTGAGGAGACGAGACCCGAGTTTGAAAGTCAAAACTGGAGAAGTTCACATAAAAAATCTAAAGTTTCAACATTTAGCATTAATAACCAGTTGCTTATAGGGGGAATGGAAAGATTTTCTACTATCTGAGGTCTTCACACTAAGAATGGACAGCTTTCTGAAAGATGCCTTAGCTTGAACAGATTTGGGCTTGCCAGGAGCCTCCAACTGGGCTCTGTGGTGGGTCAGACGAGGTGCCCATATTACCCCTTCTGACCTTCGAACCTGGATCTGAACCCTGCTGCCTCACCTGTTTTCCAGGGTGAGCTGATCAGTTTAGCCAAACAGTGCGACCTGCCAGTGAGGAAGGTGGAGAGGTGGTTCCGGCGCCGGAGGAACACAGACCGACCCAGCCTGTCGAAGAAGTTTTGCGAGGCCTGGTGAGAAGGAGCACAAGCCATGAGCAGCAGGGGCCTTTCACCAGAGCTGAGCTCTGCGGGCAGCTCCCTGCCTCCCAGCCTGCCCTCCACCCTATGCAGAGAGCATCCCAGCTCCTCTGCCTCCCAGCCTGCCCTCCAGCCCTACACAGAGAGCATCCTGCGTCTTCCCTGCCCCACCTGGTTCTGCAACTCTCTACTGCTTCTCTGTTACTGAAACTTTCCTTGCTTTTCCCCTTTATTTTCAATCCCAAGTCTCCTTTTACTCCCATCTCAGCTTTATTGCCTGTAGGGCCTCTGCTTCTGGCTTTGTAAGACTGGCATTCTGCTTTGAAACACAATTGTACCTGAAAAACTTCCTACTGTTTTGCATCTTACTGCTTCTCGCTGCTTTGCTGCTGTTTCGGTGCCTCCAAAAAGTCAGCTTTTCTGTTGCCTTTCCTGTGACTTCCCTTTGCCTCACTGCAAGCTGATTCCTTTTGCTGCATCTTTCCTGCAACTGTTCTACACGCTGTTGCTTTCAAAAGTCGCAGGCAGCAGGCTAGATTGTATTCTGCTGTTAGTCAACTTCAGCGTCCTGAAAGTCAAAAACCAGCACCCTTTTATAGTGGCAGAAAAAGAGGCCTGTGTGAAAGCTTGTGTTTTCCAAAGAGCAAAACTCTTCTTGGAAACAGCTGTGTGGAAATCCTCCTTGTTATGTGGAGACACAAAATGTCAGCCAGTTCTGTGAATGTTAGTCCTGGCTAAGCTTTCCACAGAAAAGGAGGATTCTCCTGAGCTTGGTTAAAATACCTTACTTATGAGTGGCTGCTCTGCTATTCGTGTAAGGAAGTAGGTTCTCCCAGGAAAGCCACAGAGACGAAAGAAATCATTGAATACCTGCAGTGCTATTCATCTGTCTAAAAGTGTGTATCCATACGGTAGGCATCAACTTTGAGCTAATCACCTCGTGCTCCAGTTAGCACTCAACCTCTAATTCAAAACCACTGCCTAAAAACCCTAATTGAAAAAGGAACAAGAAAAAAAAAAGGTTGTGTATTATTTGTTTATAATATTCCAGATAATTGCAGTTAGAAATATTTACAAAATCTGTGGAGAAGGAGTTGTAAAGCAACCATGCTTCCATCAAGATGAAATCTAAGTTCTCCCTGCACTCAGCTGACTTGCAGTAAATAGTACCAGTAAATAGTAAACAGTAAATACTTTTCTGATTAAACTCACTTAGGATGGTGTCCTTCCATCTGCCCTCTATGACCATTTGCAGTCTGTAGAAAGAATGTCTTTCCAATGTGATGTCGTAGCTCCTGGGGGTTTCATTGACAGGTGGAGTCTCTCTCTCAAAATGTAGTTAAAGGACTGGTTTAGACAGTTTTACTCCTTTGAAGATTTCCTGTGTTTAGTTTATTAACAACTTGTTTATGCTGTTGGGGTGAAATTCCCCACATTCCTTACTATATGTGTGTATATTCAGTGTGACCTGTCTCTGTCCACTGAACTTGGCAAACAGTTCATATGTACTTCTGTGTGGGTTTAATGTGGGTAAATCGTTACCAGCTCCTGACTGAGACCAAACATGACAATTAATTACTTTACATGATAATAAATTTAGCGTGCCTAATTTGCAAAAGCCTAGGAGAGAGATTGGCATTGTTTGACTTTTATCCATGCATCTGCTAGTGCTAGGAAGGTTTGGGATGATTATCTGGGTGATTTCAGTCAGCAGGATTGTTGTATTTTCTGCCATCTCTAAAGCAGAAGAATTGCTCTTTGTGAAGTCTGTTGAATGTGCCAGTAACATGCAAAGAGCCACTTCTGTTATGATCTGGGCAAACTTTGAACATATTAATGTGTGTATTTGCCTTAATAGTGTCATTCTTTGAATGAGTGTGATTGATGCACAGAATTGCAGCTTGGTGGTTAATGAATGGGATTCTAACATACTTTGTTTTGTTTGTTTGTAGCTGGAGGTTTACATTTTACATCATTTCTTTCTTCACTGGACTTGCTGTCCTGTACGATGTGAGTACACAAGCAGTGCCACCTGCTGTTCTACCTAGCCAGTGCCTGCAAGAATGGCAGATTTTGTTGTCAAACATGTTCTTTCAGACCTTCTTATAGAGGTTTTCCCACCAGGTTAGTGTGTATCCCCTGCGCAGCACACTTACGAGACCACAAACATATTGGACCGTGCTTATTTCAAAAACTCCAGCTCAGAACCAAGAGGTTTGCTCTTCTTCTGGCAAAGCAGAAGACAATTGGGATTGTGTAAAAATACTTTTTTGTGGGGTAGGAGATGGAACACTTACCTGAGATGGAAGCTGCAGGGCCTGTTTGTGTGTTGTATCAAATACCTGTTTAAGGTAAAAATCTCAGGCTTCCTTTGGAGCATGGACTGCAATTTAGTAATTGTATTTATTAATTTTCTTTTCCTTACCCAAGGTGTGATTGGTTCAGGCTCATGCCTCTGCCTTTTCTCTGATTTAATAAATAGTGAGTTCTCTTGATACAAATCAAACTGTCTCAACAGGCAGAAGAGGGAATAGAAGCCATGCGTATGCTCTAATCACTGAGCTGTGGTCACTAAGCTGGGACTAGGGGCACCAGTCATCCTCTAGCTGTGTTTTGAAGGTTCCCCTGACTCTTTTGCTGAATGCAATTCCCTAGGTGAGCTTTGCAGAAGTCTTCTACACTGGCACCTTCTGAGGTGTTAAGTAATGGAAAACCTGCAGATCCCAAGACAGCAGGCACAAACTATCCTTTGTAACTTCTCATTATTTTAACAAGTGAAGAACTTTTGAACTTACACTGACTTTCAAGTCAGAATTTAAGGTACTGTAGGAGCGTGAGGATTACAGGATAAGCTAGCAGAGGAGTGAAGGTATCTAAATCCCAACTGCAGTGTTTTGTGGATCTGTACATCAAAATAGAAGGCTATTCTTTGAGTCCAGCTATGAAAGTTTGGTATGGATGACCTGCTTAGCATAGTACAAGAGCCCTGTGGCAACAGAAGGGGCAAAGTCCTGTTCTTCTCCATGTTATCTGACCTAGTTTCTAGTAATGAAAGATCATCTTCACTTTTCCTGAAAGTCTTTTCTTTATTCAGTACACATCTTCCAATTTTCACAAAAAAAAGGAGCCATCTGTCCTACAGACAGCACCTCTAGATCCCGTAGCAAATAGCATGTTATTCTGTTATCTAAAATTGTACCAAAATGCCTACATTAAAAAGAAGGACAAGGAATTAAAGTGACAGGGTGTATGTGCATGTGACATTTCCTGACTTTTGCATGTTTACTTTGTAATCTGAGTAGTATTTTAACATGCATTTGTTTTTGTGAAACACCCTTCTTTCTTTAGAAAAAAACCAAATGTTTAAATTCTATATTAGTAGCTTTAGACTGACAGCAAAAACTTCTGCCCCATGAGTCAGTGAAATAGCAGGTAGTCATAGAAAGTTATCTCACAGTAGGCCACCAGAAGACAGCTTTATTTGCTGAGAGTAGAGGAATGATGACATTCAGGGATCTGAGGTTCCTTTCTAGTTTAGGTAACATGGTGTGCCATAGTTGTTTCAGAGTTTTTGCTTTGTCCTCTCTGATTCTATATCACACATCTCTGCCGGTTCTGTACCTGTATTTGCTGTAAATCCTACTCCCAACCCCACTCCCAGCCAGCGGGAGGCTGTGTCTACTCTTATTTACCACTGTTCGTAAAAAGACACTGCTTCCTGCTTCCCTTCCGTATTGCTCATGCACCAGCAGGTGCTCAGTGATAGAACAAGAAGTGTTGCCTTTTGCTCTTAGCTCTGATATCTGGAGCCTTGCAGGACTGTTATAGAATTACCCTTACAGATGTAACATAGAATATGTTCCATCACTGTATGCTCTAGGACATGCTCGCTCTTATCAAATCTGGGCACAGCAAAGGGTCAGTGCATGCTCCGTGCAGGAAGAACTTTTGGGGACTTTAGTTGCCATGTTTCTAAGAAAGTTTCTAAGCTGCGAAGTTCTAAACTACCAATTTTATATGAAGTGTGAACAAAGCAGGATCTTTTCAGAGGTTCATTACTTAACAGACTGCAGCATGATCTTCACCATTAGAGGAAAAACCATGTTCCTGACACACGAGTTTTCAGCTTTACCATGTTTAAGTGGTGTTGTCCAAACCACAGAGATTCTTAATGAAATAGTTGTAAGAATATTTCAATATATTCAAACCGTAACCACCACCCCCCCCAACTTGTAGAAGGAGGCAACAAGTTGGTAAAAGTCTTCCCTGAGCTATTTTATTTGGAACTGGGCTAAACAGCATGTGAAATTTCAGCACGATAGCCACAAATTGGCAATGTCACATGCAACTGCAAGTTGTTCTAGTGGAAATCTCTTGGCAACTGAATTCCAGACAGTGTGACCAGCTCTGCCTGTAATAAAGCACAGCAAAGTCTGTAGTAGTAGCAAACTAAAGGAGTTAGAGAGTTGGTAAGAGAAGAATTCCTCTGGCATTCTCACATTCATGTTGCATTTTCTTTCCAGAAGCCTTGGCTTTGGGACCATAGAGAGTGCTGGACAGGATATCCCCAACAGGTGAGTTGTGCAAGAGGGAAGATTGCTGTTATAAATCATGTATTGTCTTCCGATATCTTTTGAAAATCAGGTTATATTAGTGACAAAAGAGAGGGCACTGAATTAAATTCAGACTCACGAGCCAGAATTCAAAGCCAGATCCTCATCAAGGGAGAATGTCTTTGTATCTGGTGTAATCTAAACACAATAGAGGATGAGTCAGGAAAGCAGGAGGAGACTGCAGAAATAAAGGGAAAGTGAGAGTTCTGACCAGGTGAGCCAAGAAACTGAAAAATGGGAATGCTCTAAGGTTGTTTAGTTTGTAGAAGAGACTGAGGCCAGAGAAGGACATGTTGCCTGAGGAGAAGAGGTGAAGACTTCAGTGGAGAGTACGTAGAGCAGAGGACATGCTCTGAATGCTATCTACTTTCAGCTATACTGAAGAATCATGTCCACAGTGCTCCCCAAGGAGTTTGTTTCCCAGTGGGACTGGCAGTATGGCCAGTAGCAATAGAGCATCATTCCCATTAAGGTCAAAGGGTGCTCTCTTACAGTTTGACAATGTGTATTCTGAGTTTTTTCACAACAGCACTGCAAGAAGCTGTCCAGTGGGTTGGAAAGCGTACGTCTCTTATCAGCCCAGACCAGAATAACCTCAATGAAAATTGCCAGCTAGGCACAAAATCTGCTCCTTGTTCATCGACACAAGGAGCAAAGATAGCAACCAAAAGCTAGGTACTTTTTTGCCCACCTGACTCCCTTGCTATTCCTGCTCCTATAACTTCAGAAGTTGAAAGAGTTAGAAAGGGGCTTCACCCACTGAGCAGAGGAGCTATTGCCTGCTCTGCCTTTCCCCTTATGTTTTTATGTGCTCTGAATTCTCTAGAGAAGATGACTATTGCCTGTTCTATAGCAGGAGCCTTCCTGTGTCACACTGCTGTGGATGCCTGAGCAGACATAGTAAAGAGAGCTAAATTTCATTAAAGTGAAAAATCCGATTCCAACTTTGGAAGAGGTTCCTCTATCCTATGAGAGCAGCTGGTACGTGTTTCTAGCAGGATAGTAATCTCCTGTATTATCATGCAGGGAGCTACCATGCACAGGGTTTTACAGTACTAGAATTTCCTGGGTAGGAAATAAAATCTTTCATCAATTGAAGAGGAGGCTGAAGGGAACTTGATCCCAGTACCAAGGCAAAGTGAAGACTGCCTATGTTCCAGGGCTTTTTGGTCTGGCAGTCAAAGTCAGAGGAAGACCCTGTGACTGTACATCGAGGTTGCAAACCCATAAAGGGAAATGTAATGCACAACTTTTAACAGTGTGAGCCACAGGAAACACAACGGAACAAATGAGTGAAGAATGAGGTAGTATCTTTCAAGCCGAGTCTCCAAACAATCCGCTGTCATTCAAAGGTAGAAATATTAGGGGCAAATCTGTAGTTCAGTGTAAAAGCCAAACCATACAAACAGGTGGTGCTTGAATAGGAATGTAAGACTAAAAGGATCACTCGGGTCCGTGCGTCCTGTTCTGTATATTTGGAGTACATGTCTTTTCAAAAACAATCCAAACCGTCATAACAGCACACTGGGGAGTGTTGACCCTGGCTAGCCACCACGTGCCCACCAAGCTGCTCTGTCTCCCCCCTCCTCAACGGGACTGGTGGGAGAAAATATCATGAAAGACTTGTGGGTCAAGATAAGGACAGGGAGATCACTTAGCAATTTCCATCATGGGCAAAACAGACTTGTCTTGGGGAAATTAATTTAATTTATTGCCAATCAAATCAGAGATAATGAGAAATAAGAACAAATCTAAAAACACCTTCCCCACACCCCTCCTTTCTTCCCATGCTCAAGTTCACTCCTGACTTCTCTACCTCCTCCCCCTGAGCAGCACAGTGGGTTGGTGAATGGGGGTTGCGGTCAGTTCATCACACATTGTCTCTGCTGCTCCTTCCTCCTCACACTCTTCCCTTGGTCCAGAGTGAGGTGCCACCCACAGGAGACAGTCCTCCATGAACCTCTCCACCATGGGTCCATTCCACGGGGTGCAGTCCTTCAGGAACAGACTGCTCCAGCGTGGGTCCCCCACGGGGCCACAGGTCCTGCCAGAAGACCTACTCCAGCATGGGCTCCTCTCCATGGGGTCACAGGTTGTGCCAGGACCTTGCTCCACCATGGGCTCGCCACAGGGTCGCAGCCTTCTTTGTGCGTATCCACCTGCTCCAGTGTGGGGTCCTCCACAGGCTGCAGGTGAATATCTGCTCCACCATGGACCTCCATGGGTTGCAGGGGGACAGCCTGCCTCACCATGGTCTTCACCACAGGCTGCAGGGGAATCTCTGCTCTGGCGCATGGAGCACCTCCTCCCCCTCCTTCTTCACTGACCTTGGTGCCTGCAGAGTTGTTTTGCTCACATATTCTCACTCCTCTCTCCTAGCTGCTGTTGCACAGCAGTTTTTACCCCTTCTTAAATATGTTATCACAGAGGCGCTACCACCATCGCTGATGGGCTCAGCTTTGGCCAGCGGTGGGTCCATCTTGGAGCTGTCTGGAACTGGCTCTGTCGGACGTGGGGCAGCCTCTGGCATCTTCTCACAAAAGCCACGCCTACAGCCCCCCCCGCTTCCAAGACCTTGCCATGTAAACCCAATACAGACACTTTCCGACATCTGTAACAAACGGAAAAGACCAAAACCAAGCTAGTAATGTCCCACTTGCAAAGAGCAAGAAAGGTCAAGGACAAACCCGTCTATTAGCAGGAACAAAGAATATACTGAATACAGTTTCTACTAAACGGACCATGCCCTGTGCTACAGGCAATGGCAAACGCCAATTCTCCCAAATAATCTTATCTTTGGGGGGAAAAAATCCCTTCTGATCCAGAGCTGTTTGGATAACCTCCAGAGTGTGAACAGCGCATACCAGCCTAGGAGATGTTAATATCCCCCCTGGTAGCACCAGTGCATCCAGCTGTGGTTCCTCCTGTGGCCAATCACTGGTGCTACAAAGGAAAACAAACTAAAATCTATGAAGGCCATAAATCAACACTTTGGGTGGAGAAAGCCCAAATAAATTGGTATTTGGGAGCACCATACTCCATGATTCTTTGGAAATGAATCCTTGGAATGACTCTTTGGAAATGAACTCTTTGGAGTTGCAAAGCCCCTTTAGTCATAGTAATTTTTTTTATCAAATACGTTCAGGTTTAAGGAGGCCATATAGTGCCACAACAGTGGAAAATCACTTGTTAAATAGCACATATCTTGCTGAGTGGGTCTATGCTTTTAGTTTTCCAGGTGTAAAACCCCAGAAAAATTACCCAGAAGAATGCAGATTACTGTTCACACTGGGATTGCACTTTCCCCCTATTAGTTTGATTAAACTGAAGAATCTATTATAGAGTACAACGTGTCTGAAGTATCTCCTTGAATCCTAAGAAGGGAATGATTTACTCAGCTACAAGTTACCTGTTTCACCATAGTGAAATGGTTTACATAGTTTTTAAAGCTCTATACTGCCTGCTCAGGAATCTGCACAGTGCTGAAAAAAATCCTAAAAATATTCAGGATCTTCCTGGTGGTTCCCTAAATGTTCCACATGGTGCGGCAAAGGAGAATTTCCCCTGCTATTTGCTTTTGCCTCAGCGCATATGACATTTAATAAGTATCAATTGAAGTATTTCACCCTGAAGCTGCAAGAACCAGTTTTGTTGGTTGTTAGTCTGGTTGTCTGATATTCTTTTGCCTAGGAAGGAGTCTTCACTTCCAGCCCTTGCTCTATGTTAACTAATGGGTATTTCACTGTCTCTCCCTCTCTCACAGCCTCTCCAACCCTCCCTGTTCTGGTACTACCTGCTGGAGCTCTCCTTCTACTGGTCACTGGTCTTCACGCTGCCCTTTGATGTGAAGAGGAAGGTGGGTGGCAGCCTCAGGGAAGAATCAAGCACAAACCAGACCTAAGCTGAACACTCAGGAGTGATCTCCAAGAGCACGTGTATAGTGCTAGTCTGAGATTCTGGGGAACTCTGTCTTTGCTCATTCGAGTTCTCAATCGAAACTTAAAATCCAAACTTAAAAATTCGTCTTCTGGGACTCTTCTAGGCTGCACTGATTGTAGAGACAGGAAAAAGAGATGATCCTCTGCCAGTTAAGCTGCATGTGTTCCTAGGTGCCAGTGTCCTGATAGAGTGCTGTGTGATTACCTAGGCATACACATGCGTTGAGGCTGCAAATATACCCTTATGAGTAAAGGGTGGTTGTGAGTCTCCATCTCCCCAGCCTGGGGGTATGAGATGATTGTGCAAAGAGGTAAGCATGCACAAGGGCACAGAGCAGAGAAGATATGGGCACTGCTTTGTGACAGAAGGGAAGCGCTCTTTAGATTGAGTTTGTCTGTACTGAATCATTGGCTCTTCTGTCTTCTGATTTGCACCATCATTGGACCATTACTGGTGGAGGGAGGGAGTGTTCTTTGTTTTGAGATCCTCAGTTTACACCATAAACTCTTCATTCCTGGGTCTCTTAGTTGCCTACACTTCTAGAATGTGTTTGGTAAAAGAGTTATATGGGTAAGACCTTACAGTGGGAGGTTTCTTAGTCATTGGGTAGAGAGATTTCATTGCTACCTGCAGGAGGCATGCTTTAACAAGGGCAGAAGGTGCATTATGTATTTTATTATCTGCTGTCTCCTTTCTCCTCAGGACTTCAAGGAGCAGATAGTCCATCATGCTGCAACCATCTTCCTGATCAGTTTCTCGTACTGTGCCAATTACATCCGCATTGGGACACTGGTGATGGTGATTCATGATGCTTCGGATTGCTTCCTAGAGGTGAGCTCCACAACCTTACATGCCAGGCAAAGCCTAGTTAGCACTGGTGCTCTTCAGCCAAAGGGTGTCTTTTGATCTAGCACAGTATGGGCCAAGCATTATGGCGTTTCACAGATAACTCAGTACTGATCTCCTGACCCAGCCGAGGGTGACCTGCAGAGAGCCAGGAAGAGGCATGATTACCTGCATGCAGATTGTATCATATCTGGCTCATTAGCCTCCTGGAGCATGTGCAGATGTGCTGTCTTGGCCTGCTGTTTTATTGTTCTTTCTCCTTCCAGCCAACTAAGATATTCAATTACATGAAGTGGAAAAAAACTTGTGACAGCCTCTTTATGATCTTCTCAGCTGTTTTCCTCATCAGCCGCCTGGTCATTTTCCCCTACACGTGAGTCTGCTGTAGTCAAGGGAAATGGAAAAGCTGCCTTCTGAGAGACAGGATAATTCAGCTGGGTGCTGAATCTTTTGCTGCAGCCTTTGCTTTTCAATTCTTGAGCATATGTCCCTGCCCTTTACATAGGCTACAGTGCCACATGGATGTTGCACCTGCCTTGGGGTAAACTAGGGTGGTCTGCCTTGGACTTCATAGAGTAGTCCTAAAGTCCTGAAATATCCTGCAGAGGAGGAGTCTTCGGCCTATGGCTCTGCCCTGCTTATTTCTGGTGGGGAACTGAGAGTTGGCTCACGTGTTATGTATAAGAAGGAGGTGACTGACCTGAAATTTCCTTGGTGACTACAGCTTTGGGGCTTAATTACGGCCCTACTAACAACACGCTTTCCCTCCACTGCAATTCCCTCTCTCTTGCAGAGTGCTCTATAACACCTACTATTACTCCATGGAGATATTCCAACCCTTCTTTGGATACTACTTCATGAATGCTCTCCTGATAATTCTGCAGCTGCTCCATGTCTTCTGGTCCTGCCTAATTATTCACATGGTCTACAAGTTCATCCTCCAGGGCACGGTATGGATCAGTTTGTAGTCACCTGTACATCACATGGGGAGGGAGGGTCCACCTAGGCTGCGTGGGAGCATAGGGGTTCATCTGGGATGGATTCCTTCTTACCCTAGTGAAATTATACATGTACATTCCTAACAGTGAGGTGAAAGGAACACTCAATATTATTAGGGAAAGTTGACCAAAAAAAAAGCAAAATTTTTATGAGTCACTACAATATTGGGTCCACTTCCGATGCTTGTATTCCAGAAAAATGTGGATTGGACTCCAGGGAAATTTCTGTGAACAAAGCCAGTGTCATCTGACTAAGGATCCCAACACTTGGTCCAGTATGATTTGCATTTGTAACAAAACTAAGAAATCAAGGCAAGGAAAGTTGTCATGATTGGTGAGGCCAGTGCAAAAGTGCTTCCCTTATAGTACAGGATTTTTGATTACAGTGTTACTGAGATCACAGAATCACAGAATGGCTGAGGTTGGAAGGTACCTCTGGAAGTCTTGTCCATATTCCCTGGCTCAAGGAAGGTCACCTAGAGTAGGTTGCCCAGGACCATGTCCAGACAGCTTTTGAATGTCTCAAAGGATGGAGACTCCACAACCTCTCTGGGCATCCTGTGCCAGTGCTTGGTCACCCCCTCAGTAAAAAAATGTTTCCTGATGTTCAGAGGGAGCCTCCTGTGTTTCAGTTTGTGCCCATTGCCTCTTGTTCTGTCGCTGGGCACTACTGAGAAGAGTCTGGCTCCATCTTCTTTACACCCTCCCTTCAGGTATTTATATACATTGGTAAGGTCCCCCTGAACCTTCTCTTCTCCAGGTTGAACAGTCCCAGCTCTCTCAGCCTTTCCTTATATGTGAGATGCTCTAGTCCATCATCTTTGCAGTCCTTCGCTGGACTCTCTCCAGTATGTCCGTGTCTCTCTTGTACTGAGGAGCCCAGAACTAGACACAGCATGCCAGGTGTGGCCTCACTAGTGCTAAGTAGAGGGGAAGGATCACCTCCCTTGACCTGCTGGCAACACTCCTCCTAATGCAGGCCAGGAAGGGCAAGGGCACATTGCTGGCTCATGTTCAACTTGGTGTCTGCCAGGACCTCCAGGTTTTTCTTAGAAAAGCTGGCCAGCCCCCAGCACGTATTCATGCCTGGGGTTGTTCCTCCCCAGGTGCAGGACTTTGCATTTCTTGTTGTTGAACTTCACAAGGTTCCTGTCAGCCAGTGGGCTGACAGGCTCCAGCCTGTCAAGGTCCCTCTGGATGGCAGCACGATCCTCTGGCATATCAGCCACTCCTGCCAGTTTTGTGTCTTCAGCAAACTTGCTTCCGGTACAGTCTGCCCATCATCCATAATACATGTTTCATATGGATTGTCTTACAGTGCTGTAGATGTCTACAGAGTAGATATTTCTGTCTAAACTAACTGTCTGGACTCTTTTCATAGCAATAGAGGTAAACAGGCATGCCCAAAGCATAATTCGTTCAAGATTGCACCCAGGTGTGCTGTTCATCTCTATCAGTCATAGAGCAACCCTAGATGAATGTCTGAGATGCAGCTGTATAAACTTCAGTGAAATGCATCCCACTCTTTCTGACCATAGCCTATAGTATTTGCTGTGAGACTAAACTGCTGCTCAGCATGAAATTCTTCCCAAAATCAAAGACATGACAAAGGCATTAGATTGGCCACATGCCAAGGACACAGTCCAGGATTAAGAAGTCAGTGCCTTGTGGGACTTGACCTTATAGCCCAGGATGAGTTGTTTTATTAGTATCCAACTGGGGAATTCTGTCTTATGGGAACTGAGAACAAGCATTAAAGGTTCATCTTCACCCATATTGCCCCCATTTTCTTTGTCTGCCTTCCCTTAACATAGCACAGAGCAAATTACTTGCAAATTAGGAAACAGAAACTTCACACAGGGCAGAAAATGAAGACGCAACTGAAGACGCCCTTTTATTGTTTTCCTAATTCTAGTGTGGGCTGAATTACCATGGCAGTTATTACAGTGTAAAATGATGAGGTAATAAATAACCTTATGAGAAAGAAATGAACCATCAGGGAGAAAAATACTGAAGCATATCCAGACTTTTTCCTATTTTAGCTAAAAATCATCTGCCACATTTGATGCAAAAATCTGTTTGAGAGCTTTCCGTATTGAGCAGTGAATAGCAAAGAAAAATTGTCCTAAACAGTTTCAATGATGGTATTTAGTAGCCCAAAGCAGTATCAGCAAGAATACAGGACATTCTCCCCTTTTTGAGAGCCATGAAATTCTTGCTCCAGTCAGAAGTTCACACTCTTCTCATGGGCCTTTCTGATCTCCACAGTTTTCCTGTCTGGCTACAGGATTATCTGCACCACCTTCTCACATGGTGTCCCCTAATCCCCAGTAATTAGAACATAGCCTAGATCCTGAAGTATGAGTTCAATTCCCTCATACAGGCAACCTGAGATACATCATTGTAATTCATGCAGCTATATAGTTCCTTTGTGAATCTTGCCAGGTTTAAGGCCTCGGTCACGTTCTATGGCCATGAATGGATAAACTTAGGAATATTGATTACTATTTGTCCTTATGCTGCAGGTCAAGACTCCTGCATAGTTCCTGAACTGCCAATTCCAGAATGACATGAGGTCCAGGTTGTTCACAGAAGATAGCATCTGTCCTTGGAGGCAGTTTGAATTCAGTGCAAGTTTAGATTCTTACAAATCCTGTCTGCATTTGGGTGTAGTGATCTCTAGAAAGAGCATCAGACCAAATAGACTTCTTAATATGATCCAAGAGATATCCCAAGAAGAACAGACAGAGTAAATGGAGACTACAGGTGTCCATGCAGCAACTGACACGTCCCTCAGCAGTTTCCAAAGCCCAGGTCACAGAAGGGGTTTGCTGCATTCCCTCAGAGCACTCTTTCCAACAAGGAGTGTGACACCATGAATTTGTCCCCAGTTTTGGCATCTTGTATTGCAGAGTAGAAACAGCCCAGGAAGCCAACAAGTGCTAGGCTGCTTTTTCTAAATTGTCATTTTTATCACATTGTTTCTTCTTTGTCTTACTTTTAAAGCAATGAATTAAATATTGACAAAAGTGGATTACAGATCTCTCAGTCAATAGCAAGAGGAAAAACCTGAACATAAAACTGAATGTAATCAGAGTTGAGTGGCTTTGTGTTGAGGTATTGCTTTGTTTGAAAGCATATGCTTTCAAACTGTCCAAAGCAGTGTGCTCAACCTGCAGCCACCCAGGCCATCTGTGGTCAGAAGCTATCTCCTTGTCCCTTTTGGGAAATGTAAAAGAGCTTGATTAACTGCCTCCCCCCATCCTTCTTCCACATGCTGATGCCCAAAGCAGCAATGTCGATCTCTTCAGTCTTACACGATTGTCCTCAGTCCCGGGCATCTGTGGTTTGGTGCTGCTTCTCAACCTGTACAGTAATTCCTGATGTTTATCAGGATCACAGCTAGGATTCCACTGAGGCTGAAATCAAAGAGACGGGGAGAATCTCTTTCCAAAGGTGATGTAAAAGCTGAAAGGACACGGTAGAACCATGTGCCAAAGGCAAGTGGCTGAAGTAGCAGATGAATGTTTAGCCTGTGGCTCAGCTAGTACTGCTTCTTGTGCAGACTTCTATGTTTGTATTGCTTCTCATTTACATTTTTCTGTAGATGGAAAAGGACATGAGAAGTGACACAGAAGAAAGTGACAAGGATGAAGAAAGAGAAAAGATTAGGGAAAAGGAGAAAAACGGGATCACATATTTCAGCAACGTCACAAGCAACAATTATATCCAGAGGAATGGGTCTGAGCCACTGAACAGCAGAACCCACCTCACCAATGGCCATGTCAAGGAAAGATAGCTACTGTTCACATGCTTCTGATCTGGTCTTTAACGAATCCAGTCCACTGTCTTTAGAAACAGTTTTGCTCATTGTGTAGATAAAATGGAGTGCAATTGCAGTATCGTAGTTGAATTCCTGCTTCCCATAAACAGAAGTGTTTATAGTCAGTGATATTTGAAGGAAATTTTTGGTCTTTCTTCAATAAAAGCTTACTATAGGTTGTAGCCTTGAAGCAGATAGAAAGGGATCAAAGTGTTTTGACTTCTATTAGACTGTACCATAGTTGTTCTTAAATGTGTTAATCTTGAAAAATACTTAAAAAAAAAAAAGGTGGGGAAACTCTGGCAATGTCAAGTCTTAACCACCTAATGTTGTTTGGTAGGAATCTGTTTAGCTTTGATCAGCCTCTGGAGGCCCTGGCCCATTGCCACTAATGATTATGGCTAACAAGTAAATGTGAGACTCTAAATCTTAATATGGGGACACCTCTTTTGAGAAAGCAGGTGCCCCATACACACTCAGAAAATTAAAACTGAGCATAGTGGAATGAAAGCTTTGGAAAGACATAGGAGAAAACATTTTCTTCTCAAAGGAAATGCTGCTGTGTGCCATATGACCAGTTTTATAATGGTATGGATCTCAGTCCCTTCTGTTGTCAGCATTATTGCCACAAAGGTGGGAACTCCAAAGCCCAGATTGGAGAGAGTACCCACCCAAATCAGTTGGAAAAGCTGGAAAATCCAGGCAGCTGTGTCTCAACTGTCAGGTAATCTTTTAAACCTGTCTTGGAAGGAAACGCAGTCAGAAGGAGGGAGGTGACAAGAAACTAAATAATCCAGAAGACAACACCAATTAAGTGCTTATGTTTTCACCTAGTGTGATTGGCACAGTGGGAAATGTTTACAGAGTCAGCTTGTGGCAAGAAGGGAATACATTTCCCCTGTCCTCAGAGGAAAAAGAATCCAGAGAAGATCTGCTGAACCTTATGGAATAATGCTTTAACATGGCCTTCTAACTCTAGGGCCTTTGCCTAGATGTATCAAGAACAGCAAGTTTAAAGCAGTAGTCCATGAAGTCATGATGCAGTTCTGATCCAGTTTGTTTAGATGTCCTATATCTTATATCCTGTGTAGTCTTAGACTTTGGATTCTGTAACCCCTTAAAAGAGTTGAATTAGTATGATATGAATTTCTGTTTTATAGATCAATTAATCTATGAAACCAAAGTATTAACAGATCCACTGTAATGACTGCAGGGATTTAGACTGCCAAGGCCATGCAGACACTTCCCTATATGTGCCCAGTAAGGGCCAATGCTAACTGGGGGGAGGACATGGACCAAGGAAATGCCTAATTTGAGGAGGTGGTGCACATGATTAAAATTAAAAGGCAAGTGACAGCATAGAAGGACAAGAGGGTTTTCAGCAATCCACTCAGTTCACCTGAGATGTGACTGAGAGCACTTTGATCTGAGCTTCTATGTGCTCATCTTAGGTTTCAGTCAAAATACATTGGATAATTTTGGAGGGGAAAAAGTAGTTCCAGGGCAGTAACATGCTCTGGAAGGAGAGCATCTGTTCCTGCATCGTCATTTAAATTTGTATTTGCTGAAGAGTTTGTCTGTGAAACCTTGAGCTAATTTGAAGTTTGAAGTACATGTTCTGTATACTGTCATGTTTCTTTAATCTGAGTATACAGTCTTGCCACTCCTCTGCAGATGGCGTGTTCAGGAGGGATGATTATATATAATTTTGTAGTACTGAATGTAAATGTTCTTTATAAATTACTTTTGAAAGGCTTGATTGTCTGGGCTCTTTTCTACTTCTTTAACTAGCAGGAGGTAACCTGAATAGTTGTACCTTATAGGTGGATGTGTGATGAGGGAGACACATATGGGTGCCATTGCCAAGGTCGATACACATGCAGCACGCATGGAGCAGATGTTGCATACCCAGGACATGGAGCCATACTGGGCCATGCCAGTAGACAACTGCAGCTGCCTGATTTGTCTCCTACTAGGTAAAGCTGTGTTTGGCCCTGGAACAAGGGACACTTTGGGGCACCCCTACACTAGACCTAGGGGCAGGCCAGGTTACTTGGTACTGCCAGGGCAGCGGCAAGTCCAAGATTGCAGCGCTAGGGAGATGCTTTCGACTTGCAAGGATAGGAGGAGAGAAATTAATGTCTATTATTCTTTTTCATGAGGTTTTAGAAGGCTAGGATCCCTGTTGTAAAATCACAACACCTCTCACCTGAGGAGCAGAATGCTTCCCAGAGACTGCAGAATGCACTGTGAAGACATATGTTGATGCCTGCTGAATTTTATCCTCAGGGCTTTGCTGTCCCCCTGAAGATTGAGATAAGCTCATTAGGAGGCAAATCTGGTTCTTGTGAAAGGATACATCAAGGATTCAGGAGAGCTGTTGGACTTGATTAAGAACTACTGAGTGCTGCTTTCAGCTGAGGAACTGAGCATGACAGTGATGAGTCACTGGGGCAGATCAACTGCCGGATTTGTTTTCTTGCCATCAACTTGCTAAGGCTTAAAGAAGCTCTGTGTGTAATTAGCTTCCTCCCCACATTGCTCCACCTTCTCTCTTTACATCTGCTCCAGTGTTGGGAAGCTTGTGAGTGCAGTGATTGTATTTATGGATTTAGTGTATCAACTCTCTCCACCCCCTCCATACTAGGGGCATCACAGCCCCCAACAGAGAGAAGCTGTTGTTGAAAACCTGCAGCAAGACTGTCAGTTGTCTGCTGAAAAACCCAGCAGACCAGATGGAGCACTGGGCACCACAGCAGAATCTGAATCTATATTTCCCCTGTATCTTTAGCACCCCATGTGCACAGGGGAGGCGTGCATCAAACAGTGCGTGCATCACATAATGTTATCAAGCAGCTGTGAGAGATGAGGTGTCCAGCTCCAGGTGAACTATGAGAAAAAGAACATGTATTGGTGCTCTCGTGCTGCTGTGTGGTGGGTGAGTCAAGGACTGGCAAAGCATGGCCCCCCAAAATTATGGCTGACATAAATCTGCTGACTCCAGTAGACGTGCACATCTAGTGCTGTTTTGGATCTTGTTTTAAGAGCAGTTTGGCACAGTTTCCCCTGCACACACGCAGGAAACAGCAGAGATGTGCATCTACCACATTTTTGTCATTTAGACATGGACGCCCAAGGGAACTTTTACTTGGATGGCTACACTTTCAAAGACATTGCTTTTCTCATTCGCACATGTACAACAGACACAGTGCCTGCAGGTAAGGGCGTCCCTAAGAAACAGCAAGGCATTGTTCAAAAAGCTGAAGTCATGTCTAAACAAGGAAAGTGGAAAGGACCTGTAACTTTGGCACACTAATGTGAACATGCAATAAAGCAGGCCAAGAAATATCTTGAGAAACAACTTGAAAGGCAATACCAATCTCTGAAACATTGGAAAGACTGCAGGAGTCATAGATAATCGAGGCATATAGTAAGAATACTAAGACAAGATCACGCTAGAGCCAAAAAAATTCAGTGAGCTGCCTGCGTATGACTTCCCTGCTTAGAAGATCAGAGAGGGTCCAATACCTGACATCTTGGTGAGGCTACATCCCAAGAGGATCCAACTCAAGCTGATGGGTGAGAAGATGTTATATAGGAAACAGACTAACTGAATAATAGCAAACCTTCAAACCTGGGTGGCATTCACTCAGGTTTCAAGAGGAAACTCATACTAGAAGAAGTTAAACTACCAACGGTGGAATGCCATTTTTTGTTTCAAATCATTTTGTTATCAGAAAAATTTAAGAAGGTTCCAGGTGGGAATGTGAGGAGCTACAGCCCTCTGTAGTCTGACATTCAGACTGGTCAGATGGGTAGAAAGTGTAATAAATGATGGAATTTGTGGAAACACATATGAACATAATGTTATAGAAAAGAGTCCCCATGGGTTGTGCATGAGGAAATTATGTCTCATTCTGCTGGAGTTATCCCAAACAGTCAGTGAGCACATGCAGAGGAGAGAACCTGCTACCTACTCAGCTTTGCAAAGGCATTCAGAAAGGTCCCTCACCACAGACTTAGAGAAGTCCACCTAAGGTTACGATGAGAGACAACAGGGATTTTCTGCAGCTATGTATTGTTGCAGGTGCCCCAGAAAGGGGGAGGGAAAGGCAGATGGCAAAATTGGCTGATAAGGAAAGTTACTCGTGATGATGATGCAGACTGCAAGCAGTTGCAGAAGGGTTTACGGTACTGAGGGACTGAGTGATAAAACTCAAGTGAAATTGAATGTGGAGGAGAGCAATGTGGTGCACATGAGAAAGTCTCCTGAAGTGCTGGGCTGAGTGTTAGCACTTCAGAATAGTTTTGGGGAGCGGTATATCAACTTAGTGCTCAGTTCAAAATGCAGATAGGATATGGGATGTTTTGGGGCAAGATGGAGGAACCAAAACTGAGACTGTTGGGGCCCTAAGGGTGCCAGAAGATCTTAACGGCTGTGGCCAGTCTCACCTGGAACCTCCATCCACACCCTCTGCCAGGTGTCAGAGCTGATTAATAGGTGAAGGCTTTGCAGTCTGGGAAGGAAAAGGCTGGTAGAAAGAGGGGTAAGAGAGAAGCCCCTGCTGTTATTGTCACCAGGTAGGGACTTCAGCCATCTGTGCAGCAGAGTGTAACTGAAGTTAGCCACCTCCTTGACACCCACTAAATTACTTTGTTGTACTAGGACATCTTAACCCACCTCCAAGCTCGTGGGCAGGTCAGAACAAGTGATGCTATTTCAACTAGTCTGAAGTCATACTTATGGGATCAAGTGAGAGGTGGGGAGCATGAATGACAAGCTGTTGAGCTGAGAATCCTGATTTAGGAGTGAGTTTTATGCCTTGCTGCTACCTGCTTGCTGAGTCGTGGAGCCTCTGCTTTCTGTGCCCACCACCTTGACCAGGATGGGACTGTCAGAGGGATTCTGGCACCATGAATACTGGCTGCCACCTGGAGCTACGTGGGAAGACATGAAGGAGTCTGCAGACATACACTACCCACAGCCTCAGGACCTCTTGCTCTGCATCCCTGGTGCCCTGCTCTTGATCATTGTCCGATGCATCTTTGAAAGGTAAGTGCAGCAAATCTGGTTTCTCCTGTGCTGGTTGCCACGAGTGTCTTGCATGGTTGCTCCAGACTAATCCTTACCTGCTTCCTGACCACTACAAAATGGACAGGGGATTGTCCCCAAGAATACTGAATATCTCTGCTTTTTGAGGCATATGGTATTTGTGTGGCAGCTCTTTGCCCTGCCTTCCCTCTCTCCTGTACCTGTAACATAACCTGTACCAGCAGATGTGAAAAGACAAGTCCGTCACTCAGTCACACCTCAGCTATGGGTGGAGGGTCCCTCTGGAGAGAGTCCAGGTGGGAGTTTGCAACACAGATAAGGATTTTGCTGGGTACATCAGTGTTGGGACCCCCCAGCTGAGCCAGGGTTCAGCCTGATCCTAGAGAATGCTCCCAAAGGTGCTATGTGAGCCCCCACGCTCAGCACAGAGGCAGAAGGAGAGGATGACCATGGCTCCTGGACCTCATTGTGGGACTGCTTTGCTCACACCACTCCTCCTTGCCCAGCTCTGACCTGCTCTCTCCTCCCGGCACCAGAGATCCCCAGTTCAATCCAGGATGATGTACTCCAGTGTCCTAGCTGTGGGCATTCGCCTGGCTGAGGGAAATGGTACTCCCCAGGGGATCCTGAGGACTGACTGGCCTCTCCCCAGGACTCAGGTGTGGAAAGAAGGCAGGTCCACATGGCTCAGCACAGGAGATGGATTCAGACTGGGCTTTGGGCCCCTTTTCCTGGAACATAGAGACTGACACATGGGGAGGTACAGACCAACCGTCACGCACAGGAAATTGGGGAGCTGATCAGTTAAAGCAGGGCAGTGTGCTAGTGTGGGCAGCCCTGCCGAGATGCTTCCCCACCCAGGCAGAGCAGGACTTCAGGCCAGGGGACGTGAAGCAGCAAGGCTGTGCTCAGCAAACCTGCCCTCAGCTGGGACGTGGGCTTTCTCCTGTGGCCTGGAGGAGCTGGGGGAGCACTGGCCCATCTCCACAGAGAGCTGGCTCCTGCCTGCTGTGCACAGCCATGTGAGAAGCTGTGGCAGACAGGCTGTAGGAAGACCCAGAATTAATTCCAGGGTCATCAGGTCTTCCCTCAAATATGTTGCACTTGCCTGGCTTCCCAGAAACAAGATTTTAGAAACCAGTGCCTCCCACTAGAGCCTTGCTGGGTTTTCCTGCAAAGCTAGTGTTTCCAGCATATCCCTATGTGCTCTGTCCTTGGCTCCCGCTGCAGCCAGTGGTCGGGTACCCTGGGCACAGAGCACATGGGACACTCAGACACTTGCAGACTGTTTTCATGGCATGGTCTGGACTGCTTGGGAACGTTGTAAAGGGGACCAGCATGCACTTCAACACAGAGAAATGCAAGACGTCTTGGGGCCTTGGCAGAAGAATTAATTATTGCTTACTTTGTAGTTGTTATTGTTGTCTCCACTGCACATCCAGCATTCCTCACCTTTGCTTTGGTGCCTCTGCATCTCTCTCAAGAAAGAGCATTGACCTGGCAGAGGCACTGGCCTTTGTGTGTGCCCCTGGAGCAGTACTGGGTCCCTTGGGCTGTGTGTACATAGCTGGGGTAGTGCTGGACCCCTTGGCCTGGGTGTGCGAGCACCCAGGGCAGTGCTGGACCCCTGGTGCAGTGCATCCATGCACAGGATACAGCGCTGGCAGGATCTTGCTGTTGGCTGACCCTGGCTCACAGCGCAGGCACCCATGTCCTCTCCTGGCTGAACTCTCTTTCCTCTTGCAGAACCGTAGCTCTGCCCTTGGGCAGGAGGTTGGGTGTGAGTGACAAGCTGAGGCCCAAAGTTCAGCCCAATGCCACACTGGAAGGCTTCTATGTTCTGCTGGGCAGGACCCCAAAGAAGGTGAGTGTCCCCTGTGCCCCAGTGTCCCGAGAGCCCAGGCAAGCAGCACCTTCTCTCTGTTCAGATACCCCAGCACAACCAAACCCGCCTCACAGGCAAGGCAGTTACTGCTAGCCACCCTTCCAGGGAAGCGGATATTTCAGCATGTGCAAACATAGAATCATAGAATCATTAAGGTTGGAAAAGACCTCTAAGGTCATCAAGTCCAACCATCAACTAACACCACCATGACTCCTAAACTAGGCCCTGCAGTGCCACGTCTACACCTTTTTTGAACGCCTCCAGGGTTGACGACTCCACCACCTCTCTGGGCAGCCTGTTCCAATGCCTAACCACTCTTTCGGTAAAGAAATTCTTCCTGATGTCCAGTCTAAACNCTCACCCGTGCCAAGTACAAAGGGACAATCACTTCCCTACTCCTGCTGGCCGTGCTATTCCTGATACAAGCCAGGACACTGTTGGCCTTCTTGGCCACCTGGGCACACTGCAGACTCATATTCAGCTGGCTGTCGACGAACACCCCGAGGTCCTTTTCCGCCGGGCAGCTTTCCAGCCACTCTTCCCCAAGCCTGTAGCGTTGCACGGGGTTGTTGTGACCCAAGTGCAGGACCCAGCACTGAGCCTTGTTGAATCTCGTACAATTGGCCTGGCTCATCAATCCAGCCTATCCACAGCCCTCTGTAGAGCCTTTCTACTCTCAAGCAGATCAACACTCCCGCCCAACTTGGTGTCATCTGCAAACTTGCTGAGGGCGTACTCAATTCCCTCATCCAGATCATTGATAAAGATACTAAACAGAACTGGCCCAACATTGAGCCCTGGGGAACACCACTTGTGACCGGCCACCAACTGGCTTAAACACCATTCATCACAACTCTTTGGGCCCGGATCATGACTCGCACTGATTTTAAAAATAATTTTTTACTTAAATTTGTATGATGCTTTGTCAGATTAATTAAAAAATGCTCATGAGCTCATCTTTCCATTCATTTTAATCACAGTTTATAAATCTTAAGGCTAGGTAGTTTTATTTGGAATTCATGCATAAAATAGAGCATGTTAGAAATGATGCTTTTTAGCCTGTGAATCTGTAGTCACTCAAACAGCTGGATGTTTTTTCTGGCATTACTGAGTGAACTATGTGCTTGGTTTTTTATCATCACAAGGTAAAACTTCATTTATCTTCAAGTTTGCTATCTGTAGCTGATAATTATCAGAGGTGGGAAAAAAATGTATTTAGATTTTTATAGCAAAGACATTGAATCCCATTGTGTACAGCTGGCAAAATTTAACCAGAGAGAGCCTGTGCTTGCTTCTGCATTTAGATATGGCTGAATTGGAGTTTTAAAATGGCCAAAATTATTTGGCAGTTCACAAATGCAAATAGAGCCAATATGATTTTTTTTTTTTTTTTTCCCCAAATAAAGGTGTTCTCTGGGGAAAAGTGGACCCACAGCAGCAGAGGCAGCCTGCAGGAACACAGCTCTTCCACCCACACAGGGACAGACAGCCTTAGGAAGGCTAGGTCCTGCTTCCCTGCTCTGTTTTCTAGGGGGACCTGATTTCACTGGCCAAGCAAAGTGACCTGCCAGTCAAAAAGGTGGAGACCTGGTTTCGGCACCGGCAGGCCCAGGACCGGCCCAGGCTGATGAAGAAGTTCTGTGAGGCCAGGTAGGTGGGCCAGCAGAGGCTTTTGGTGATGGAGACCTTCAACAAGGTCTGCACACCACCACCATCCCCTGCCCTGTCCTTAGCCCCAACACACTCCCAGAGGAGCGTGCTGCCATCTGTGGCTGTGAAAGGAGACTTTGTACCATGAGGCTGGGTCCCACCACTGCATACACTGGTGACAGAGCCACCGTGCAGCATTGCCAGCTTCATCCTTCCTTCCTTTCCTCTTTTAATGTTAAAAAGTTAAAGTTGCCTCAAAAGAGTCCACTGGCCTTGATGCAGATGAGGTTTAAATCTCAGATGCTGGAGGGATTTTGAGCAGCAATTGCATTTGCAAAATGCATCAAACTTCTTTTCAAGATGATCTTGATACAAAATTAAAATTTTAAGATACTGTCGGCATGGATCATTGGCCATAAAATAAATCCATGAAGTGCACTTAGTAAGCAGTGCAAGCCATGAACAGAGGGAGGTAAAAATTGAAAAACACCAGAAAGCACCGAAATCTTCATAGCGTTCCTTCTCCTCAAGCTATTTGTGCTCTCATATGAAATCTTCCTGCATATCTCAGTAATATATGGAGTCAGAATGGAGAGAGGAGTCACCAAGTGTCTCAATCAAGAGAATCAGGTTATCTCTGGTGTTCAGCTTGAGGTTTAATGCTGTATGTACACAAAGACCGCCATCAGGTACGAGATCTACTCTCTGTCCCCCTCTGAAAAATAAATTATTCAGTGCTTGAATCCTGTTGTTATGCTTTTTAAAAAATTTTCTCCTCCTGAAAGCTTGTTCAGTGCTCCACACTGCAGCTTTTATGAGGAAAATAATAAAACCCTGAGTATTCCTGTGCCATCACTGGGAAAAATTAGGTGCCTTCCACAGGCTGTGGTATATAAGCATTTGCATAGGTGATCTACAAACACCCACATACCTAAAGGAGACAGGTAGAGGCATCTTGGTAGTCATGCTGCATCCTGTTTAATGCTGATGGAGTATGCCAGAAATTTGGGCACAGCGTGGACCACAGCAGAGCCTGGGTGGGTTGTGGCTACCCTGTTGCCTTAACAGCACATGTGTGCATGTGTGAACAGAGCTGAGGTTCTGCAAATCCCTGTCCAAACAAGTGAACGTTCCCCTGTGGGCTTTGCAGCATCCTGGGCACAGCCTGGGGAGCTATTCCAACTCTGGAGGAAGTCTTAATTCCTTGTTTTTTTCTGTTTTAGCTGGAGATTTGCGTTCTATTTCACCTCATTCTTCTCTGGGCTGGCTCTCTTGTATGATGTAAGTACGTGAGCAGGGTGATGCTGTGGAGTGACATCTTTCAAGGGTTCCTCGTTCATGGCAAATGAGGCCAATGGTCCTGGACCATTTCAAAGAGCCCATCCAAAGATCATGGGTGGGTCCAAAGCTAAAGAAGGACAAATTCAGGGGCATGGAGCAGGACCATCCCCAATCCCGATCCAGCAGAACAGACCCCCTTTTCCTGGGTGGACCTGGCTGGGTGTCAGTGATGTTACCATGGTTTTATCCTTGTCTTAAGTCATTGTGTAAGTGATTTCCCACTGATACCCACACACAGCCCTTGCATCTCAGCCAAGAGCAGACCCTGTCCTGGCTGCGGCTGCTGCCCATATCAAGACCCTCTGTGTGACACCCTGTGCATTCACTAATGACAAATGCATTTTGCCCACCACTTTTTCCAAAGCTCAAAGGCAGATTGGGTCTAGCATAGGCACACTGACTTCTTGAAGTACTTCTTCACATGGTCATTATGTGTCATTAAGAGGCCGTGGGTTCTTACTGCTGCCTTCTCTCTGCACAGAAACCCTGGTTTTGGGACCACACCGTGTGCTGGCTGAGATTTCCACAACAGGTGAGCAGCAAGTACATGGAATCACAGGATATTTCATTTTTTGGAAGGGGGACCAGGAGGTCTCTTGTCCAACCTCCTGCTTGCAGCACTCAGCTGTGAGATCAGACCAGGTTACCCAGGGCTTTCTTCAGTCAAGTTTTGGAAACCTTCAAGGATGGAGACAGCACAACCTCTCTGGGCAATCTATTCCAGTGTTTGACTGCCCTCACGATGAAAAAGTTTCTCCTTGCATTCACCTCTCATTTTAACTTGTGCCAGCGGTCTCTTATTCTCGCACTATGCACCATGGCAAACAGCTTGGCTCTGTCTTCTTGACAAGCTCCTCATAGGTGGTCCATATAATAGTGGATGGAGAGTCTCTGCCCTGAACAGGCACCTCTTCTCAACGAGTTTCTCTGTAACCCAAGCCTGGCTGGAAGCAGCTCCACGTGTGTGCCCACAAAAGGGACCAGGTGGTCAGGACATCCCTTGACCTCTTGAAGCAGGGATGGAGACCAGAGGGGAGACCCCAGCTCCTCTCAGTCCCTCTGCAAACTGGCCAGGACTGGTCCTGGCTTTGCACCAGGCTTGACATGGTTCAGTCCCCGGTAACATGAAAATTTAGGCATCACCAAGCCCTGCTGTCCCAAAAGCAGGTTGAACGAAGGGGCTTTGCCCGGGAAGATAGGCTAGGCCTGTCTAGGGCTAGGCAGGGATGTCACGCTGCCTGTTGCTTGTCTCTCAGCCTCTCCCACCCGCATTGGGCTGGTTCTACCTGCTGGAGCTCTCCTTCTACTGCTCACTGGTGGCCACCCTGCCCTTCGACGTGAAGAGGAAGGTGAGTGACCGCAGCACAAGCACAATCCACTGGCTTGGTCAGCCCCCGCCATGAGGCACTCCCCTCCTGCTCTCAGCTCCCTGGGGGTGCAAAGGACAAGGCACACATGCTGCTGCAAAGACCCCTGAGCACATGAGCTCCTTGCAGCTCTCGTATCCCACTATTGTACCTTGCACTGGGTCCCACTCGTGTGCAGTGTGGCCATCCTTCCTGCTAGGCTGGGGAAGCGCCGGGGGCTGACATGGGGTCCCCACACCTGGCCAAGGGACAGCCACTGGGTGGACATGGCTTCATGGCCCTTCCCAGCTCTGGACTCAGGTGCTGCCTGAACCAGAGGGCTGTGTCCTCCTGATGGGAGGGAGCTAGGCTGTTGTGGTGAAGGTCCTGTAGATGCACGTGTGGCTTTTGCAGCATGGGATGAGGTGAATTCATGGGACCCACGGACCCAGCATCCACCGTTGCCCTCGCCTCGTTCTGCGATGGAGACTGCACAGCGCTGTGCAGTTCTACTGCACAAGCTGAGGTTCAACCTCAGCTTCATTTGATTGTTTAATTTGACAATCACATCCCTCTTGAGAGACTTCATGCTTTTCCCCAGAGATGGGCTCTGCCCAGCTCTCGCAAAGCATGCCCTGGGTCCCAGAGGACCTGCAGAAACTCTGTATTAAAATTACCAACACTGCAATAGTCTTTGTAGACAGGTCGGTTACTGGACGCCTGCAATGCTTGCCAGAAGAAGCAGGAACCCACTGCCTGGCAGTGAACCTCCCTGGGCCAGAGCTGCCCTTCCCAATCCCTCCACAGAGCACTCAGGAGTCGTCTTCTCATACCCCAAAGCATGCATTGCCTTTTTGCACGTACAGATTTGTCCATGCAGGCATGAACAACCCAGCAAGGTCCTCTCTTTACATGAGGCATGTGAGAAGGCATATTCCTCGCCTGCAATATCTCCAGCCCATCTCCATTGGTCCCTCTCCATGGAGGTTGAAGAGCTGCCTCCATTATGGCTAGTGGATGCGGATAGAACCTGCCCCAGGCCAAGGGCAATCTACTGTCATTACAAAAAGCTCCTCAATACACAGTGGAGGGGTCTGGGAGGAAAATATCGGGTGTTAAGAAAGAAACTTTGTAAGGGCAGATTGATTCCTGGAAAATTTATAAAAAATCTGTCTTCTAGCATGTTTCCACCTACGTGTACCTCTAGTATTTATCTGGGTTTCCATAAACTGGGCATAAAGATGTTCATTCTTCTTGGGATTCTGCAGGACCTCAGAGAGCTGTAGCACGGTGGGGAGCATTGATGCTTTGTGGAGGTGTTCTCGTGAGGCAGCAGCGTCCAGGAAGAAGTGCTGCCAGGTCAAGGTAGGACTGACACGCAATCTCTCTTCTCATGCCAGGACTTTAAGGAACAGATCATCCACCACATCGCCACCATCACTCTGATCTTTGTCTCCTACTGTGCCAATCTTATACGGTTTGGGATGATAGTCATGCTGGTCCATGATGCCTCCGATTATATTTTAGAGGTGAGTTACCCTCACCCGGAAATGCAGATCTGCGCTTATGTCTGTGGGTAGCACTAGAAACTGCGTGCCTTACTACACATGATGCATGTGGATGCGGTGGGCCACACAAGTGGGCCACGTGTACTATAGTGTCAGTGCATTTAAGAAGTATCAGATTTACTGCTCTTGGGGAAAAGTAAGCAAGTGCACAGGGACTGGGACACATCCCCACAAGTCTGGTAACCTGTGCAGGACATGAGAAATCCCTTAGGCCCCTAGAAGGAGAACACAGGCACACGGGACACATGGCAATTTGTCTCTCTACAGCTTGCCAAGATGCTTCATTACATAAAATGGAAGCTGATCTGCGAAGCAGTCTTTATGGTTTTCGCTGCGGTTTTCATCATCTCCCGGCTTGTCATTTTCCCGTTAATGTGAGTTACGTTTTAATGTTCTCTGAATGTGGGTGTTATGCACTACTTGAACTTCTGGAGAGATGACCCTCCATGCTGAGGGGAGGAAAGACAGGGAACAGGACACTACAGGTAGTCTCAAAGATTAATCCAATTGGAACTGAGGAACCCAAGAAAAAAACCCAGGCTTTTAACTATATTAATTAATTAATCAACTATAGTAGTTAATATAGAGCCACAGCCTCTGCCCCTCCATTCCCATGCTCTCACTGTTGCTCCTAGGCAGGGACTGTCTCTCACCTGGAGCTGTCTCATGCTGTCATGAGATGCTTACATGCAGCCACAGCAGCTGACTTCTCATGAGCTATTGTGGCACTGGGAATGTTTTAGGACTGTCTTTCTCCATCCTCCTAAAGCCATCCCCACCACAGTCTGAGGGTAATCCTCCTCCTCTACTCCTGCTCAAGACCTGGTGTGACTCTCAGTGTGTAGGAAGTGGCCTCCTCCTGTTGCAAACACTGGTTCCTACATGAGAAAGAAGGTACAAACTGTACTGTTCAGAATTTCTCAAGAATTTCTTAGCAGACTAAGAAATGCCTGCTTAAAGCTCTATTAAGAAATTAATTAATGGTGTAGTAATTTAAGGTGACCCACCATCTATTTGAAATAAAACAAGAAGTTCATGAGTACAAGCTAAGGATTCAGGAGGTAGGATACTTGACATGTTGGGAGGGTATCAGCAATGATGCCTCCAGAAGCCACACACAGGCACCAGTCTTGGAGAATGACTTTTGCCTACACACATCTGACCACACTCCCAGCCTTTAACTATGCTGAAATTGTTCCCCTTTCTTTACCGCTGTCAAGTCGCCTGGAAAAGCTGATCCCAGTTAATTTCCCAGAAACTCATTCCACAACACTTGCATTATAGTCTAAGGTTTCTGTTTTCTTTCAAAACCAAAAATTTCATTTATTACACCCAAAAGAATTTTTAAAATGGGACATGTTATACACACATAGGGACAAGTTTGCATTGCTGTCCTCTGTTCCTGCCCTGGCTCCATACCAGCACTGAAGATGCTGAGTTGTATTTTGGTCCTGCTGCCAGTTTGGACACCTGTGAGGCTGACTTTGCATAACAAGTCCCAGATGCTGGTGGTGAAATGGCTCCTTTAGAGAGAAAAGCATTAAAAGCTTGAGGCAACTTCCCTGAGAAAGAAACTAGACTTCAGTTGTCTCTGCTGCAAAAAGTCAAGCCCCACTATCTCAACCTGCTGTATCATAACATGTAGAAGATAACAGATGTCCCAGGTCAGAACAAGGGTCCATCTAGATCAGCACCTGCCTGCATCAGCAGCAAGAAGCAGATGTCTGGGAAGGCAAGAGCAGAGCAAATACAGACTATATCCAACGTTTCCCAGCTTCCAATATGTGTTAGATTTCATGTCTTCGATAACTTGTGGAGGAGGATACATACTAGCATTTGTTATTTCTCTCCTGTGCTGAACTGCTCTCTGTTCTCTGTTCTCCATTTCCAAACAGTGCTTTCCTCCTTTCTGTCCCCATCACTGATGATATAGGGTTTCTGTGACTTCTGCCAAAAATAATGCCCTACCCAACTGCTCATCTGTACCCTCAATTCTCTCCTAACTTCAATTAAAAAAAATTCATTTATAAACTTTTAAGTGCCAGTGGCCAGGTCCCCTTATGGTTTAATTTTTGTCCATTACTCTTCTCCAGACTTATTTTAGGAGAAATGCTGCCAGTTCCTGCTGCTTCTGGGAAGTGTTGCAGGTTTCTGATAACCAACCTGTCTGCAAAGACTATCGTATTGTTGGTGATTTTAATAGAGTTTCTGCAGGTCCTCTGGGACCTGGGACATGCTTTGTGAGAGCTGGGCGTAGTGTGATGCCTGATGGTGCAGTCCTAGCACAGCTCAGCTCTGCCCTGGGGACACATGAGCCAAGTAGTTGCCCAGAAAGATACTTGAGCCTTGTAAGTGTGAAGGTACTTGGCCTGCTTTAGTCTTGTGTCTCCTGATTTGTCTCGCTCTCTCTTTCCCACAGCACATACTATTACTTTGTGACAAAATTTCAGTTGTTCCTCATAAGCTGTCTGATAAACACTTTCCTGATGATCCTGCAGTTCTTACACATTTTCTGGTCCTGTCTAATCATCCAGATGATCTTCAGTGTCATCCTCCATGGTGCGGTATGAAAAATCTTTGTCTCCTCTGTGCCACCACTACTCATGAGAGGCCGTGAGATCCAGGGTGACTCCTGCATGCCTGCAGGGAAGGGGTGGGAGGAATGGGACTATCCAACAAACAGCCCGGTAGCTTCTTAAGTCATGTGTTGGGAGTTGTGTGGATACCTTTGCTCACGGAGATCAGAGCAGCAGCTCACCTGTACCTTGCAGCTGTGTCCTAGTGACATGGGAGCCATCCACAGTCCTTTCTCATCCCTGCCTAACAGCTTCTCAGTATGCGGTTTGGGAGAATAGGAACCTGTTGGTATGTCCAAAGTGGAGTAAGGAAGGAGCAATCAGGCAAGCCTGGTAGATAGCATGCTGTGTATTTGCACTTCTGAGTTTTGGGTGCATTCCACAGGCTTTTCATACATGTTAGTTGACGGTGGGACTTGATGATCTTAGAGGTCTTTTCCAACCTTAATGATTCTATGCCAGGATTTCATTAGAAGAAACCTTGTCATCAGAGACACCAGTTCCTTGGCCTGCCTTGCTAACATAAGCAGATGGCATCTTGGTAGCCTCTGAGTAGACTTGTGAAGGCTTTGGGGATCTGTGGCCAGAAAAAACCCACCACAGTGTTGGTGTTATGCCTTCAGCTTACCTTGAACAACCCCTTCATTGAAGCTAAATTAAGAGAAAAAACAGTTTTTCTGGAGGAAATGATGGAGCATACTCTCACCAAGCTTGTAGATGATTGCAAAATGAGGAGACCAGTCAATATGCTCACTGGACAAATACGTGTTGACTTTCAGACCTTCAACAGTAATAAACTGCACAGGAAAATATGCAGAATAACTATATGTAGAATAAATACTAACTTATTTTCAGGTCACATTACAAGAACATTATTAGGGTGACAAAAAAAAGCATTCAAAAGTTAGGTGAAACCATAACAAAGTCAACCTCTGGCAGTTTAAGTCAACCTCCCAATGCAGGGACAATTGCAACACTGGCTTTAAAGACATCATCACGCCTGTTATTTGTATTTTAGCTGTCAGGTTAACACACCAGTGTTCTGAATGAAAACAGGACTAGTCCCCTCTAATATATACCATGATACAGGTTTTGCAGCTCATTTAAATTGTCTTTCTTTCCTACAGAAAAGAAAAGATGCCCGAAGTGACACCGAGGAAAGCGACAGGAGCGAAGCAGAGGATCTGGCAAAGAACAAAGAGTAACACCGGTCTCACTGCAAAACACCAAGAGCCGGACAGACTCGTAAAAGCGGGGAGGCTGAATGGGACCTGGGGGGAGAGGCCAGACAGGCTCACAGATGGCTTCGCAGTAGTCTGCCTGAGGCATCATCCAATGTCTAGACAGAAGTGAATTTCATCGTAGCATTTACAGGCAGTTAAGTCACTTTAGGAGATGTTTTCTTCAATTCTCCTGTTGGGACCATTCTTTTACTACTACTCTATGATCACTTATCCAGGAAAAAAAAGGTCTAGCAGCCAAAGTCTCACTGGAAACAGGAGAATAGGGGTTGAACAAGCTGTTGAAGTAATGGCACCTAACTGTGGTTATCTCTAAACCTTCCCAAAGGTTCATGAGATAAATTACAACTGCTGAAAATTTAACTGACTTGCAATTTCGGAAGATACTGGCAGTCATTGCCAGCCACCTCATGAAAGGACTTGCATGTGAAAGACACTAGCTTAAGTGGCAAATAAGTTTTCAGTTGTATGGTATAAAATGGTCAGGCTTTGGGGAAGGATAAACCATTTCTGCAAATAAGGCCTGGCCAACTGATTTAAGCTGTGTTTGCTGTATGAATTATACAAAATAGCTCATGTGTCTAAAAGATTTTGCTAACTGAATGCCTGCTCAGGGAGATGGCTCCTAAAATTGAAAGCACCTGAAACTTTTCCAAATGCACTTTTCCACCAGATATTATAATTTAGTCTAAATGGAAACTTTCCATAGGGATGTATTCATTTTGCTGAAGTTTCATTTTCAATATTGGAAAATAAGAGTGTTACGATGCTAACCTCAAAGCCGGTCAGAGAAAAACTCTCTAAGACTTGTTTTGGAGTTTTAGAAAGCAGGCATGCTTTATTACAGCGCCGGATGCACGGGGGATCATTCCACCTAACGTGCATACCCACTGCAGTTCATTTTTGACATTTATACAGGAAAGTTAACACACCACGCCTATCTAATACATAATCATGAGTCTGACTAAGCACCCTCTTCTTCCATTGGCCTGTATTTCTCTCGCTTTGGTTTTAAAGTTACAGTGTGATTTTAATTAACTGCGCATGCTTATGAAGAGTGGGGGGGGTAGTTCTTTTCGTCCCTCAGTTGAGTCGGTGGTCGCGATCTCCCCCTGTCAGAATTACCTTTCCCCCAGTTTCTGTGCTTCAGCGTCTTCTGGGCCAAGAAGTTCCCTTTTATCACTGCAGACTGATTTGTGGCCTTCCCTTATCTTCACAGCCTTCTCTGTAGCAGGAGGTTTCC
>WAAD01008235.1:0-26893 GCA_013389945.1 Fregata magnificens
CCAACCCCTACCATTCTGTGATTCTGTGATTCTCTCCCCCATCCCACCAGGGGTGGGTGGGCAGGGTGAGCAAGCGGCTGTGTGGTGCTTGGTTGCCGACTGGGGCTAAACCAAGACACGTTTTTATAATGAGACAGAATCGACTGATATTGTTGCCTTTCTGTTTAAGGTGCCAGATTTCACCCATTTGAGTCTAGCAACACAACTAGACCGTATTTCAAAAAAATGTTCCAAAGAAATCACTGCTTTTTGGAAGTTAGATTAAAAAATTACTTCTCCTGTTGAAAACATATACCCAATTGTTCGATCTCCAGACACTAGTTCTTACTGGTGTTTTTCCCACTAAACTGAAAACCTCTTTAACAGAGAGGTGGTGGTAGGTTTTTTTATTGTTTGTTTCAGTTTTTTGTTCTTTTCTACCTAGGAGTATGTCAGACATAATAAAGCTCTCTTCCCAGACTTATTTTCCTTTTGTATCCCTTTTTGTCTTCCTCACCCCAATCCCATTCACAATGGCCTCACAATTTGTCCACCTATTTGAAAAAAAAAATAGCATACACTCTTTCAGAAAACAAAATTACGTCCTCTCCAGAACTTTTTGGAATGAACAAATTAAGCATTTGAAGTTATTTTTCTGTATTACTATCTTCTGGGAAAGAGCATATGTATGATTATCATCTGTATGTATCATCACCAAACCTGCACTCATTAGTATATCAACTGTATGCTGTTGAGATGTGGATGCCAGAATTAGTGAGGCTCATACCTAACAAGCAGTTAGCTTAGTGGCACACTTTAGACGCTGATTCATAAACAAAAATGTTAAGCCCATCAGATACATCTCCTCAGATCACCTCCTTTCCCCTTCTAATATCAAATGGATAACAACAATAACAATGTTTGATATTCTACCTCATCCTGCTGTCAGCAATTTGAAAAGAATATTGAAGAATAAGAAATACTTCAGAAAAATACACTGAACTATAATAGTCTGGGAAGCCTGCCTTACATAGATATTGTGTGTCTTTCTAACTTCTAAAACTAGACACTAAAAAGCAGTCTGATTGTATTTTGAAAATATCTTGTAAGTGTCTGCCTCTCCAAAGGTCAGTATCACAAGGGAAAGCTAAACAAATAAGCTTATTTAAATAAAGAATTCCGCTCTGCAGGCATAAAATTAAAAGAAAGGTTATGAACTGATTTGCAAAAATGAAAAGAAAAAAAAAAAATCAAGAATTAAGACACAAAAATAAAAAACTTCGTGATTAAAAGGAGAACAGAAGATAAGGGGTTTCAAAACAGGTCAGTCCCTCCAAAGAATAATAGAGCATGACTATATTTCAGAGCAACAGTTGGATTTGGTGGGATCCATAGGAAGCAGTCTGTGAAAGATGCTCGCAATTTGGCCTTGTAAGTGTTAGAGGCAAACATGCTATTTGTATATGTTCATTAGAAGCTTATTAAATCTTAACTGGTAATCTGCAATTGTTTCATGTTTACTGCAACTCAAGACTGAACTCTGAGCACTGACCTACCTCTGCGTAAGCTATCTCCAGGGAGCAAATCAAGCACACTCTCTTCCAGGGCAAAGTCAAATTTCCCCTGTAATTGCTTACTCAAACAAGCATGAGATGCTGCAGTAAACTAAGAGGGAACTGCTCCTCTGCACTCAGAGACCATTCTACTATCAGCTACAGCATGGGACAGAAACCATGAATTCAAACGTAGAGGTATCAGAGATGATCCTCTGAAGTAGCATCAAAGAACCTGATGTGAGTATGAGGACAGGAGGCTGGCAAAAAGAAAAGCAACTACCAAGACAAGCTATTCCAAGTCTGTAAAACAAAGCTGGGAAAAAAGCCAGCAAGAGTCATTGTGGTGTAAGTTTTAAGGTAAGATAAAGGGGAGGAGAAAGAGGGAGACATCAGCTACGCAAGACAAGAGACCAGGGTTGAAGTCCAGGAAGACAGACTAGAATTCAACAAGGAAACATACTGGTTATCTATGAAGAACAGAGCTATCAGCAAGGAGCTAGCAGACAAGGGAGACTAGTGCCTTTTCGTTTCACGGGAACTTCGCCTAGAGCATACTCCCTTTCAGTATGAAATGGGGACCACTCACAAAATTCAGGCATGAGGTACCAAGCTGTCCACTGGTTGAGTCTCACTTCCTTTTGAAGTGCCTGTACCTATCACTTTCTCCTCAAACACATGCTCATATGTTAGAGAACTCCTCAATCAATCTTCCTAGACACCTAATGTTAATTGTGGGAAATAGTGTTGATAATGAAGTTTTTTTGTTTTCTTTTTAAGATCTACTACAGTGGCTAGTAAAGTAGACGGGAATTAGAAAATAAGATCAAGGTTGCCTCTGCAACGTTAGTTCAGCCACCATATCTTCATGCATTGTAACAGCATTTACTCACAGCAGTACTCCCACACAGCGCTGCAGATTAAGGTATTTGCCTTTAAGTCGCCTGCCTTATTCCTGGCACAAGATAAATGACATTCACTTACAGCACACTATTCGAGATTTTCACTAGCCTTTCCAGCAACTTCAGTACTTAAGAACTTCAAACACCATTCTTCCTCACACCCATCTCACTACAACTGAGTAAAAGCTATCATTCCGCCTCACTGCATACAAGCATTATCAGTACAGGACAGACCACTCAAAGCCTGGAACTTCTGTGCTTTCTGCGCTCAGCCCTTCCTAACAGTTACAGCTAATTACTAGCATCTGTATTAAACAGTTCCTGTTCAGTCCCAGCCTGCAGTTCAGCTGTATGCAGCATGGACAGATGAAGGAGCCTCCTAAGCTGTGAGTTAGGCACTGAACGTACATTCGTAAGACACATGCAGGAACTGTACCATCTGAATGTAAGATAACTCCTTCTATATGTCAGGGTTAAAAAAACCCAAAAACCAAAAACAAACAGGCCTGAATAACTCTGAACACTGCAGAAGCAAGTCCTGAAAATATCTCTGCAGGGAAAATAGGGATGCCAACAAAATCAATTTTAGAAGAATCCAAGCTAGAGTCCTGTGAGACAAGACTTCTTGCAGCCCCCCAATTGCTCATCAACAGAAATACCCTTTCTTTTGTCATCAAAGAATTCCCAACAGTGTAATCTGCCCTCCTTACATACCTGTGGAAGACAGTCAGGACGGGACTCAAAGATCACGAGAAGGACGCCAATAGGCACTGTCACCTGCTCCAGATCCAGGTCTTTCGCTACTCGTGTTCGCCGAATTACACGGCCGACGCTGTCCTGTGAGGATGCTGCGATCTGACGCAGACCGATAGCCAAGCTGTTCAGCTTTGATGTAGACAGACTTAGACGTTTCAACAAAGGAAGTGCCAATCTCCCTAAAAGAAAGAAAAAATTTTGCTGGAGATAGATTGGTCTGCCTAGGCTCAAGCAAAAGCAACTTAAAAAAGTGGTGAACCTAAAGAAAATTCAGATATTTCCCACGCCCTAGGAAGAAACCTACCCAAGATGAAAAATGCACAGCATTAAGTCTGGCAGCCACAATAAAACACTCAAATGTGACGATTTCACCCACCACCACATTTTCACTTAGTGCGGTCTAAGTGATTTGTACATGAAGCAACATTAACATCCACAAAGATAAGGTTTGCCCTATTTCAAGTACTGCTATATGTCTGACTTTCTTACAAATTTCTACCCTTGCAGTATTTCTGGAAGGTTCGGGCAGTAATTTCATCTTTCTATTTTACAGATAGAAATCCCAAAGCACAGACGCATGCATAACATTTCTGTTCAGACTGGGCAAGAACTGCTTGAATTTTCTAGTCTGTAAGTTAACCCAGCAATATCCCCTCAAGTACTCTGGTCAGTAAAAACCAGTTCCCTGGCATGTTCCACAAAGTATTACAATTCATGATGTGTCATTTTTCATACATTTGCTATCCCTATACGTACACATCCCAATCCCGACTTCTCAATGAATGCATCAATCTAACAGAAGAATGGGTTTAATCCAAGCCACCTAAAGAGAACCTTCCTCAATCAGAAGGGGACACAGTTCTATTTGGAGAGCATCAATTTAAGTATAGAGATGACAGCCTTCCCCTCAGGAGCCAAACATTATCTTATCCAGCCCAGAAAATATTCACTTTATGCATGACAATAAGAGAGATGATGTTTGTTATATTCGATTTCTAAAGTGAACCTCCTTTGGCAAAATGGAGCACTATTTTTTTTTTTTTTTTTTTTTTTACAATACACTGCTTGGTGTTTTGCAAGGCCTCAGTGTCCTCTCTGATGCATGCATCTGTTTTATGTAATTAAGGAAGCTGCAGCTGTTCACACTGACAAGCTGTCAAGGTCCTGGGTTCACTAATCTGTGACATCCATACTACCCAATCCCAGGTGACAGAAGATTCTAGTTCTGCTCATTTCCTTTGAGGCCCAGAGAGGTTCAAGACAATAGGATTACCATGGAAGGACTTGAAATATTACCTTTATTTTCAGCCTCTTCTAAGTCCTTTTTGTTTGCCAAGAGAATTTCTTCTCTCTGGTCAGTTAGTAAGTCAGCAAGACGATAAATAATCTCCGCTCTCTGAAAGAGAAAACAGTTTCTGAACTGACTTCTTACACAAAGTCCAGGCTATTTGAAATCTGGTCCCCTTCAGTCCATTTATGCTGACCACATCCTCTCACTGTCTTGACTCCCCGAATACTTGGGGCCAGCTGCTTTTTCCAGCCTGCATCACACTGAAAAAATGAAGCTGAACACTGCTTCAACCTTTACTTTGCTTTTTATTATCCTGCTTTCTATGACCGCTCTTCTTCACCAAACCCACAATGTTCTTCCTTTAAGACCACCTTGTCTTCTTCACAACAGATGCCACATTTTACCTACCCAGCTGCAGAGCAGTGATTGTCTACAGCTCCTCTTTTGCATACGCTACACACAGGAGTGAATGGAGCAAGTTATTCCAGTGAATTCTTCAGCAGCTCTGATCACAATTCATTTCTGTGTGATACTCGACGCTATTAAAATTTTTATAAACCCCACATGAAAGTATATATTAATTCAGAGCCCCAAGGTACATTATCTTTCTGCTTTTCTCATCTCTTTAAGCATGCTACAATCCAAATGATGGATCTGGCACACAAAGAATAGATTCTTGTCCCAAGGGGCCCATTTGTGTTATAAATCTGTGTTGTAAAACTTGCCACACATTCACAAGCTTAACAAGTGAGGCCGTATTGTTCTGTCACCTGCTCAGGCTGTAGAGCCGCCAGGGTCCTGCCACCAGCTCGAGCCATTTCACCCTGCTGCTCTACTGTAGGACCTGCAAAAAAACCAAAAATATGCCATGCAAACGAAGTAACAGCACATGTGGAAGTGAACACTATCTTCCATCTTCCAATTCTTCGCTCAAAGCAGGAAAGCGGGTACAGAGTCTTCAACAGACATATTCAAGAAATCTGTTGTATGCTAAAACAGGAAAATTTGTACCTGACGTAAAAATGCTGCTATGGCCCCTGAACGTAAAGAGTCATCACAGAGATTCTGTAAAGTCACCATGTCAGAGGCAAGTATGCACCATGTATCAAAAAGACTTGACAAAGGGCAAAAGAACACCAGGATAGCTAAGTCTCAGGGCATGGTAGGCTACTGAAAGAAAGGGGGCAAACTTTGAAAAGTTTAAGTATCCAACTGAGGAAAACAGAAAGAATTACAAAATAGTATGGGAATGTACAAACAATAATGGAAGCCAAAACCCAGTCTGAGTAACAGCTCGCAGAAAAATTGCTTTGCCTTTGTCTTTTCCTGTATGCGTTTTAGAAGGGTTCCTATAGAAGAAAGGTGGGGTTTTTCTCTTTTTTTTGGCAGGACCTCAAAGAATCTGTCTCAAACTGAAACGATACGAAACAGGTTACTTCTGTTTCTATTTCAAAACAAGCCACCAGGTTCAGGTAGCATTTCCCCAAAAAGTTCACAAGTAGCTCATGGATAAAGTAAGTTGTGATTTTTTAACTCTCCTGAAATTGCCTGTAAAACAGATGACTTGAAGGTGATAAATATGACCCAACTCCTATTTAAGAAGGGTCCCATGGAAATTGCCAGAGCAGGAATTCCAATGTTATGGAAAATATCAAGCAGTATAGTGGGAAGTGTAAGAAAAGAACTTGTGGACACATGATTAATTAGACTTATTTAAGAAGTGTTAAAACAGCTTTTTAAAGTGAAGTCATACTTTACAAAGTACAGTATGTTTTGGTGTTCTTTGAGAAGAGTGACATGTATGTAAGCAGATACAGTTGATTTTAAAAAGTTACTTGAATTTCTGAAGTGTGTTCTTTGGAAGATAGAAGACAAAGAGAAGATTGGAGTAAACACTTGCCACAATAGCAGAAGAGTGCCAGTAAAATTCCACAGGGACTTTTGTTGTTTGCCATATTTATAAGTGACGCAGAACGGGGTCACAAGATGAAAAGCTTTACTGCTGATACAAATTTATTATAGTGGGACTAACAAAAAAGTGTCACTATCGCACTTTTTCCTAGAAAGTAGCTTTTCAGAGGAGGACCCAGGGGTCCTGGTGGACACTAAGTTGAACACAAGCCAGCAGCGTGTCCTTGCTCCAAAGGTGGCTAACAGTGCCCTGGGCTGCCTTAGGAGCAGCATTGCCAGCAGGTTGAAGGAGGTGATCCTTCCTCCCTACTCAGCACTAGTGAGGCCATATCTGGAGTGCTGTGCCCAGTTCTGGGCTCCCCAGTGCGAGAGAGACATGGACACTGTGGATAGAGTGCAACGAAGGGCTGCAAAGATGATGAAGGGACTGGAGCATCTCTCGTATGAGGAAAGGCTGAGAGAGCTGCGACTGTTCAGCCTGGAGACGGCGGCTCAGGGGAGATCTCATCAGTATGTAAAAATACCTGAAGGGAGGGTGTAAAGAAGATGGAGACAGGCTCTTTTCAGTGGTGCCCAGTGACAGAACAAGAGGCAATGGACACAAACTGAAACACAGGAGGTGCCTCCCATCAGAAAGCACTTTTGCACTGTGAGGATGATTGAGCACTGGCACAGGTTGCGCAGGGAGGTTGTGGAGTCTCCATTCTTAGAGATATTCAAAAGCTGTCTGGACACAGCCCTAGGCAACCTGCCTGAGCAGGGGGTAGGACCGGATGACCCTGTCATCTGTCATACTGTCCCTTCCAACCTCAGCCGTTTGGCAATTCTGTGATTTCCTCTGCAGCCAAGTCACTGGGCCACGAAACAGCAAGTGTAATTCGAACCAGATAAACATGAAGCGATGTAGAGGGGAAAAGGAAAATCAGACCTTAGTATTGTAACAAATAATACTGTGAAAAGATCATTTCAGTGAACATCAACATCAAAAAGCGAATTAAATGTTTGGAATTATTAGAAAAGGCCTACAGAACATAACAGAAAACATCACCGATCTTATCAAAACTCAGTTAGTCCTGCCATCTCATAAATTAAAGCTTCATTTACGTCTTGAATGCTATGTGAAATTGTGATTTTTGCCCATCTTAAAAAGGCCACAACAGAATGAAAACAGTTTCGAACAAGAGAAATGGCGATGACCAAGTTTTTGGAACAGCTTTGGTACCAAATGTCTAAGACCAAACCTATTTCACGTGGAAGAGAGATGATGAGGTGAAAGACGATGTCTCACATCTTCAAAGTTAAAGAGGGGTTGATCACCCATACAGGCAGTAGGGGCATCAAATGAAGCTATCAGGAAGAAAATTTAAAACCTTCTCCACCCCCCCCAATCCAAATTAAAGCAAGCAGTTCTTCACATAGTTCTAGCTCCAGACTTTCCACACAGCATCTAGTTAAGGCTCTTGACTATCGTGACACAGAGCCCTGTGGATGCTAAGTTTTTACATGGGTTCAAAGGATGATTTGACAAATTCGTACAAGAAATCCATTGAGGATTATTATACCCAAAGAAACTCGCTTGGCTTAAAGCACAAGTCAAAAGTATCACTCTGTACTTGTCCTATTCTGCTAAGGTCATGGATCTTTGGTATGCCTTTCTCCAGCGATTGTTACACCGTCACAGCAATGCAGTAGCAGGAAAACATTCCTACCTACCATACCAGAAGACTGAGTCGTAAAAGGAATTTATGATAAGAAATAAAACTAAACACTATCTTAGTTCAGCAGCACATTCTATGTCCACATTTTCACACTGAAATCTTCCAATAGCAGGTGATAACCCCTAAGACTAAAAATGGTAAAAATTCTACTCATTGCATTCTTCAAATGCAAGTCTGATGCAGCAGTTTATCAGCTACAGGGAACCAGAACAGAGGATTCAACATTTTCTATTCCTACTTTAGAAAATACCTTTCAAAATCCATTTTTCAAGCAGAGTGTGGTTTCCCAGTTGTTGTACAGGTCTAGCCAAATTTTAACTCTAACCTTTCAGGAAAACTCTACAACTCTCAATGTACACATTACCTCTGTACTCACCTGCAGGTTTTACCTCTGAAAAAAAAGTTCCAACTTTTTTCCCTTCCACAATATCTGTGATGACATGACCCGAGATCTTTGGGTGGGTTCCATTTGCAATCACTACAGAGGTGCCTCCTTGGAGGGCCCACAGAGCTGCTTTCACCTACAGTGAAAGACAGAGCCAGTTCCAGGAAATTCACTTGTTATTTGAATCACCACTCTCAACAAGACTTTTTGCTCCACTTTTATCTCCAGATTGATCACTTAAGCTTTCAAAGAGCATTCAACACACTTCAGCAATTTCCATAATGTAGCACTGAATGAGATCATGTATTTGCGCTTTACCTTCCCTTGCTTAACTAGCTGCCACTTTATGAGCGTACTTCAAATTTTCCTAACAGCCTGCTTTTTTCAAGACTTCTGCAAGGACACTTTGGTCCTACGTTCTTTTTCACCATTACCTTATGTTGCAAGTTCTTCTTACTGTTTGAAGAAACCCAATTTTCATTTTTGAAAAGGTTCTGTTGCCAATTTCCCTGACATGGATTAGCCATCAGTAATTAATCCACTTTAAGTGACCACGTGATATTACTTGTACTGTGGAGCACTGTTCTTGCTCAGGTCCTAGCCATTACCATGTAACATTAAAATATTATTCAATATCTTTAGCTGTTTGAATTACTCCCTTAAGGTTTGATCAGCCTAAGCACTCCTCGTTGGTCTACTAAAGATGTAGAGGTACTCTCATTGTTTATAACCCTTTTGTGAAGCTATGAAGTTTACTGAAGAGTTACTCAGGTTTCCACACAAAGTTTTTACCTACTTTGTTCACATTTCCTGTTCATGTTTTCATCGGATTTTTTATTTATTTGCTTCTACTTTTTGCTTGGGAGTACACCTATTGCCTTAATAGCTGTTTCTTTCAGTAGGCTCCATTTGAAGACTTTGTACTTCTTCAGTTTTGAATTATATGCTTTTTATTTGGCATTCTTCCCCCTTTTTGTTGTTATTTTGGAGGAGGATTCTGTAAGAATAGCATTTAGGAGTCATCTTCAAAGGTCAGGACCACAACGGACTAAGCAACATATAGAAGCAACACGCCTAAGATCTAAGGCAAGAAGCAAGTCTGAAACAAGAACAATCTGATGTCCACAGAGAGATGGGAACTGAAATCAATGATACAACCAGATCACCTGTGTGCTGAAGGCTGTCATGGAGGGTGGGTGGGGAGGCACGCATCATGATCAACAAGAGCTCTATGAAATTTAGGGGCAGTACCTTTGTAGGCATTGCCCTAACATGAAGGGCAACATGAGTTCCCTTTCTGAACCTCAGTGTTGGCATACTGAAGTTTGCTTAGTCCTTCTACAGAACGTTAAGCTTACAGCAGGATTGGCTTAATAGTAAGGGTCCTTTGAAATCCCCATGTACTGATTAGTCCTAAGATTAGCCTCTTTCCACACACTTGAGCCATTGTTTAAGGCATCACGACATGACCTCTCTAAAATTTCCCACCCTCCAACATTTCACTGGTTCATGCCAAAACACAAAAACGCAAACCCAAATCCTAGATGTTACCTGCTGAAGAGGTACCGCCTCTGGTCTCCTTTGTTTCTTTTCTCGATCAAGGTATGGACAGCATTATCCCACCACTTTATTTAATTACGTGTCATTTATTTTACTGCAAAACCTTCTCTGCTTCCTCACTTCTACATTTTCCTAATACAGTCCTACAATTAGGTATTACAGTCCATGTTCACTGGGAGACACCACCTGTCAGATATGCCTATCACATCAAACTCTTGACTACCACAAGACCATCAACTGCTCCATTTTTGCTCAAGTTTCATGCTCATAACCAATATTTGTACTTTGAGATACCATCTGTTTATTCTATTATTGATGTTACAGTTTTCCAAGAATATCACGCAATTCTCAACTGTAGCAAATTTTTGTTACAACAACAGCATTGAGATTTGCCTCTATGTGACTCAGAGTTAAAGATACCAAATATCTCTAACAGATTATTATTTTTACAATACAAGTACTCTCTGACCTTGGCAGCTTTCCCCTCAATACCTGGAATCGTTTAAACTCTTCCAGAAGCCAGATCAAGGGAAAGTTGTTTCTAAATAAGCTCTGTACATCCCATAGTTACAAATAGAACACTCAAATGCCTCCTCATTTTGCCACCTTCCAGCCCACGCTCTGATCCTGAAGTATGCCATACCCGATCCTTCAGAAAAGGAAATAAAACATAAGATAACTGGTGAAGAATTTCACTTTGGTCTTTCCCTGCTTAATCAAAATCTACTTCAGTTTTCACAGACAACCTTCCAAAAGTGTCCTTAGGAAACATGCACCAATTTATACTACCAAAGTGCATATCCCAGCACCATGAGAGACATATGCTGAAGTCTCACACCACAGCCATGTTTATGCACTCACAGCAATGAATACTGAGGGCATCTGACTGTACACAGCACTAAAACCCATTGGCCCTCCTACCTCTACTAATCCTGTACTCAAGAACTGAAGTACCTTGGTCTCCACCAATAAAGCAAACAGCACATGTACAAACTCAGAAAGGAGACAGATGTATCATATCAGATTCAAGTGACAGGGATTCCCAAAGTTTTTCGATTATCACATAGGAAAAAAGTGAGGACCGACTCTTATTTTAATTTAAAACACCAACCTAATACGGTTCCAAATGTCACATTTTACAAACTACTGGAATGTAATTCATCAGTTGCTCTTTTCAATTCACATGGACCTAAGAGAGAAGCTAAAGGAACCCATACACCGTTCCAGGGTACTCACAGAATAGCTGAGCCTGAAAAGGATCTCTGGAGATCATACAGTCCAACTGCCTGCTCAAAGCAGGGTCAACTACAGCAAGTTACTCAAGACACCATCCAGTCAGGTTTTTAACATCTCCAAACACTGAGATTCCACAAGCTCTCTCGGCAACTTGCTCCAGGGCTTCAGCAACCTCACCATAAAATTCTTACATTTCAATTTAATTTCTTGTATTTCAGTCTGTGCCCACTGCCTCTTGTCTGTTCCCTGGATACTACTGAGAAGAGTCTGGCTCTGTCTTTTCTACATCCTCCCTTCAGGTATTTATACAAAAACCTCTTATCTGGGGTAAACAGTCCTAGCTCTCAGCCTCTCCTAGTGTGACAGATGCTCCAATTCTTTAATCATATTCATGGCTCTCCGTTGGATTCACTGTAGTATGCCATGTCCTTCTTGTACTGTGGTGTCCAAAACCAGACACAGCTCTACAGATGTGGTCTCACTAGTGCTAAGTAGAGGGAAATAATAATTTCCCTCAACCTGCTGGCTATATTCTTTCTAATGGAACCCAGGATGCTGTTGGCCTGCTTTGCCCAAAGGGCATATTGCTGGCTCACGTTCCACTTGGTGTCTGTCAGGACCCCTATGTCCTTTTCAGTGAGCCTGCTTTCCAGCCAGTCAACTCCCCAGCCCATACCGGTGAATGGAGTTGTTCCTCCCTACGGGTAGGACTCAGCGTTTCCCGTTATTGAACTCCATAAGGTTCTTGTCTGCCCATTTCTGCAGCCTGTCAAGATCCATCTGAACAGCAGCACAATCATCTCGTCTATCTCCCTTTCCCACGTCTCCCTTTCCTTCCCAATAACAAAACAAATGTTCCATATTTCTACCTTGGCTTCCATGCCTCCCATTCCCACCCGGGATTTGGTTCCAAATGTTACAGACTGCTGGTCTCCTGGGTAGAATATGTCAATGAGCTTTGCATCATCAGATCCTGGGGGGCTGTCAAAGAGTCCTGGAAAAAAACAAAACCAAAATCAAAACCAAACAAAAACCTGTTAGTGTTATATACCCTCATCTCCAAAGCTCACTCATGAAAAATAAAAAAAAAAATCCATGAGGCTGAAAAGCTGTATTCCACTTTACAGGACTGAGAACTTTCACTGAACCCTGCTTTTTGTGGGACTGAAAGCATGAAACACTTAATAGGCAGACTCAAGAAGTATAGCTTTACCAAAAGCATAACAAATAAGAAATCGAAAACCCACATGCTGAATAGCAGCATGCAAGTTGGGAGGTAGTGACATTTGGTTGAGGTTACAGAGACAGTTTACAGCTTTTACATGTTCAAAATCAGGGCTTACATATACAAGCCCACAACTGAACAGGCAAAGGATAGTCCTCCTCACCAAAATCTCAGATGACATTCTTGAATGTTTGGTTGTACAGTGATAAACTGGGCAATTCAGCAATATGTAAAAAGGGTAACTATTGAATTCTGCTAAGAAGGAACACAACACTACAGAGAGATAGTCATTAATTTTTTTCTAAAATCTAGTAATTTTATGTAACTATGTTTGGAGTTGAATGACGCTTTGGTTTACCTAACACGTTAAACCTAAACTCTACCACTACACTTCCCAGAAATTCTATGTGAACAAATACTGGCATTACAAATTAGAAAGCACAAGTGCAGACTATCTGTGTCCTTCCTTGATAGCTTGGGAAGGAGAGGACACACATCTTTCCATAAACAAGATGTCACATTCAATGAATAAGCTTGGAGGATGGGGCTGTTGGGTGTTAATTTTTTTTTACAAGTTGTTTTGACTATTGCTTTTATGAGTTGTTCTCAGACAGTCATTTCAACTAGAATCAACCACGAAATCCAGCTGAATCTAGTAAAAGAAACTGTGTTTATGGAAAGGTACCTCCTTTCTCCTCAGGGCCTACAATATGTGCCAAAGTCCAGGATCCACTGAAAGAAACCCATCTGGAGAAGATGAAAAGACTATGTGACTTGGGTGATGTGGACTGCACTGATCTGAAGCTGCACCACTACACTCCTCTCTCTAGAAAAGGAACTTCAACATCCATAGGTGACAGACTTATGTCACAGCAGCACAGCTCAGAAGACTAGAGCAGTGTAAGCCAAATGTCTGTGAGACAGAAAAAGCTAGTAAGTTCCAGGTTATCTGGAAGGCAATGACCAGGACTTGTAATGTACCTGTAATCCACTGAAAGACAGAACGGGCTGCCAGAAGAAACAAACTATTGTAGAATAGTATTTGGCTTATACTCCTGATTCTAAACACATAGCCTTTATTTTGCATATTACTCATGACTGTATCATACAATTCTGAGAAGCTAGCAGAAGTGCCATAGTACATATGGTATTCTGGGTTCTGGAACAAGTCTCAAGTTCACATGCGTTCTCATGCACCCAGATTCAACAGCGTGGCAGACAGTCTTTGGCTTATGCAACAGCATCAGCACTGGGTATATGCCTTAAGGAGTTATGTGGTACGTTGTAATTGTCCCTGTAAAAGATATGAACTGAAGAGATCAGTAAAACCCAAATATAGGTTGGTTTGACTATCTGATGTACTTCAATAAAACAAGAAAGTAAAGAAATGACTCACAAACCTTCTACATCTGAGAGAACAATCAGGAGATCAGTTTTCATTTCCACAGCCAGTCGTGCTGCCAGACTGTCATTATCCTTCACACTAATCACCTGCAATGCACATGCATATCAGCAGCACTGAATAGCGGGAGCAACTAGGAAATATTTGGCTGCAACATACAAAAGCAAGCTACCTCAGCACTACTAAGTCCTCTTGGGCTACTTTGTTCACACCCACTGGAAACTTAGAAGGTGATCTTTGTGTGAAAGTACATATGCTTTTGAAATGCAGTAAAGCGGTATCAAAATGACAAGCAGTGTGATCAGCACCTGTATTCTCCACCGTGGTGCCCAGTGACAGGACAAGAGGTACTAACTGACCCTGCTTTAAGTGGGGGTGCTGGACTAGAAGACCTGCAGAAGTCCCTTCCAACTTCAACTATTCAGTGAAAACCAAACTGGGCATGCTTGCTTTTGGCAGAGCAGACATCATCTGACTTGCTTCCACCCCACAGCACTGTATCATGCCAGAAACAGACAGGTCAGCATAGTCTTCCAGTACCCTCTGTCCACGTTACTAATTTTCTATGTTTGTTTCCCTGCTGCAGGCTTCAGAGGTGCCCAGTTATGGCATTAGTGAAGTACACATTAGTGCTGTACCATCTACAAACAGGATCCACCCCCTTGCAATACTTTACCCACATTTACCCCCTGCAGATCACTGTTCGGCTCTGGAGGTGGAACAACAGCATCATTAGTGTTAATTATAGGGACAATATTCATTCTTAAAAGTTCATGCAATGTTCCATTTAAGTTCCGACGCTTCTGTTCATCATGGAAATCCAGGTTGGTGACTAAAATCTAAAAGAAGGAAAAAAAATAATATATACTTAGCCTAGCACTTTTCCTGAGAAGAACATCATAAACGTATGTATTAACATATCATAACAGATCAGTCATGCCCTTCGAGTCACTAAAGAAACATGAGCCACATTTAAAGGATAAAGAATACAAGTGAGAAATATTCTTTCCACAACATTTTCAGGTTTATGTGCCTTAACTTCCACTGGAGCCTATAATGGCCTTTCTCAAGCTGACAGATCATAGGATCCAGGAATCAACTTGGAAAAAAAAAAGTAAGCAGAACATGGATGCTGATCATAACTACGAAGACCCTAAAGAATTTGACAGATTACTCAAGACACTGCCTTTCCTGTTTTCCCTCCCAGTGTAATGTTTCTACTGTCGCAAGCAGAAGAGATGCTTTGTTCCAAGACTTCTCTTCAGCCCTAGAAGAATCTTGGTCTTGAAGCCTCCTGCATGCGGACATCACCCCTTTCTTCTTGGTCTTTTAAGACAAAAAAACCCTCATGTCTGCTCTGAAGAGACTTTTTTTCATTTTTGCTCCGCCATTGGACATTTAAGAACTAAGCAAACAACTCCACCACACAAATGTTACAACAGCACTTGGAATCAATGTGTACACTGACTTTTTTGGCATGGGCAATTAATTCTTTTAAATCGAAGGAATGACAGTTGTCTGCAGACTTGAACAAGATTATAATCCAGCGCAACCTATAGTGATTGTTAGCTATACTGTAAACATTTTAGTGATATCAGCTATACTGTATTTCAGGAATAAGTTTCTCCCAAGCAAGACTTCATACTAGGGTCCTAAATTCATTAAAAGTGTCTAAACAAATAAGGCCTTACAGTTGACGCAATTCTGTATTCTCAGAGTATTTAAGATAAGCAAAGCCTGTTTAAGAGTAGTTCAATTAACACAGTTGCAACACTCAGTATAGGTAGAAGACCCAAGCTAGGGATACCATCACCATCACAAGTTAGAAAGGTTTGAGGAGCAGATGGACACCAAGTTCTGAAGTGTGGATATGCACTTCTGTCAGCTTTACAGAATGTGTGGCAGTTCAGCCACTTGTGATTTTTAAACCCTCACTTTGGATCACCAACTTTAGCTTTTGTGAAGAGACCCGCCCCCTGTACACAAGAGCAGGACACACATGAACTCCAAAAAGAAAAAGCATATTTGCTTCACCTTGACAATAGACAACTACAGAAATACTTAGCAAGGCACTCCTGTATAAGCTACCATTTACGCTATGATAATAAGCCCCAAAAGTGGGATGGCAATGGAAATGCAAGACTACAGTAAAGATAGCAGCATATAAAACATGGAAAAAGTCCAAGAACAATTCCATCACTGACTGAAGTAGCAAGTCAGTCTAGGAAAGAAGGAATCCCTTACTTGAGCTGCACAGATGCTGTACTGCGTAAACATGGCCTCATACAGAGCCATTAGTCCACTCTGGCCAGCTGCTGCACAGGCTCGGGCCTCCAAGACTGGAATAGCCTGCAAAGATAAAGAACAGCTGTCAGGCAGTGATGAGCAGGTACCACCCAACATTCAAGGAAAAGCGGGAGTGCCTCCAGCCACTCACCATATCTTTTAGCTGACTCTGGCCTGAATGAAGCGCTTGCCTCACACTCTGAGAAAGCAAGATCTCATGACGCAATCGCTGCTTTCCAAAAGCTACAGCACCACTGGTGACAATCATCATCTCTCGGCCCTGATTTTGCAGCATTGACACCTGTAAGTACAGAACATAAGAAATAGGGCCTGGAATATCATCACTGCTAGCATGACAGTTCTGGCTATTATAGATAACCTTATGCTCACCAGTTCTCGCTGACACAAGCGTTTAGCTTTATCCATGGATGCGCAAAGCAAGGCAAGCACCCTCTAAGATACTCCTGCACACCTTTCTAGCCACTTAGGAGGTATGCATGCAATCTATAGCTTCTGCTAGACTTTCTTTTCACAATACCAGTTTTTATGACAGTCATGCTTGAATTTTCACAATACATATTACATGGTAACACTTCCATACCCATCGCCCCTCCACCACAGATAAGAAAAGATAAGATATGAACAAGCTGTAAAGTAGCAGCTGTACCTTCCACCAACCTTCTTATTCACCATCCATTCCCAGAGCTGCCATTATACAGTAACTTTGTATTCTAGAAGTGAAGAAGCTAACTCTGATAGTACAGCTTTTAATTACTTCTTCCTTACACGCATCTGGCCAGATTCTTTTCAAATCTCTAAAGCTAAATGTCTTACATGAACTTAATTTATTATGTTAACATTACTTCCCAGAGAAGGCATGTCCAATCCCCCCCCAAAGTCATAATTTCATTTTGGAGAACCAATCCATGAGGTGATCCCACCAGTTTTTCCTACAAGTAATGAGGTTTCAACTTTCTCCTGGAAGAAATCTGCAAATGCTCAGGTAATCAAGAAGGATCTACTCTTTCTGCAGACTTTACAAACTTCAGTGTCACTTTCCCACTAGATCCAACTAATGCCCCAGTCATGTCTTACCTACTGCACAAAAATCTCGCTGTGCAAATCTCTCCCTCTATACTGGGTCTGGCCAAGACGGAGTTAACTTTATTCATAGGGGCCCATATGGTGCTGTGTTTTGGACTTCAGGACTAAAACAGTGTTGATAACATTCCAATGTTTTGCCTTGCATCAAAGCCTTCTATTTTTCCCATGCTGAGCAGAACTTGCACAGCATCAAGGCTTTCTTTTTCCCACTACGTCCCATCACAGCAGGTGGCCTAGGGGCTGGGCAAGAAGTTCAGAGAGGACACATTTGGGACAGCTGCCATCAACTCGGCAAGGGGACATTCCATACAATATAATGTCATGTTCAGTAACATAACTGGGGTAGCAGAATAGGAAAGTGCAGCAGGTTGTCTTTTGAGGTGGCTGTCACGCGGGGACTAGCTGGGCATCGGTCTGCTTGTGCGAAGTAGTGAGTGATTGCCTAGCATCACTTACTTCTTTTCCCCTTTCCTTCACTTATTAAACCGTCTTTATTTCAACCCATGAGTCTTCTTACTTTTGCTCTTCCTATTTTCTTCCCAATCTGACTGGTGGTGGGGTGGAGGTGTGGGGAGCGAACAAGCACCTGTGTGGGTGCTTAGCTGCTGGTCGGGGTCAACCCACCACACCTTCAAACACCGATTTACTGAGTTACATGGTTTATGCTACCAAAGCACAGGGGGATGAAAAAGTGAAAGGCCAACACATTGCTTCAAAGGGTCACCACTGTTTTATGAGTTTTTCCCACAATCTTCTGTGCCATCCAACAATCACCGAGTATCTGAAGTTAAAACAAACATTCCACTTCAGTCACAGAATTACCTGCTCTACAATAGATGCCAGCCTCCCAAGGGCCAAGCCACACTCATCCCCTCGAGTCACAACAGCACTACCCAGCTTCACTACAATCCGCTTTGCATGCTTCAGCTCACTGCGGTGTGCAAATGATTTTCCATGTGCACGGCTGAGTGGCATGGTGATAAATGGGATGTTGCTCCAACAACGGATGGATTCATTCCTTAATCTCTGGTTATGGCGAGGGAGATCTGTGGTTAAAGAAAGAAAGAAAGAAAGAAAAAAAAAATGCAGTTTTAAGTGTTTCATTAAGACTTTAAGCCCTTGAAGTCATGCAACATTTCCTCCCTTTCTAAGGCTAAAGCTCACAATACGCACTTCTCTGACTGCGAATGAGAAGCTAGCTTTCAAGTCACCAAAATAAAGTGAGAACCAATCACATCTGAGCAGCACTAGCCATCTCTAAGGTATATAAGGCAATATCCCACGTATCACAGAGCTTTGACTCTGGGAATCTAGAAGACCAAACTGAAGCCCATACAACTCACATTAGAAGTAAAAGTATTAGTTTTAAAAACAATCTCCTTTGCCTTGCCTCATTAGATACAGCTAGACAGTCTTCCTGTCTGTAGTAGTGCAGAAAGCTTGACTGTTAGGAAAGAAAAGAAACACAGCTTTTACAACATCTCTAAGTCAGGTATTTTTGCCTGTTGCTCAACTAGGGGCAGCAGAAGGGGGATGACGGACATACAAACTGGAAGTCACCTTCCTACAGGATAAACTGGAGAAAGAAGAGACAGTCACAGCATTACTCAGGTAAGATACAAGATATATAAGGCTGGCACTTCACCCAAGTCAGCAAGCTAGGGAACATTTCTCAGCAAAATCTTTGTTTTCAAAATGCCTGCAAAGGACAGTAAGACCAATATCAGCGCAGCAGATGAAAGAGAATAGTGACTATTAAAGTACAATCACAAGGAACAGTCTGGATCCTTTCTAACTGACAAAGAGGTGGACGCAAACACACAAATCCCCAAAGTTAAGATGAAGGAATGAAGGCAGATGGAAAGCACTTCCAACATACTTTATATGAAGTTTTGCAGAGCTGCAGTGAACTATGCCTGAAGAAGGAGTCGCGCAGATAAGGATACCTGCAGTCCAAGTGTGTCAACTGGATAATTAATATAATAAGGATAAGCCATATTACTTGAAAAAAATTTGAAACCACATTTCCTTATCCTCCATCTAGTTATTCTTGTATTACTATTCAGAAACTGCGTTAAACCAGGTCAACTTTTAGACAGTCTCAAAAATACCAGTATAGCAAAAAAGAGGGAGAACACTTCTGACGTAATTACAGAAAAAATGGCTACCGACACTACACTCTGGGACCAAAAGTGCAACTTAAGTCAAAAGATGGCACACATTCATGGAAAAGTTATGGAGAAGATCATACTGGATGCTGTTGAAAGGCATTTAAAGAACAATGCAATCATCAGGCACAGTCAACATGGATTCACAAAGGGAAAGTCCTGTTTAAGTAATTTGATGTCCTTCTACCATAAGGTCACCTGCCCAGTAGATGAAGGGAAGGTGGTAGATGTATTTTTTCTGGATTTTAGTGAGGCTTTTGATACTGTTCCTCACAGCATCCTTCTGGACAAGTTGTCCAACTGTGGGATGAGCAGGTTCACGGTGCGCTGGGTGAAGAACTGGCTGGCTGGCAGGGCTCAAAGGACTGCAGTGAATGGGGCTACATCTGGCTGGCGACCAGTCACCAGTGGTGTTCCTCAGGGCTCAATCCTAGGGCCAGTGCTGTTCAATATTTTTATCAATGATCTGGATGCAGGAGTTGACTGCACCGTTAGCAAGTTTGCTGATGATACTGGGAAGTGCTGTTGACTCTCTCGAGGGACAAGAGATCTTGCAGAGGTATCTAGATTGATTGGAGCATTGGGCAATCATCAATGGCATGAAATTTGAGAAGAACAAATGCCGGATTCTGCACCAGGGACAGAGCAATGCTGGGCACAAGTATAAATGGGGAGAGGAGTGGCTGGAGAGCAGCCCTGCAGAAAGGGATCTGAGGGTGCTGGCTGGCAGCAGGCTCAACAGGAGTCAGCAGTGTGCCCTGGCAGCCAAGAGCACAAACCACATCCTGGGGTGCACCAAACACAGCACAACCAGCCGGTCAAGAGAGGGGATTATCCTGCTGTATTTAGCGTTGGTGTGGTCTCACCTTGAGCACTGTGTACAGTTCTGGGCCCCGCAATTTAAGAAGGATGAGAAGGTCCTTGAAGGTGTCCAGAGGAGGGCAACAAAGGCAGTGACAGGGCTGGAAGGCACGTCCTCTGAGGAGTGGCTGAGGACTCTGGGTTTGTCTCGTTTGGAGAAAAGGAGGCTGAGGGGCAACCTCATTGCTCTCTGCAGCTTCCTGAAGAGGGGACGTGGAGAGGGAGGTGCTGATCTCTTTTCCCTGGAATCCAGGGACAGGACGCATGGGATGGTTCAAAGCTGCATCAAGGGAGGTGCAGACTGGACATTAGGAAACATTTCTTTACCGAGAGGATGTTCAAACCCCGGAACAGGCTTCCTGGAGAAGTGGTCGATGCCCCATGCCTGTCAGGGTTTAAGAGGCATTTGGACAATGCCCTTAATAACATTCTTCAGCTTTTGGTCAGCTCTGAAGCGGTCAGGCAGTTGGACTAGATGATTGTTGTAGGTCCCTTCCAGCTGAAAATATAATATTCTATTCTAGTCAATCCTAACCAATATCTCATCTGAAGATGTAGAGGCTTCTTTACAGATTTAAGTAAACTGAATCCTATGCCATGGTCAGTGTTATCTGATTTTATTTAATCTGTTCAGTCTCTCTAATTTTGATGTTCTATAATACAAAATAGATTCATTTATAACCTAAGGCGACTATTCTGGGCGTTACTTCTGCTGGAGAAAGACAGGAATGAACCTAGTGCTACAGAAAAGAGAAACTTGTCATTTGATAATGTTTTAAATAAATAAATCTTTTGTTCATTATACACGCAGAAGCAGCTTAAATGATTAATCATAACTGAGGGCTGCAGTAATATGTCATGCATATAAAAGTCGAAAATGGAATTTGGAGATAAGTTTCACTTGCCCCTCATTTTAATGAGGGAATACTTGTGAATGTAAATAAGGCCTACAATACATATGAAAGAATAGGTGAAGGGAGTCCAATTTAACTGTTCTTTCCAGCATTACACGTTACTATATAGTATTTGCCTATCCCACACAGTATGACTAGAAAGGAGTAAAAACAATTTCTTTCCAATTCTCTTGGCTAGAGCTTCAGGGTTTAGAAGGTTCCAAGAAGGTAGCTGTTGAGGGATAGCCAGTATCTGGAGAGAAACCACTTTTTTTTTTTTTTCAGAAAAAGACAATGGTTCTAGGACAAGCAGAGAGTTTCATTCATCTCCACTAAAGTACTAATTGCTAACCTTGCTCTATGACTGCATAAACCTATCTTTTTTAGTTATTTAAGACTGGACTGAGATGTGAAATCAGCTCCCACGTTACATACGCAAAACATCTCTGGTGCTGCAAGCCCATTAACTTCCTTCATATGCAATTATGGAGAAACTGATACAGTCATCCAGTCAACTTTTTGGACAAATAGGTTTCTAGGCATTCCAGTTTTTATATCCAGTACCTTGTCAACAGTTTCACTTCCTTAATAAAGAAGGGGAAACATATGAAAAAGACTTAAGTATTTGGCACTGCAGATCCTTTTATGTAACCTGCATGAGGCTTGCTTCTCAGGAGTAAAGAAGCAGAATTTCAAAATACACGAGCTGAACAGGACCACAACAGAAACAGTGGAGGACAAAGGAACACTGTGATAAATGCTCAATCCAGCTTTAGAATGCTACTGATGAAGTAACCAGAGTTGCTCCGGTACTGGATACTGACTACTGTCCATACTAACAAATAATTTTCACAGTGTTAACTATGAGTAGTTTACTGGCTTTGGAAAACGCAGAATATTTAGAAATACTACAAATGCAGAAGTCAACAGAGCTATAGCTCAGAAAAAACAAGTTTAGCATTTTCAAGATTTCACCATTTATTAATTCATACAAATATCAACAGAAGAGAACTGTTAACACACAGACTAATGGGAAATTAATCTTGCATGCAATGGTGAACAGTTAATCTCTTGATCTAATAGAGTCTGTCTATCCTTGCATTCTCTATTTCAGACCACTAATTAAATAGACAGTGAACAGTTCTCTCAAGTTAGTTTTTCAGGGAACAACTATTTACAGGGCACCTATGTATTTACACACAGGTTTCCTGCAAGCATCTTTCCACTTTTATCTAACCTGAATAAATTTGAGCTTCACACCTTGCTTTACTCAACATATCTGTGGGCTGAAAATGCAGATGAGGGAGCAGGCATAATCAGATCTTGTTTTCCAGGAATGTATGAGGTTGAAATAAAGAACTTTTACAGTAGCAGTACTTTCACAACTGATTTTTTTTGCTTGAAATGCACGTTAGAATGAAAAATACACTCTCTCAGACATCCAGCTGAATATTATAAGGGAGAAAGTAACATTAAGAAAGTAGAGCTTCAACTGCAGCTCACTCCAGAGGTTGTAAGTTTTGAATGATGTTAATGAGGTGATTTTCCTTTCAACATAGGAAAGAGCATGCCCAGACACATACTGACCACATTATTAGAAACATGTGCTTTCTCTCATACATACATAAACGGGAAATGGCTGCGATGGCATGTGGCGATAACACAAAGCACCATCCAGGGGAACGGACAAGAGGGCTCAGAGCAGCTCGACACAACATTTTGAGATGCCTTCTGCAAATCAAGGATATCTGTAAGTTAAAAGGAAGGGAGGAGGGGGGAAAACTGGTTAAATATCAGTGAATTTCCATCTATATTTCTCTCCTCACCTCCCCCCAGCCCAACTCCTCTTTGTCCTGTACAGTCTTAACGCAATTTCCTTGTGCAAGAGACAGACAGCCCGCTCTCTCCATTTTGCAGAATTCTCAGACTGTGACTTAGAAGAACTGAAGGCCCTTTTTCCCCACCTGCTGGCAGAAGATCATTACTGAAGATCCCCAAGAAGGGAAAAAGACTATTAGTGAGTGTACCTACAATGGAGAAAAGTCGTAACTTTGTCCACAGAGAAGCCTGGAAGGAAAAAAAAAAATGTAGAGAGGTTGTATCATCCAGACTTCTCCGTACACCCCACAACATAGCATCTACTATCCTTCTCATGAATCTCAGCCCTATTCAATATAGAAGATATGCTGATTCACTTTTCCCTGAGCACTACCAAATGATAAGATGTTAACCATGATTACAAGTAAGGACACCAATTTCCAAGGTATTTGGCGTTAGTTTCCCCTGACTGAACTTGTCAACACTCAGGATTCTTGTAACTCAACATCCACTAGAGCAAGTACCCATCAAACAAAGGATACACAATTAGCAATTTCCTATGAGAGGTCTAGTTATACAATCATAGAATCATTTAGGTTGGAAAAGACCTTTAAGATCATCAAGTCCAACCGTTAACCTAGCACTGCCAAGTCCACCAAAACTTGGTGAAGTAAAACATCTAGTATCACAAAGGAAACAAAGGAGATTAACAAGAATCCAGTTCTCCCAGACAGTGCTTAAGCCACAAAACTTCTCCTTCCCCTTCTACAAAATTTTGCTTCCTTTGCTTGCTTTCAATCCACCCCTCTGCACCATTGGAACAGAGAAAACAACATTGCACAAGCTGTGCTAGGGAGAAGGTACTGAAGAAAGGACAAGGAAAGCTCATAGTAACTGCATTGGAAGACTGCTATTACAAATACTATGACAATTATAGCACCTGGCAGTTCTAGCATACGTGTACATGAACACTTGAAGTTGCTTCATTACCCTGCATCAGTGTATTGATATTATACCTTATTATAATCCTTGCCAAAATACACACCTCTACATAAGACAACACAGCCACCAGGAGATAATGGTTCTCCTGTTTTGTCTGTTAAAGATTACATAGCATGGCATTTTAACAGTATTAATCTGCAATGTCCCTCCAGTTCTGTATTTCATCTGAAATGGCAGTCTTGACCACTGCCAGGATGAGGCAGACAAAGGACTCAGAGTAGATGATACAACTGAGCAAGTAGTCCAAGTTTTCTTCTCATAACAGGGCAAGCTTAAAGGAGCTGGTGAACAGTACCAACTAGACATTCCCTCTTCGAACCTTTACCAGGCACCTCATGCGCCTGCCTGAGGGACACAACAATTCCCACTGTTCGTGTGTCCAGCTGTTGACCCCTCCACCTTGAAGTTCACCCTGGCATCTACTGTCAGCCACCATCTTCCCAGCAGGGTCTTAGTTGTGTCTCAGAGGGATGCTAAGAGTCCAGCAGCTCCTGACCACCTGAACTGGCAAACGGCAGGTCCTTTATCCAGAAGCCCTTCCACCACAATTATCCTGAGTGCAACTGCCTGCTCCTCTTCAGCTCCCTTCACAGACCATCTCCCTTAGGGAACAGAACCAGGCACTCTACCTGAAGTTTCACCCCCAGGCATTTCCTGTTATAACCTCTCCTGTCAGGCCTTCAACTCCCATGACAGTAATAATCTTCACCTGGTGTTGCACTGTCACTGGAATACAGACACATACTAGCTAGATCAAGCTGTGTTGTCTCCTTGGTTGCTCCTACTGATCTGCCAGCGAACCACTTCACATTCTCACTACAGGGCTGCTTGCAACTGAGAGCAACCTTGCCCTTCTGGAAGACTGTCTCCTGTCTCCCTTTGCCAGAGACAACTTTGCTAAGAGCGAGCAGACAATGAGGAGTGAGAAGTGGCAGACAGTTTGGATCTTTAGAAGGAAAAAGATTAAAAAGAAATAGCACGGTTTTGAAACTAGCTTGTGAGAAAAGGCAAGGAGACTAAGTTAACAAGAAGACAGAAACGGAAATTTGAAAGCAGCAGCAGACGTCAAGAAAAGAAAAAGAGATACGTGAAATGGGAACGATGCTGCCAGAAAGCACAGATAGAGCACAGGGCACGCTGTAAATTACAAGCTTTCTTTCAGTCTAGTCCGAGGCTGCAGAACAACTCCTTTCTCTCCTCTCACTCAATCACGGATTTAAAGTTAATTTCAATCCTCCTTTTCCATTCCACTCCCATTTCCACCATTTCCACATCTGGAATGGTTCTGGTCTTCAGTAACAAACCAAGAAAAGGTACATAATGTAAAAAAAAAAAAAAAATTTTAAAACTTCTACCTTACTTGGAGGGGAGGGAGCAATAAAAAGAAATGCAAAATGCATTATTCAGGTATTTCTCCAAGATTCTAGCATCAGCTTAAAAATTTATTTTTTTCGTTACTAGGAAAACCTACTCCTTCCAAACTAGCCTCCAAACCTGACTTTGAAAATATTATTCTCCCATAATCTCTTTAAAAAATAGAAGTTATCCTTATATTACCGCTCACAGAAAGTAATACTATTGGCTAGTTTTCATGAATTTATCATCTTTGTAACAGCTGTTAAGTTGCACAGCACATTTAGATTCTGTTCCAGATCAGTGTAAAGAGACTTAGTCACCTTCCCAGGCAATCAGAGGTCTCAAATCCTAAAACTGGTGCCTTTAACAACAACAATCTGTAACACTGATTTTTCAGCCTGTTGGCTGCAGGCCCATGGGATGTCCCCAACTATTTGCAGTGAGTTGATAAAATAGAACTAAATGAACTTTTTTCACAGTTTTATATACAAAGGCCAATATCTCAACTAAGTGTTAGGACATTCCACAAGCGAAAAAAATCTGGAAACCAAACTCCTATAGAAAGAGCTGTACTGTACTAGACTTGAGCAATTAAGCAGAGATAAATCAAGTTCCAAGAAAATGCACACAATTTTAACAAAGTAAGTCTTTACCATAACACAAATAAGTCCTCTGTAACATTCAGGGGGTGTTGTTATTTAAACAGCTTTGTCACCTTACCAACTAAAACTTTTGTAAGAAAAAAAAAAAATCTGCAGTTTTTAGTGCAAACTCAAAAAACAAAAAACCTTCCCAGACGGAAGCCAGTTCAGAAGAACTGACTAAAATAAAGAAAAGCTTCAAACAAATTGTCTTTAGAACAGTTCGTGAATAGCTTTGCCCAGGTTCTAGAGAAGTTATACACACAGAGAACAGGCAATTAAAAGCAACATGTACCATGCAATTCTCTTCTACCAAGAATCCATTCCAGCAGGACAGCGTGGTCACGGCAGTCCGCATCTATTGGCATTGCTTTACGCAGCGGAATAAAACCCTGTCACTGGCCTGTTAGAACTCTTTTAACAATGTGAGTATCTCAAAAGATCGCATCTGCGGAAGTTCAGTATCGTTCCATTTTGTTGCACCTTGCCTAGAAACGAGTTAAGCAGCACAAGCAGGGCTGTACAGCAACAGCACCAGAGGCAGGACTAGGACCTCCAGCTGCCTGTCCTGGAACGGGCAAGCCGAGGAAATGAGCCATCCACACTCGGGGCAAGCAGCAGAACCCACTCCCGCATCGACAGGAAGTTTAGCTCAACGAAAGACAACAGCAGACCAACTGCGGGTTGCACATTTATCAGTGACACCTACCGGCGTCACTCCTTGCCAGAGCACTCGCACCCACCCGAACCTCCGTACCTGACCCCTCCTGCCGCAGCTGTGGCACGGATTCGGGGGAGCAGCAGCCTGCGCGCGGAGGCGGGCGGGAGGCGGCCGCCGAGCCGAGC
>WAAD01008235.1:39807-52440 GCA_013389945.1 Fregata magnificens
GGTCGAGGGAGGTTGTCCTCCCCCTCTACTCCGCCCTGGTGAGGCCACATCTGGAGCACTGTGTCCAGTTCTGGGCTCCCCAGTTCAAGAAGCACAGGGAACTGCTGGAGCAAGTCCAGCGGAGAGCCACAAAGACGATCAGGGGACTGGAGCACCTCTCTTATGAGGAAAGGCTGAGAGACCTGGGTCTGTTCAGCCTGGAGAAGAGAAGACTGAGGGGGGATCTTATCAATGCTTACAAATATCTGAAGGGTGGGTGTCAAGAGGATGGGGCCAGACTGTTTTCACTGGTGCCCAATGACAGGACAAGGGGCAATGGGCACAAATTAGAACACAGGAAGTTCCACCTGAACATGAGAAAAAAGTTCTTTACCGTGAGGGTGACAGAGCATTGGAACAGGCTGCCCAGGGAGGTTGTGGAGTCTCCTTCTCTGGAAATACTCAAAACCTGCCTGGAAGCAGTCCTGTGCACCCTGCTCTAGGTGTACCTGCTCAAGCAGGGGGGTTGGACGAGATGATCTCCAGAAGTCCCTTCCAACCCCTACCATTCTGTGATTCTGTGAAGGCAGCCACAAGCAACTTCCAGCATGCTCCTGTATAGCTCTACATCATTTAAGACTGTCTTGTATTTTCAGGAAGTCCAAATACAACTGTGAGCAGATATTTTGGATGGGTATAGAAAATGGTATGTCTTTCCCGGGTTCTGTGGTTTCTGGTCAGTCGCTAAGGCAACTGGTGACACAGTGTGGTCTAAAGGAAAAGGTTTTCTCTAAAGTATGGGTAGTTCACAGATAGAGAATCTGTAGGCTAAAACTGGGAAGTGACGTAATTTAAAAATAAAGCAATATACAGCACGCATTGGTGATCTCACTAGTATGCTTACAAATGGCTGCAATTCTTAACCGCTGCGTACGGTACTGACTGGTACCTTTGCTAAAATGTCTTTACTAACAACCCTAATTTGTGGATTGCCACTGATGAAGTCGCTACTGATTTTAATGGCGTGGTTTTTTCTTGCTGCCAGAAACTTGCTTTCTTATCGTTTGCTTTGCAATATACGTTACAGCTCTAAAGTAATTAGCACCAGTTGCTCAAGCAGATGAAATCTGAATCTCATAGTTCTTGATTGGCTAATCCTTACTGAGGGATACGCACCCTGCACTTTTACTAGGAATGCAAGTCTCCCTCCTCAGACAGAAGTTTTGTTAATGGAGCCATGTGACAGCCCAGATTTAGAAAATACCTTTGTGGGGCGGGGGTGTCAGTTTGCCTCAGGGCAACATGTGTTTTACAAGGTGAACATTTTCCTATTGTGTTCTTTTCATGTATGTTGCAAAGAGGGAGGACGAAGAGGTACCATGAGACACATCCAAACAAGTGATGTAAAATCTCATTTAGACTGAGTCTGAAGTTCAAAGAGTAGTAACAGATCAGACAGACACTTGCCATGTCATACCTCACTGCCGTGACAACACCATGGGCAGGTGTCAGCTGCTCCCCCTAAAGCCCTTGCAGAGAAGTATAAGCCTTGAAATATGTGCTACTGAAAAGACTTTGTGATGTCAGGAATGCAGCCTTGCACCAAAATGGGATCCACTGACACACGCTTGAAAAAGACTATTCATTCTCCTTTGTGGACCTGTTAGCTCCACCTTCCTGCTAACATCATCAAATAGTTTGGGTTGGAGGGGACCTTTAAAGGTCATCTAGTCCAAGCCCTCTGCAATGAGCAGGGACACCTTCAGCTAGATCAGGTTGCTCAAAGCCCTGTCCAACCTGACCTTGAATGTTTCCGTCATGTAATCTTCTCTTAGAAGCCTGCTTTCTGGCTTACAACCTTTCCCCCTAATTCTTCAAATCTGCTGCCATCAGCATTAGCCTCTTCCTTAGCTACCTGTTGGTGATTTTCGAACCCCTGGAGGAATAGAAATATCTTCTTGCACAGGTTATCAGCATGCTGTGGAGTCTGTAAAATATAAATCAACTCCAATTCCATATCAAGGCTTTAAGAGACAACTAGATAAACATGTAGTTATTGAATGTTTGTAACTACAGCTTTATACCGTGCATAATTAAAAGTTTAAAGTTTGAGTCCTTAAGTGGCAGAAGGTGGTTTGGAGTTGGAAGGAAGGTACCTTTTCCAGTTGTACAACTGATTGAGGACAGTACTGATAGGACCATAAACCCACCTTCCTCTATGAAGCTGTTAAATACAAACTCTTGCCATTGCAGCCAGACCACTCCTAAAGTTCAGTAAATCTCAACTCAGTAATATCAAGACCATTTGATTCCTTGGTTCTTAAATAACCTGTGAATCCCATTTAATTACCTCTGTGTGTGAGGGAGGGGTTTTAAATTCCATACCTTCAGGGGGTGACACCGATAAAAGTACCGTGCACCCAGTATTTGAGCTTGTGGGTTGGACAGGAGGCCCACCTTAGTCCACAATATCTGTATCTCCAGGGTCACAGGAACCATGCAACAGGAAGTGCAATTCACAGCCTGAAAATAAAATATACCCCAAACATCTTAATATAGTATTTTAAAGATGAAAAAGCATCATTATGGTCAAAGTCTAATATTTTGGCTAGCAAAGGTCACAGAACCTGAATCGGTCACTTCAGCACTAACCCCATAACTTCCGGTCAGGTCAGCCACCCATTTTAGAGCTATATCCATCTCGTTGTCATCTCATTTCCAAACAGAATTTGTCTCAGCTCTACCACTTGGATTTTGTATTCTATTAGGCCATCTTCTGACAGAGTAATAATTATTAAAATAGAATTTCCCTCCTCCATAATTACTTGGATTGCAAACTTTCACCCTTATTAGGTGATATATAAATATCCCTAGAAACTGGAAAATCAAAAAGGACGATAATAATAAAAGCATCAAATTAATAGGAAGTAACCAGGTAGTATTAGTTCTAGAAGGCTGTCAGAAAACTAGGTAATACCACACTGGATTCAGCATTAAACTCTTTTTGCCCATTTAAATAGCAGGAACAGGATTCAAGAGATATTAAATCTGTCAGGGTTTTTTGTTTGTTTAGTAAGTATCCTAATAATATGAACCATAATAAGAATGACTGCTTACAGGCATTAAGACCCCTGAGGGTCAGTGGATCATCACACAAAGACAGTAAGCCCAGATGAACAAGCTGGTTCTTTTTTTCCCATGCCCACGCTTCCCCAAGGCAATACAAAGGTATGAAAGGAAAAATATTCACAGCTGGTCTTTTTGCATTCGTATTACCTGCACACTGCAGTTCTGAATCAGAATGGTCGTCCACTCTTCTGCCTGGGTTGAATGAGCACTGCCAGTTATAGCAAGGTCCTCTGGTCTGTTCATCCCCTGAAGAGCCTTGTATAACTTCTGCTGGATGTAACTACAATTACTTTCTTCCAGTATTGGGGATAGGCTGGAAATGAGAAAATAACAGCGTTGACAAAGTGATTTCCAAGACTGAAAAAAAATGCTATCAACATCTTTCCTTTATAATGAGTATTCCTCTTGTAATGACTCAACAGAACCATTACAGAAGTATTGGTATTAAACGGATGCAGTTTCAACCCTCTCTGCAATGAGAAGGGAGAAGAAGAACGTGGCAGGGTAACACATGATAAGGAAAACTGACAGTTCTTTAGCCATCTTATCATATCAGTGGTCGTATAGCTGCCCTGTCACCAACAAAAGAATGATCCAAACCATCAAAACAATCACTTTTTAAGGTTCCATTATAATTCACTCCTCAAATACAAACTTCACTCTTGCCCAAGACATGTTGCCAGACTAGAGCCTCAAAATGTCCCAGAAGACCTTCATAATGTTCAGATTGTTCTAGAGGTCCACCATCTCTCTGATATTCAAGTCCTCTTAGAAGTATATGAAAGATCTATAGACACCCATTGGTGACCTCGGGGAAGGACCTAGGCTCCACATCAGTGTGTGAGAGACTATGGAAAAATGTGCTAAGTGAGTCCACACTTTCCAAATGTGTCAGGAAGGGTGACTGCAGAGTGTGTTGTTACCTGAGCTCACAGCCTGTTCTCATATTTCTTCCAAATTGTACTGTGTGTCTGAGGAACTGTGAGCAACTTCCATCACCTTTGCTCCGTAAAATGCTCATCTGACAGACTGCATGTCAAGAAGCCAAACAAAAGCATAAACAGACAATATAGGACACTCAACTTGTATTTAACAGTCCTCTCACCCCACATTCCTCCTTTTCGCTATCACAGTCATGACCAAAAGGCCTGCTGATGGCTGTAGTGTAATACTGAGGTATGGCCTCACACGTAAAGGCAGAACCTCAAAAGTCCAGACAGTAGAGTACCAGAAGTCAATAAACCCATTGATAAATAAAACTTGATAGCAGAAAAAGGATACATGCTGCATGGCACCACTGTTTGCAATCAACAGTGGTGCTCCAGTAATATAGCCGGGGTTTCCACTTCTAGGCAGTGTATGAGAAAGAGTCCTGGTCTACAAAGAGGCAAAGGGAAGAAAGGAAGGAAGAGGAAAACATTAGCACCAATGAGATCCATTCATCTCAGAAGATCAAATTCACATTCTCAAAAATGTAAACGTAAACCATTTTTTGAATGACTGAATATTATGCACTACTAAAACCTCCATTATTTGTTTCCAAATCCTCTTTCTTACCTGGCAAGTTCATCTGCAGTCCAGGAGGTAAAAAATGAAATGTCACTACCCTGAAATGTGGATACTACCAGGAGAGTTCTTGAGATAATTAATTCCTATTGCTCAGCATTTGTCTCTAACAAAGTGAACATATCAGTCTGGGCAATTCTACAGACAATCTGCAGAACAAACCCTGCCTTGACCCCAATCTGAGTGGCAGATTCCACTTCTAAATTGTTTTATGGGGAGAGCCTCTGGGGATAACTTCAGCAAGGTTGCACTGCACAGTTATCAACCCCTGAGGTCACCACTTATCCCACTTTACATTGCCTCTATGGGACAAGGTTTATATGACCTTCAACACACCTCAGTATTTCCCAGATTTCCACCCCCTCCAAAGTAACTCTTTTTCCTGCTACACAGACAAAGTTAAATAAGTGCCTGGAATAAATTTAGCAACTTTGTTCACAAACACTGAACACCTCAGATACAGCACCAGCTCCAACCCTTTCCTTCACAACACCATGCTGGTGACCCTGATCTCATACTCTCCGCTTCTCCCCCCACCAAAAAAACCCCAAACCAAATCAAAACAACAGCAAAAAATAGTCAGATAAAAATAATCAGCCCCTTCAAACTTGTGCAGTGCAAGACTGCATGCTTGCACTGAGCCTCAATTTTTCTGCTGACATGGTTTACTTGAGACCAGAGCAGTGTCCCCTGCTTCCTTTGACCACCAGCTGTGTCCCAGGGTTCTGGTACTACCATACCACAGTGACACTGCTCTAGTCCTTTCACATCTCATCTGTACAAAACTGGGTCACGAACTACCAACTGCAAACTTGGTAAGAGCCCAGGGAGGTTGGGGCACTGACCCAGAAGTGCAAAGTGAAGTGCTGCTGCAGAGAGGATCCTGAGTTCCCAGAGATGTTGCTCACTTTGAACCGGACAGAAACACTCTGAATCCCACGTGTGCCACTGAATTCTATCTCATAGATCACCTGAAAGTCCAATTCAGAGAAGAATCAGAGGCAGAGTCAGGTAATAGGGCAATGACTTTAAGCTAGTGTTGAGCTGCCCAAAGGAAAGAAGATTCAGATACCTCAGAAACAACATTGTTACATGTGTTGTCTTTCATGTGGGGAGCTCCAGGTGGTGCGACTGCGGTGACCTTTACCTGGAAGCAGTAATCATATTAACAGTTGTTTAAAAGGAGTGTGCCTTTCTTACCCTTTTCCACTGCTTTTCCATCCAAGTCAGATTTACCTTCCTGCTGTAGCTGTGATCTGTGGACACATCACCCTGCTCCAGATGCCCATTTTTTTCTAAGAAAACAAGCTACTTCCCTGACTCCAGCCCTGTGTAGGCCCATTCATTTAAAAGTACATCTTTCCTTATATTCCTTTTATTTTTTCTATAATGTCACACTTCTGTCCAAAAAATCTTGTCACAGACACAGAACATTCCCATTCTCCCAAGTTCCCAACCCATGAGCATTACTATGAATGCCTAAGATTCCAGCTATGTTTTATTTCAGAAGCAGAAATTATTTGCTTTGGCAATAGAGACTGACCTTCATGGACTGCACAATGGTGTCATTAATTGGGACCTGGGGAAAACAAACAAACCAACAAACAACGTCAAGAAACCAAGCGATTTTCTGGGTTTGCAAGTGCCTAAAGTCATGAAACCATCACTAAATAGAGCCTACATATTATATTGACTAAAATTACTTTGTTTATTCCAGATGTGTAAAACTTGTCATCAGTTTGTGATCTAGAAATCACAGACATAAGATTTCCACAGAGAGCATTTTTAGAACATCAGAAGACAAATTTTATTCTTGGCCCTGCTAATGACCTGCAGAATACAGATACTTTAAAATATCAACATCTTTGATCCATTCCTGGAGCTCTCCCTTCTGGAATCAAGTAATTACTTCAGCTTCCATTTAAGGAAAAATTAAATTTTGGCCACAATGACAAAAAAGCCCTAAAAACATGAGTTAAATTTAATCAATACAAGACTCTCTACTACAGTTACGTAGATTTACATTTCCAATATAAGGGTAAACTGAGTTATTAGTCTTATAAGGTGTTAATATTTACACTGCCATTTTATCTTGGAACACCAGAGAAACTCTAGAAGGCGAGAGGAGATATTTTCATGTTAACATTCAGTAAGACCAGCATGATGAACCCAGAGCAATAAATCGGTTATTTTGAAGTTATTGTCAGGATAAATAATGGAGGGATTTACATGGAATTCAATCTATGAATGTAAATAAAGCTAATATTGATAACTGGCCTTCAGTATTCTTTTAGAGATAACATATTGTGTAAAACAAATCCTCATTCTTTACTAAGAACATTCACTGCTTGGTTGATCCAATTGATGGAACAGGTAGAAATACTTTGATAAACAGTCTGTTTAAAATGCGAGAGCGCTCTGGTTAAACCATTAAAACTATGAAGTATCAATAAAGTACTTGTTAAATGCATTAAGAATTTGCTAATAACTGAAATTTATTGGGAAGTAGTTTGAATTGAGGGATTATCAGCCATCATGACATTTTTAACAGGATTTCCAGCAAGAAGGCCTTAACAATTGGGAGATCAGGGATGACATACCAGATGACCTTCAGTTTTCCAGTTAGCTGAAGTTGCAATGGAAAGCAATGGAAAGTCAAGCAGATAAGATGTTGAGCAACAGCAATAAATATGACACACACCTTTAGCACAGTGAAGTCACGGTAGTAGGAGGCAGCATCTAGGGCAGGGTCAGTAATGCAGCTCATGCTCAAGTTGGCAAAAATCCGAGTACAGCTTGTGCTTTTACTGTCCAGGAAGCCTGAGTTAAGACATGACAACAGATAAGCCAGAAGGAAACCACCCCAGGAAATTCTTCCCCCTTTACTAACCAGCAGGATTTCCATCAGCACAAAGTCCACTGGCTCCCATTTTTACTGGCTGTCTAAGCGTGCTCAATACAGATGATGAATCAAAGTAGATTAGGATCGGATCACCAGCCTGAAAAGACAATTTGGAGAAATCACAGACAAAGTGACTGTGGAATACTAAGGCGAAGCGCAAGGTGATGACATCATCAGGGCACAGAGGCAAATTTATACTTCTCCTTAGTGTACACCCAGTTTTGTCTAAAGGGTTGCCCAAACTTTTAAATACAAGAAAACTAATCAGAAACTTTATACACAAGAAGGAATGAAAAGAATTGAGAAATAATATTATAGGTAGAAAAATAAGAATCTTTCAATCTGTTCTCATTAGATCTCATTACAGACAGCTTTTAGTAAAAGCGTATCTGCAAACTGATTGCTATTTTCTTTGAACTTACCCGGTAAAAGGTAGAGAATGATGGCTGGACTTGTGACGGTGCTAAGAAAGAGTGTCTGCCATACTTGTCTAAGAACTTCAAAAAATCAGATTCTTTGATATGCTGTGGCTGTTGGAAATGGTTCAGCTTTGCTAAAGGTTGAAAAGAGAAAAAAAAATCCGCCCATATCAAATTACTAGAAAAGACAGATCTAAGGAAAGGAAAATATCGTGCTGATATTTTTAAAAGGAACAACTTCAGTAATTATAAGCTAGGTAGTGCCTTATATTAATTAATCCATAGTAACACTGCTAACAGGCTAATATGAGCTATGAATAGCATGATATCATGAGTACTAGTTTGTACTGTTTCATGGGAAACAGGTGTTAATACACAAATGTGACTTTCCAAAAAGCATGAAAACTGCTTAAGACAACTGTCTTAATATGCACTCTAATTTCTGTAAGATGCCCAAATTAGACACACATGACATTTTAATGACAAAACACTACCAATGTTCACTAAAAGCAACATTAAATGGATTCAAAATAATTAAGGCTGGTAAAACTCAAAGTATGAATAGGCAACAGGCATCCTAAAACCCCCAGAATTTCTATTGGTATCCCACAGTGATGCCCTCCTGACCCAGTGGTATTCAGTATGGTTATAATGTTATAATGTATTAAATTATTACTTCTAAAACACTAAGTCATAAAATGGCAAATTATTAAGGACGTACTATGTACTCATCCTAATGGACTTGTTCAAACAATAAACTTTTTAATACATCCAAATCAAACGTCTTACAAGGTTTGAGGACTACAGATCATACCAACAACAGGAGTAAGTGGCAGTATCCTCGAATACGGTAGTACCAAAAAGAATTTAGGTAGTCTAGTAGGTTTGGGGCAGGGGAGAAAATAAAAAAGAACTTAAGCTCTCAATGTAATTCTGCTGTTCGAGCAGATCCTCAGATGTACAGAGCAGCAAGCAGAAGTAAAAGCTTTTTTATATCCAAACACAGCATTAGTCAACCAGTCAACTAAATATTTTAGGGAGATAAAGGCTGAAGGAGTATTAAGCTCCTACAAGGTTCACAAAAATAGGTGCACAGAGCAGACTTCTTATTATTCACTTCAGGGTATAATCATTAGACTGAAAAAGAAAACATTGGTAGTTGTGCTACTCAAAACCATTTCTTTTCTTTGGAATGCAGCTCTTTATGTACTCTTCTATTATCAAAGCTGAATACTTGCTAACGCAGATTAACAACATCACATAATGCAAAATATACCTGAAAACTGGAAGGAAAGGCCTTCTGCAACAAAACTTAAGATATTCAAACTGCTTAAGTTTTCAGAGAAAAGACATACATAACTTGTTCATAGTCTAGTTTGCTCAAGAAAGCACACTGGCTACTAAAGGCTATTTAATCTTGTAGAAAGAGGCAAAAAAAAATTTCAGACAATTTAATTTGTCTGAAACCAGACAAACTTTAAAAAAACCCAAACAAACCAGGAGTCAGGCTTGTGGATGATTCTTGTAACTTTAAAATGCACTCCTATTAGTTCTTCCACTGATTTAGAAGCGGAAATAGCAGCAATATTCTCCTAACACCTGCAAAGACTAAAGACAAAATTGTTATCTCGGGGACCTAGTATGCGAAACAGGAATGCTTTTAAAAGTACTTTAAGTATTTTGAAAATATCCAGTATTTCCAACTGTCCCTGAGAACTGATCTCTTCCTCTTAATGAATTAATTGTCAGTTGGATCAGCAAGACTGCCTGACTCAGCCAGTTCCATGATCATTAGACAGAAGGAATTGTTACAGATGTGGCGAGTAGTCACACTGCTCCATTTAGTATCAATACAGTCTAAAATCAGTTTAAGACATACATGAAACTCCACCATTAGCACAAGACAGTGAAAAGGCAGTACTGGGAAAAATTTCAAAAGGAAGAAAGGGCCACAGAGGGCACAAAAGAAAGAGAAGATGGGGTGTGATGAGCTATCAAGGTTAGAGGAGTGCCAGAGCTGTGAACAGCTGTCAAATGGAGAACAACAGTATGAAAAAGTAGAAAAATAAAGCAACTGAAGGATGGCAATAGTCAGAAAAACAGGCAAGAAAGATGACTGGGTGAAGCAAAGGGTGTTTTAAACTTCAGGAAATACAGCTGAAATATAGTACTGCAGTCAAGAAAGAATGAGGATAGTCATGGAAAGAGCCATTAGTGACAAGCAGAGGAAGGAAAAAGCTGCATCTTTTAGAAGTATCATAAAGAAGTATTAGTAAAACTTGAACACTACTCTGGTATCTGCTAGCAATGGTTTCAATGAGGTGAAGTCAACTTGTGCATCACAATCTCTTTGTTACTGGCCGTGATAATTCATTAGGTTCAGAGCCTGTTCCCACTTGGCCTTTTCCAGGAGGCCCTCTGGAGCAGGCTTGATTATATTTCTGGCAGTGGTAGCTCATGTCACCATCCATCCTGGAAAGGCTTCTTCCACAATCAGTTGATGAGAACATATATGTTTCTATATTTCCTTGGGGAAGGCCAAAGGGGAGAAGGCTGTTTCTACCAGAAAACTATCATCCTTCAGGTGATCCCAAATAAAGTCTTTCTCAGATGTTCTTCCAACAACAAGCACAGAAAAGGAAAAGGCCATGTAAGCAGCGACTTCTGTTGTTCCCAGGTGTGCTACATCTAACGTACATGTGCAATCAAATGTCTAGGGCTTGTTCAGTGGGCCTAATCATCTGACAGATACAGGGCCCAAATATTAAATGGCCAGAAAAATCTGGTGCCATCAGTCTGGACACAGATGATCCTTCCTTTGGATGAGATTACAAATTCAGAATCCTTCTAATCCTATTTTTATGATACTATGGGTGGTGTGGGAAAAGGATAAAATTTAGCTACTTCCAAGTTACAGGCTGGAATACCCAGGAGCCTGATGGCACTTTCGGCTGTGGTTAAACCCTCATCAAAATTCATCTTTACTCTGAGACTCTGAGAAAATTGCCCTGGGTGAAGTTCTAGCACTACTACCTATCATAGTATGTACTATGAGGCTCTCATTGTTTCTTTGCTCTTCCCTGTATGCAAAACATTCAGACAACACCTGTGAAGAGCTGAAAGCAGGACTAGATAATAGGAAGCTAAGCCTGTTTTGACTAGTTGCTGGACCAGTTAACTTCCTGAGCCCCTCCCAACCTAAAATGGTCTATGATTCAGGTCAAAAGTAGATGGGGCTGTGAGTCAAAACTCCCAGGCAAAAGACTCAAAAGAGAAAACAGTAAGTGTTCAAGTGTGAGACCCTAGTGAATTGCAATGAATGCCAGAGAGCTGGACATCAAATCAGTCAGATGAAGTACAATGTGGAAAGCAGAAAGAGAAAAAAATTGTTAATGGCATACCCTATGAGAGCATATGATTACTAGAGAAAAATCATTGCCAGCAGAGAAGAAAGTATGAAAATAAGCATATGAAATAAAGAATCCAAGATATGGTAAGAAGTCACTTTCTGAAAAGGATAACAGTGGTATATTTCCAACATCAACCCTTATTTGCTGCTCTAAGTGTAGCAAACTAAGTAAGGTATCTCAGATACAGAAGCAATTGATAAAGGCTGATTTGTGTTTAGCCAGAGACCCTACCCTTAAACTGAGTGCAATGATCTTTTTTTTGTTTGTCTTTGGTGATGGGACCCTGATTCACTATGGTCTCTCTGGAACTATAGCAGCCCAAATAATTAGTAACAATTATAACGTGTAAGTTTAAAAAAAGATTCCCTAACCAGAGGCAATCTATGAATTAAATGTGTGGAAAGAAAGGTTACTTACAGTCATCCAGCTGCACACAGAACAGCAGATCATGTCCACCAGGGACAGCCACGGTATCAGTAGGATAAGGGGTGTTACTTCTGAACATGAGTGATTTTTCCACACACACTTGACTCACAGCCCTGCAAAGACAACACCCCCCCCCCAAAAAAACTGTTAAAGAAGCTATTCTTGCATAATTTCATCTTTTACATGCCTAAATGCCAGCAACAGAACACAGTATTACTTTTCACCAGCTTACATGAGTTCTTGTACAATTTGCATTGATAATCAATTACAGAAAGCCTCTCTCGTTATTGTAGTAACTTTGTGGACACGGTCTACTTGTATATTTAGAAATCACTCTGAAATTCCCTGGAAGAAAAAGTGGTAAAGAAATTCAGCGTCCCTCTATTACAGCTCCCCTCGGTCCTCCTCACAACTGCAATCTGCAAAGACAGGGTTCACCCACAGATTTTACTCTCCAAATAGCTGAAACTGTCTTCCTCACTGACAGCATCTCGCAGCCTATAATTGCTTTACTGTCTCCCACTTGTACGTTAAAGCTCTTTTTTCCTAAGACAAGACTTCTGAGTTCCCACCGCCAATAGGCTCATCCCAGAGCGACCCGGCCCTGCTTTGCCTAGGCCACTAAAACGTTGCCCACGGGAAGCCTCCCCAAGGCCTCGACTCAGAATTAAGCTGTCCCCCGTGCCCCAGAGGCGCGGCAAACACGACCGCGAAACTGAGCCAGCCGAACTGCCCTCCCTGCCGGGTGCCGGGTGCCCGGTGCCCGTCTCTCGGCCCGCCCTGGCCCCCGCGCGGCAGCGCC
>WAAD01008235.1:63239-86530 GCA_013389945.1 Fregata magnificens
GGAGGGCCGCCGGGGTAAGGGGTGTCGGGCGGTCGCAAGGTTTTGCCCGTCTTGAAAAATGCTTGAAAAAAACCCAAGAAAGACATTGAGGTGCTGGAGCGTGTCCAGAGAAGGGCAACGAAGCTGGTGAGGGGTCTAGAAAACAAGTCTTATGAGGAGCGGCTGAGAGAACTGGGGTTGCTCAGTCTGGAGAAGAGGAGCCTGAGGGGAGACCTTATCGCTCTCTACAGCTACCTGAAAGGAGGTTGTAGTGAAGCAGGTGTTGGACTCTTCTCCCAAATAACCAGCAATAGGACGAGAGGAAATGGCCTCAAGTTGCATTAGGGGAGGTTTAGATTGGATATCAGGAAAAATTTCTTTACCGAAAGAGTGGCTAGGCATTGGAACAGGCTCCCCAGAGAGGTGGTGGAGTCGTCAACCCTGGAGGCATTTAAAAAAGGTGTAGACGTGGCACTTCAGGACCTGGTTTAGGAGGCATGGTGGTGTTAGTTGATGGTTGGACTTGATGACCTTAGAGGTCTTTTCCAACCTTAGTGATTCTATGATTCCATGATTCTACAAGCAAAATAAAACTCGCACTTTAAACACGAAAGCAGCTTGATCTTAATCTGTTTTACTTCTAAAGATACAGAAAACGTATTTTTTCTCTGAATGCTTTAAATGTGCTTCTTAGCTATGAAAAGGAGTAACTGCTATAGCGTTCTTAATTTAACCTAGTTTTCTTTCAGTGAAGTTTACTTCATATAAAAGCTTTAAGGAACGAATCTCAAATTTCTGTGTCAACAGGAAGAGTTCAGGGAATTGTGAATCAGGCCTTCGAAGTAGTTCACTTTCTTGTGTGCTAACATCAGTGATTTTAAATTGCAAGAGAGGTGTTAATGCTTCCTCTTACAACTGTGGCTGTCTTTGAACAACATTTGTTTGACATTTTCCTTAAACATTCATAATTTATTTCTGTAACGGAGGAACAGGATGCCATGTAGTTGATTTGAAATAATGCAATCATGTCTCTCAGTCCACCTTGAAGTATAAATTACCTGTTACATTCTTTATTCCTTTTTATTTTAGATGTTCAGGCTTTGAAGAATGCTTATGAGTTGATCAAATCAGCCAGTCAAGGAAAATCTGTGCTTGACTCATCAGATAACTTCAGCACTGACTTATATGTTTTATGTGCTGAACAAGCATTTCAGGTTTGTAATTTAGGCAGTTTATCTGTATTGAATAAAAACATTTATGTAGCATATTGTATTTATAGTTGTTAAAGTTACTGCTTAAAAATATTGCCAGAAGTACCTGTGAAGAACATTACACTCTTCTGGTTTTGGAGAGCTATTGTTTAAACATGCATTTGCAGTTAAAACTCGCCCTCTAGATTATCACTTCTTTATAATCAGTCAGCAAACTGTGGTTTGTGAAGTTTGTAATTAGACTAAAATATGCAAGGTATACCATAGTAATATAAAATAGTTTGCCATGCCTGTTTTTTCTTGTTATGGAAAACTAATGTTAGCAATTTGGTTATGACTGAAGATGTGTTTGTGAACAGTCCCTACTGGGCAAAAGAAGAAAAGGTGACATTCTAGTTATGAAATATTGTTGCTAATTGAGCTGATGTCTATAAAATGTGGTAGAGGTTCTTAATTTTGAAGTATTTGTTAATTTTCAATCCATGGGTGCAAGTGATTGGATTTCAAGCAGACAGAGTTTCTAATAAAACATTTTTTTTTCCAAGCTGCAAACCACTCAAATTGTTGTCTGAAAATTGAGGTGCAGCACTGACATCCATACAAAATCCTGCAGGCTAATATCTGTCCTTTTAAAAAAAAATTCTACTAAGAATTTTGCCTTTATGTTAACAATTCTGTTAATGGCTATTAAAAAATGACATGTTTTTTGTATACTGTAAGGGGTTCTATGACTGAGTGACTAAGGAGCTTTGTTAAATAAAGGAGCTATTTTTCTGCACATTTGGAATGACAAAAGTCTTGCTTTAAATTTTAATAAATCTTAATGGGTTTGTACTAGATGTGATATGCAGCTTTATGGAATATTCTTTGCATACTGGTATGCAGTTAGATGTTACACTTTGAGTAGGCATGCATTTTTAAAAATTAACAATTCTTAATTAAGAATTTGTTGCATTTAAAAATATTTTTAAAATATTAAAATATTTTTTTGGTCTTAGCTGGGATATCTGGAAATGAGCAGTGACTGTCTACAGATGTATTTTAAAGGAAGATTTCCTGTGAACCAGTTTCTTGGCAGAGCATATTTGTGCCAAGGCCAGCTGCACACTCCACTGTCTACAGATAATTTGGTGAGAAATTATGAAGGTTGTGTTACATTAAGCCAGTTTTTAAGAGTATTTCTTCCTAGGTTTTTATGTATTACTTTCAGTTGTTTAAAATATACAAGGGTAATCAGGACTGTGGGAAAAATCAAAGGAAAATGTATTAATGGGTAGTTTGGAAGTAAACAAAACTTACCAGCTGAATTAGATTAATATTGCGAATATTTTGGTGAGGAAAAAAAAAGAATACTTGCAAAATTTTTCAGACAGTCGATTGTTTTAAAGTCAACCTTTTCACTTTTTACATCAGTATGATACTTTCAGACCAAATTTAACTGTAACTGATAAAACAATTACCAGTTTTATTCAGCATTACACTAAGCATTTCACAGAATCATGGGAAATGGAGGACTAAAGGTGCCCTCAGAGAGATTGTATGATTCATTTCTCTTCTGTGGCAGTGTGCTTCCACCACTGATCAGTAACCTTTCCACATATTACTTTGGATGTGGCTTTTTGAAATGAGAGATGAAGCTTTCTGGCAGCAACTCAGCAGGATACTTCTACTTCTAAAAGCTTCTGTGTGTTACTATTTGGTGATACCATGTCTGTACCTGATGAGTGGTTTTTACCTCCTGCTGAACTTAAAATGGAGTGGGATCTGTTTTCTGTCTTCAGTATTTCACTTGTCCTTGTACTGTGGTCAGTCAGCTTTGACAATTTGTCAATCGTATCTGACCCCCTAAAAGGGCCTTAACAGATGATTGTGTTATTTGTGTTCACAAATTTCCCTGACAGATGTTGCTGTAGTTTCTTTGAATAATGCGTTTGTATTAACTTTCAAGCTAGAATCTTTTCCCTATTATGTTATCTGTACTTTCTCTGCCTTTGCTGAGTGCATGTGCAGAACAACTGATCAGTGGTCCCTTTAAAACTTTGTACACATTTGAAAAGTATTTTCTAATGTCCAGTTAGCCTTTTATGTTTCTAAATTAAACAAACTATTCTGTGATGTTTTCTAAATTTCAGCCAAATTTTGCTGTTTTCTTCTTGACTCTTGCTAACTTCTTAGAAGTTAAGAGCTGTCCCAGTATGTGCAATCCTAACTTGGTTCCCTTGTGCTGTGTGTTGTAACGTGCTTTTAAGATACACTTTGTATCCGTTGTAAAGTTTTTTCACTGCTGTGTTCCTAGATCATTTATGAAAATAGGAGTGGCATAACATCTCATGCTGTATGACTAGTAATCATCATTCACTTAGGAAAGATAAATTTGTCCTTATTTTGGTTTCCATCCTAAGGAATCGTTGTTAGGTGATTAAGATGCTTATGTTCTTAAGGGCCAAGTGCAACTTTTCTACTTTAGTATCTAATACCTCTCAGGCTCTTAATCCTGGTTTTCTCTTTATCTAGGCAGTTCCCACTCATTGCTCAGTAGCCTTCTTACGCCAGTCCCAGAGTCCAGTAAATGAGTCCCAACTCTCTTGGAGTTTTCAGTTATTCTGTTCTATCTCACTGTAGAGAGCCCTCTAGTGTCACCCCCTTCCTGCCCATCCAGTTCCACCTCAGCTTTGCCATTTCCACTGCATCTTTCTCTTAGGCTTTCAAAAATCCCTTTTTATGGTCCCATCCATCTTCTTTACACCCTCCCTTCAGGTATTTGTACATACTGATGAGATCTCCCCTGAGCCGCTTTCTCCAGGCGAAACAGTCCCAGCTCTCTCAGCCTTTCCTCATATGAGAGATGCTCCAGTCCCTTCATCATCTTTGTGGCCCTTTGTTGGACTCTCTCCAGTATGTCCATGTCTCTCTCGTGTTGGGTAGCCCAGAACTGGGCACAGCACTCCAGGTGTGGCCTCACCAGTGCTGAGAGGAAGGATCACCTCCCTCAACCTGCTGGCAACGCTCCTCCTAAGGCAGCCCAGGACACCGTTAGCCGCCTTTGTGGCAAGGACACGCTGCTGGCTTGTCCACCAGGACCCCTGGGTCCTCCTCTGAAAAGCTGCTTCCCAGCTGTTTTAATGATAAAGAGAGCATGCCTGATACACCATTCAGTTGACAAATTCTTGTTGGAGCTTTTCTGAAGAAAATAATACCTCAAGTTTTTTGATGGGACAAACCAATATTGGGTTTTTTTTCCTGGCTTTACTCTTAGACGTTTCTGAGCTTTCTTTGCTGAAAGCTTAAAAAGTACGCAGCTTTGCAGTTTTGGAAAATTTCAGTCCTGATAATTAAAGTTTGCCAGAAATGAAAGAAACTGAAAATACAGTCTTAAAATTTGAAATCAGGAAAACATTGTAATAGGCAATGCTACTGATTTTAATTATTCTGTTTCTATGGCAGCATGGATTATATGAGATTGGTCTGAAAATAAAAATTATGAGATGTGACCATATTGAAATAGAAAAATAATGTACTGATTTATAAAAGCCATATTCAAATTGCATTAACAATTTCTTTGTTCTGTTCTAGGAAGAGTTTGAAAAGTTTGTGCTGTTTTTTATGAAGGCAATAGATTTTGCCACCCATGATAGAAGGTGGGCCCTACCGATAGGATTAACTCTTTAAATCTCAGGAAATGTTACTGAGTTAGGTTTTCATAGCTGTTTGTCTCGGATTTTCACTAGGTAGTCTGGAGTTGCGTTGCTTGGGGGCTTTTTGCTTGTGGATTTTCCTTCCATTTTGTTACTGCATTTCTGTAACTGCTGTGTGTGCTGCAACAATATAAGAATACTGAACAGTCTTAAATAGGTGGGATGAATCAGCCTGTTTAAGGCTGGTAGATATCTCTGAGCATTTCTTCCGCTCTTGTATTTATGCTCTGTGGGTGGAGAGCACCATGTTAACTTATTTTAAGTGGTTAATTACTGGATAGAGCATAGCTGCAAGAGTTATTGTATTCTTTTTGTGCTGTACTTGTGTTCTCAGTTCTTAGTCAGGATTGGTTCTTACCTAAACACATAGGAAAAGTTCTGATTTTTCCTTCTTAGAAGTGTCTTAAAATACTCCGTCTCTAGTTTTATGTTTATCTAAGTCCATGAAATACTAAATTCCTGATTCTTGTTTTTCAGCTATTATTTTTTGATATATAATGCCTCAGTTCTTTATTGGCAACTTGTGAGGCCATATCTTAAGCCTGGATTCCGCTATTGCCTTATTCCCAGCCTTTCTCAGATTGTTAAAGCGTTAAACCAAACTGAAGAGCAAGACAATGAATGGAGAGCAGAACTCATGATGTAAGTTTAATTATATTTTTTCATATGGGCCTTCTGTAGTCCTCTTGTACATGTGGCTGCCACCTGAGGTAATCTTTAATAATGTATATTTCATTGGTAACATTGTAGATACTTTTATTGTGGAAAGCTTAATTCATGACTTTTAAAGATATATAAATGTACACTTAACATAAAAGGTGCTTCATTTTAATATTTACTTTGAGGTTAAAATTTTAGTGGCAGAGGCAGTTAGTAGGGCCTAGGTCCAATCTGAAGTGTCACAGTCTTTTTGGATGTAGTGTTTGAGTCATTGCTTATGTTCAGTCCTTTTAAGTGAGGAGAAAGACAAACTCCCATTTTTAAGAACTATATTCTTCAGGTAAAGAAACATAACCTTTAAATAGATAAACAAAGATCTCTTCTGTCCTCTGATCCTTGAAGAGAAAGGAAGAGTCTGGTAAGGTTGTGAGAACATATTCAGGATACTTCTAATTTCCTCCTTCTTTATTATGAAGATTTTATATATATTGACCTAAGTTATCTTTCTTACTATTTTTTTCCTTTTGTTAACCCATAATTGTATGTTGAAATGAAACTTTATGAAAAATCAGAGAGCAAAATAAGTATTTGTATTGCAAATACAACAATTAAGAATACAGAGATGAGTTGTCATCAGTAGTGATGTGGTTTTTATATGTCAGTCACGTGCTTTAATTTACAATTTGGTACTGTATTGTTCTTATCAATGTAATTAGTTTAGATCAAGCGTTTTCCTTTCTAACTAGTATTATATCCAGTTTTCTTCGGTATTCAATTAAAGGCTGTCCCTGCTAATTTGGATATACTGCTTGGCCTAATGTTTCAAAGCATAAATGAAATAGGTCTTCTTTTAACCAGTATAAACAAGGCTATTAAGATTTAAACCAACAGGTTTTCTTTCTGGGAATTAACGAAGGAAAATAGATTGTTATTTGAGAGTTAAACCTCCCAACAAGGTGAATTCACAGAATATCTTTAAGTGTTATGCAAAAAATTTAGAATTAGAAGTCTAATAATTTTTAGGGAAGAGATTAGCAATTTAGGGTTGGATAAAAATGCCTTCCACACTTATGTCTGTCATAACTGAAATTTGTCAACCAATTTCATGTTTTATCTAGGAAATACATAGGTTCTTCTGCACACATACTGTTCAGAAGTGTGTATAGTGTAATTTACACTGAATTAAATAATTAATTCTAGTCAGAATCTTTAGCAATTGATATTTCACTGAAGACAGTTTGTGGCTAAAGAAGTACGTTGTAGTTATTGTCCTCATTTCAAGGATGTTCTTATTAAGCATGACTGAAAGTCCTTATTACTTGTATAAGGAAATGAAAAATGCAACCTGATTAAATGTAGTTTTAAAAGGTAAGTACAAATACAGAGCTTTTAAATAGACACGTATGTTGTTACTTTCTGCTATAGCTCCTGGGTTTTAAGTGACTGAATAAATTAATACTTTTTGATACATTGCCATTATATACGTTTTTCCATAATGAGAATAGCAGAAAGGTACGTGTTAACGTAGTATACAATATGCTTAAATAATTATCAGTGTATCTATTGAAAATATCCTTCGTTTGAGCTATGTATGAGTGGTTTCAATCTGACTTCCCACTGCTTGTTGAACGGTGTATGTACAATGACACCCACACACTTAGTTTTCAGACATCATCAGTGGGTTGTTCAGATGATAGAATTTAAATATTTTTGTGTTTAAACATGGTCACTTCTGTTAAGCAAAAATATGTGTGAAGGAGTTTTCTTCAGACAGAGTAGAAGGTTTTAGCAAAGTAGTCTTGGGATCCTAGTTAAAAGATTAGTTTTCCTTTAATTCTTTAGAATGTGAGAGCCTTTGACAATGGAGGTTGACTAAATTGCTTGAGTTAACAGTCCTGGGTTATAACAAAGCATACATTTTCTCAGTGAAAGGCCCCTGGTTCTGCCATCTTCACAGAACAGTTGAGATTGGAAGGGACCTCTCGAGATCACCTAGTCCAACCCTCCTGCTCAAGCATCTTGGTACAATATAGTTGATAGTTGTTGAGAGCAGTGTGTCATTTTTTTATGGAGTGGTTACATATATTTAAGGCTGATACTGGCTTCTTTTGAGGGTATAATTATATAAATTATGTGTGTGCCCAGATTATTGTATCATTTTAGTTAATCTAACTGAAAGGCTTAAATGATTAATTCCTTGACTTAAATTAGAAGTGAAGCCGTGCTGTGGAAATTTAGATCAATGGTAAGTAAGATGTATAAAGCATATGCTAATGCAATCTGCTCAATGCCTCTGACAGCTGTTCACTAACAAGAAGAAATCTTATTATTACAAATTCAGGCAAAAATAAGGTCCTAATGTTACTTTTGTTTAAATATAGTTGTAGGTTTACAGAGCTGATATTCAGAGTTAGACCTTTTGGCAGAGTTTCACTTGGTTTTAGAATCATAGAATCATTTAGCTTGGAAAAGACCTTTAAGATCATCGGGTCCAACTGTTAACCTAGCACTGCCAAGTCCACCACCGAACCGTGTCCCTAAGTACCACATCCACATGTCTTTTAAATACCTCCAGGGATGGTGACTCCACCAATTCACTGGGCAGCCTGTTACAGTGCTTGACAACCCTTTCAGTGAAGAAATTTTTCCTAATATCCAATCTAAACCACCCCTGGTGCAACTTGAGGCCGTCTCCTCTCATCCTATCGCTTGTTACTTAGGATAAGAGACTGACCCCCACCTCATTACAACCTCCTTTCAGGTAGTTGTAGAGGGTGATGAGGTCTCCCCTCAGCCTCCTTTTCTCCAGACTAAAGAACTCCAGTTCCTTCAGCTGCTCCTAATAAGACTTGTTCTCTAGTCCCTTCACCAGCTTTGTTGCCCTTCTTTGGCTACGTTCCAGCACCTCAGTGTCTTTCCTGTAGTGAGGGGCCCAAAACTGAACACAGTATTCGAGGTACGGCCTCACCGGTGCTGAGTACAGGGGAACGATCACTTCCCTAGTCCTGCTGGCCACACTATTTTTCTATTTTGTACCTTAAGTTTTTCTAAAATAAATCTAAAGAACAAATTTTAAAGCATCTGAACTGATACTATCTGATTTGCAATCTCTGATTGCAGTTCATATTTTACTGAGATAGCTCTTTCTCTTAAATTTTCTAACTGTTAGATAATTTTCAAGTCTTTGCTAGTGAGAACAAATGTTTCTGGATTGAATAATAATAATAATTGTTATAATTTGTAATGAAAAGGAAAATAACAGAGAGAAAGAAATAGAACCCGAGAAAGAAATAGAACCCAAGAAAGACAAGTGACGCAAATGAAAACAATTGCCAATTGCCCAGCCAGTCCCCAAGCAGCGGCCCCCCTGCCAACCTTCCCACTAGTTTTATTGCTGAGCATATGGTCTGGAACATTCCTTTAGTCAGCTGGGGTCAGCTGTCCTGGCTGTGTCCCCTCCCAGCTTTTTGTGTACCCCCAGCCTACTCACTGGTGGGGCGGTGTGAGGAGCAGAAAAGGCCTTGATGCTGTATAAGCACTGCTCAGCAATAACTGAAACATCTCTGTATTATCAACACTGTTTCCAGCACAAATCCATAGCATAGCCCCATACTAGCTACTCTGAAGAAAACTAACTCTACCCCAGCCAAAACCAGCACAGATATTCATAAGTCTATGGTCACTAAGGAAAAGTAATGTTAGAAAGCAACCTAGTCAACACGCAGACAGATTTATTGCAACTTCAGTATTTAATTTCAGTGAAAGAAACAACAAATAATATCCAAAACCTCAGTAAAAATAAATCACAAGAAAAATAATGTTGGTTGAGCAGGAAATCATCGTTAATGCAAAGCTTTGAGAGTTAGAATACACAGTAGAACTGAACCAAGGGTAAAGGTATCTATTTTCACAAGCTCCTCCAAAAGTTTAAGACAAGTTCATTACATAGGTACTATGCTTCTTCAAAAAAAAAAAAAAAAAACCCAACTGACAGATGACATCTGGAATAATCCTGACAGATGATGTCTAGAGATATAGCATATACCTTAGGATCACAAGGCAATTCAGGTGGTAAGGGACCCCATGAGATGGGTGATCCAACCTCCTGCTCAAAGCTCGGTGAACTGTGGGGCCAGGCGTAAGACTTTATCCAGGCAGGTCTGGAAGCAGTCAAGGATGGAGACTGCACAACCTCTGTGAGCTGCAGCAACTCTGCTTGACTGTTCTCATGGGGAGAAAGTTTTTCTTTATTACCAATCCGAACCTCTCTTGTTTCAAAATGTACACCCATTGCCACTTCTCTTCCTGTCATGCACCTTAGTAAAGAGCCTGCGTCCATCTTCTCAGTTACCTGCCTCCCTGTAGGCACATGCCTCTGTGATCTACTGTCTGTGCTCCTGTTAATACAGACCAGGATGCTGTTGGTCGCCTTTGGTTCCAGAGCACACTGCTGGCTGGTGTTCAGTTGGCTGTCCACCATGACCCCCAGGTCCTTTTCAGTAGATCTGCTTTACTGAAGTTTTTTGAATGCTTCTACCAGGCACAAGGCCTAGGAGACCTTTCTGGTGAAGACTGAGGCAAAGGCGGCATTGAGTCTCAGCTCTCATCTTCTAATTTAAAGATTATAAGGAATACAGAAAGTTAGAAAATAGATATTTTTATTATACCTGATTCTGGTAGTAAATTAATCTGTCATTGGTAATTTTACTTTTAGAACTGAATGGTTTTTTTCCTAAGCAAGATTAAAATGGAAGTCAGTATCAGTACTATTATACACATTTGTGTTATTACCAATTATTTGATAATAATTTGATAATAATTGGTAATAAATGGTGTATCAATATCGATGTATTACCATTCTTACATTTCCTGAGTAAAGCTGGAGCATAAGCCTTGAGATATCTCTTACTGAGAGAAACAGTTTTATGTGCAAAATGAAGAGTGTCCACGTCATTTTTCAAGGTCAGACAACCTTTTCTCGGAGGTGTTTTGGTCTGCTATTCTACAGACCATTTCCAGTTCCTGTTACACTTCTGCCACAGTTTTTTTCTTTCTCTTTGTGAACTTTTCTATTTCTTTGATCTATGACTGATGGTTTATTGCTATGTAGCATTTTCTTTATAAGCTGAAACTGGAGGGAAATAAAAAATTAAGTAACAAAACATTCCAAAGGGTATGCTAAAGGTTTTCTAGAATATCATGCATGCAGGTTTTTTTATACCAAACATACTCTTGATGAGGTATTGATGAGAACTAGCAAGTGCACACGATGTGTTTGTGTTATGAAACTAATGGTAGCGTTTATTTTTTCTTACATTTGTATTTATTTTTTGAACAATTTTTATTATTATTCTTGTTGTTATTAATTTATTTAATGAAATCACAGGCTCTTTTTCAGTTAAATCAGATAAAGCATTGAAAATCCAGTAGATATGTTGCAGTTCCCAACATGAATAGCTTTCTTTTGCTAGATGGCTTTGAAATACCAGCCTTTCCAGTAGTTAAGGGAGAATCTTAGAATACATGTCACAAATGTTTTTCTCATGCAACTTTAAATAATTAATTGTTGTAATTCCAGGTGTCCTGCTGAGAAAAGTTTTCACAAAAATCTCCTTTTCCAAGATTAATTTTGTGATCTGCAATAAATGTATGTTAACAGCTGTGTATCTCTGGAAGAAACAAGGACGTAGAAGTTACAGGATGTCTTTCATGTTAAGTCAATGCTTTATAGCTCTAATCGCTTGTGCTGCATTTAGGGGTGGTACCTTGAATATAAAGAGTCTCTTGAAAAAATAGAAATAAGAATTATTTCAGAAAGTGTTAATAAATATTTAATACAAATATTTATTTGATTTGCAGAAATTTACTTGAGTGCTTCCTCGATGCTTCAAAACTGAAAGAAGCAAAAGAGTTTTCATCTACTGCAGCAATCTTTATTAAGGAAAATGTTCCAGATAAATACTCTCAAATATTTTCTGTAATGGTAATGCTGTAAAATATTTTAAACCAAACTATACAGTAGATAGGCAGAGATTTTTACAATTTGTATATTTTTGATACTGTAAACTAAAGAGCTCCCTGCTGCTCCATGTTATTTTAATACAGCATAATATCATCAGAACTGTTGCTAGCCCTAAAAATTCTGTTTGGGAATAATTGCTATTAACACAGAAGGTGTAGTGTGTGCAGCTTAACCTGCCTTATGCCATTGAGCATATTTAGCATCTGTTGACTTTTCTCATGCTGATAAATACTTAAATGACCCAATGTGAACCCTATAAATAGTTCTGGGAATCGGAGCGTATGACAATAGTTCACATTTCTTGCATGCTCTTAATTTTGGGAAATAAGAGGGTGAAGACGAATGTGGCAAAAGCAGAAATAAGTAAATAAAACTTGGAAGTTACATGCAGTCGTATTTTCTTTCATTCTGCTACACTGTCTATTGTCTTTTTCTGTCCGCTCCCAATCACTGCATTTCAAGACCGTACGTTTATAATAGAAAGTCCTCTAACATTTGAATTAAGAGAACCAATATACAACCTTCCAGAGGTGTGATATTAATGAAGCAATAACATTTAGGCAAGGTTGAAATGACTTTTGTATTTTTTAGAGGCAGTGTGGAGCAAAGCTATTTGACAGTGGCCTTAAACAGAAGAATAAAGTAGTTCTAAAATTGTACTTGGGCTATATGTCTCAGCAGGGCTACAGAAGTATGATCCACACTATTGAGTGCTTTAGTAACAGCATAGTTAAGTCCTGCAAAACTTATTGTTCCAGTACAGCTTAAGTGATCAGTATTGATTGCTATGGGCAGTCAGTGTCAGAGAGTCAGAAGAAATGATGTGCACATGTTTAATGTGTAACTCTACAGTTAAATTGAAGTAACTACAGTTTATTGTCATTGCTTCATAATATTTTTAGTTTTATAATTACAGATGAATTTGAATAGGGCTCATTTCTCATAGCTGGATGAGATGATTTCAGAATGGGTGCTATCAAAATGTGTTATTAAAAATGCATTAATTAGAATTTTAACTCGGATGTTAGTTCCACATTTAGATTTCTGCTAATACTTCTGATCCTCACTGTGGGAAGATTAGTGTAGCTCTACTAGGTGATCTTTGTGGTGCCTATGCAGAACAACATAGATTATCATAGTAGCCTCACTGCCCTTAAAGTCCATGAAAAAGCCTACAGTCAACATACCTGCTTTATTTTAGCCCTGTTGAGTGTCTGTCCTTTGTTTGCTTATTTAGTCAATTAATCATTAAATTGTTATTTTATAGGTATATCACAAACTAATGGATATTTCCCAGATAGAGAAGGAAATACACAATTCCATCCATTTTTCAGTTATTTATAAAATGCAGATGTTAAAATTGTAAGTATTAAAATATATCCTTCCACTTGTACTTTGATGCTTGATATTACAGAAGTAGGGTCAGGTTCTGGTATCCCATATGCCAGTAGAAAAAATCTACTGCAAAGATTAGTTTCTCAAACGGAAAACAGTTTGGGTAGTAACTGTCAGGCCTGTCTAGAGAACAGCCTCAGCTAAAAAGTGGGACAGTTCTTTGGGAATGCAGGGAATAGTGTGTTGTACAGATATGCTCAGGTGAAAGAATTTAAGAGATTTAAAGACATTTTTGTATCCAACAGATTTCAGTTCGGTACACAAGTCGTGTATAAGAGAGTAAAGATGAAGTGGGGAAATCACACTTAAAATACAATGCATGAATTGCAAGGATAGGAAGCATAATACTTTTAAAACTTTTTAAATTTTAAAGGCATAAAACAATTTTGAAAATTAGACTTTGTATCAAAATTTCATTTAATTTTTTTTTCAATGTCTCAACACTTCCCCATTTTAAAAGTACTAACTCTTTTCTTAGTAACAGTGGATTAATTTATGTTGCTATTATAGGAAAGGAGTTTTGCACACCATTTTTCTTTGCTTCTGGAATAAAATTTACCATCTGAAATATTAATTCTTTTGCTGGAATGTTCTTTGTGCACCGTATCTGGCTATCTCTGAGTAACTTAATTGGCACACTGAAGTAGGTTTCGTTGACTTGATTTTAAAATTTTTTTTCTTTGATATTTCAAAATCCAGGTATCCCACCGATACATTGGACTAAGAGCCATGCATTTTAAAGTTAGGAGAGTTATTTCAAATTTTTAATGCAATAATATTTCTGGTGAAAAATTATGATCAATTCCTAATATATTGCAGGCAATGGGACACAAATGAATTTCCAAGCGATGCCACTGCAAATCTGAATTCTCTATATGTACTTTTGAAACAATACGATGTACCTCCAGCATCTGTTCTCAGTGTGAAGTGAGTTTTACTTGTCATAGCCCTGTGAAAGTTGATGCTGAAGCTGATCCTGATTCCACTGAAGTCTGTCAAAATTCCCGTTGACCTTGAAGAGAGTGAACTCGTACTTAGTTATGATGGTTTGTGTCGTGTTAACGCTTAGGTCATCTTAAAGAAAGACAAAGGTCCTATTAGGCTTTATTAAAGAACCCAAGATTAAATATCTTCTTCCATGTAGCTGTTTGTGTAATGTGATTACTTTCCGTAACCCTTTGTTGTTGATAAAATGAGATTTTTAAAAGGTCTTAGAATTGACAAGTGCTTTTCAGACTTTAGTTCATTTTTAGCTTTTCTTGGGGCCCTTCCAAATTCTTCAGCATAATTTTGAAATGCAGACTAAACTGAACTCTCTATTCCAGTAGTTATATCACAGCTGTTACATATGGAAATAATACTACATTTTTACTTGTTAAGGTCAATCTTTGACAATATTCGGGTATCTCATTACTTCTCCTATCCCAGACAGTACACTATGCTCATTCAGTTATTTATGGAGATCCAAACATTTAGAACAGTCTCCTACTGTGTATGTTCTGTGTTCGTAGTTCCTAAATAGTTGACCGATGGATTTGACTGTTTTGACTTGTGTGCCAGTTGACCGCATTGTATTTATAGAATTACCTGCAATCTTCGTTTGCTATTTCACCATCTTTGTGCTGCATACATTTTATTCTGTATTTTTTATGTTCTTCAGGAACAGTTTGTGCAAGACTACCGTAGAAGTATACTAATTATTTTCCATAAAGAGAGGAACTTTTGTATTTTTCATGTAGCCAACTTTAATCTTTTTTCCTTTTTCCCTGTTAACTGTGAGCATTACTAGTATAATCACATCCTCTAATATTCAGATGACTTCAAGGTTTTCAGACATATTGCACAAAGTTACTTTCATGTAATGTTTTTCTAATTCCGTAAAAGAGCAGTATCAGATTCTCTGAAGCGACGTTTTTCTATTTTTGAAGGATTCCTTTGGTTCTGGAATTAGCTCGTTTTTCTATGAAAGTAAACTGCATTAAGCTTGCATATGATTGTATACTTGATTTGAAGAGAGCTGGGATTACTGTAAGTATTAATTACGGTTGATTTTTTTTTTTTTTTTTTTACGACCCCCTCCTCCCCCGCCTTGTGATTATACTTTAAAAATAATACTGATGGTTCTGGGATCTTCTGTCCATCTCTGTATTGTTGATATATTCATTAATATAAATAATTACTTGGATAAGTGATCTATTCCTAAACTAGAGAGAAGATGTAAGGTCAGAAGGTAGATTATAGGTGGAAGAGGGTAATTAGCAGTGCAGTTAGTTTTGGCAAATAAATGTTAACTGTAAATTTTTGCCTATGTTTTTTAAATGTTATCTGTGGAACACTTTGACTGGAAGTTAAATGTTGCCTGCAGGTTTTGAAGATTTAACCAGTTTACCCATTGAGACTGTAACTGGTCACCAAGATGTAAGCTCTAAAAGCAGTTAATGTTACATACATTCACTTTAGTCTTTATGAGTACAATATCAACCTTGCAGAACAGCATATGAATTCTAATTTTTGATGAGGAGAAAACAGAGCGTTTGTCTGGAGCATCATTAGGGGACTGATGGAAGGAGGAATTCAAAAAAGCTTGCCAAAAAAGAAAAGCCCGAAAGTTGTTACCTTTCCTGGAAAGCAGGACGTAAGCAGTATAGTCCTCTCATTGGAGTGAGAAATCCAGAGACGTTCTGCCACAAACTGTACTCCCTGATCCTTTCTTTTGTGTGGATCTTTTTTGATAGTGTTTGTTCCTATACATTTCCCAGTTTCCTTTAGTAGGAATGATTCATTTTCCAGCAAACTATTATTTGATTTGTTATTTACTAACATTGAATAATTTTTACTCTTCTGTAGTATTTTTATTATAATGCTACTGTAGGGATATTCTTAGATTAAAATTTTGTGTGGTCTCCCTAATAACTGGTCTTTCAATGTGTATGCCCTTTTTGATTCTTACATCCAGCTGGCTCTGAGATTTGTTTTTTCTGTTCCTTCCCTGTTCTGGTGGTTTAATCCCAGCCAGCAACTAAGTACCACACAGCTGCTCACTCACTACCCCCCCGGTGGGATGGGGGAGAGAATCAGAAGGGCAAAAGTAAGAAAACTCATGCGTTGAATAAAAACAGTTTAATAATTAAAAAGAAATAATAATAATAATAATAATAATTGTAAGGAAAAGAGGAGAAAAAAATAACAGAGAAAAATAAAACCCAAGAAAAGACAAGTGATGCAAATGAAAACAATTGGTCACCACCAACTGACTGATGCCCAGCCAGTCCCCGAGCAGCGGGCCCCCTGCTCATCTGTCCTCCCCCAGTTTTATTGCTGAGTATGACAACATATGGTCTGGAATACCCCTTTAGTCAGTTGGGGTCAGCTGTGCAGGCTTTGTCCCCTCCCAACTCCCTGTGCACCCCCAGTCTACTCGCTGACAGGGTGGTGTGAGAAGCAGAAGAGGCCTTGACTCTGCGTAAGCACTGCTCAGCAGTAATGAAAATATCCCTGTATTATCAACACCGTTTCCAGCACAAATCCCAAACGTAGCCCCATACTAGCTACTCTGAAGAAAACTAACTCTATCCCAGCCAAAACAAGTACACTCATTGAGAAACAGAACTGTTCATCAGTGTATTCAGAAAATCAGTATGTTTTTGAGATAGAAAAATGTATGAAAAAGTGCCTGGTTGTGTTATGATCCCCATGAGTAAGTTTTTAGTTATCTGAAATGTGCAGGTAAGGAAATGTAAGTGGCAAATACTGCCAAACAAATTTCAAAACGTGTTTCCAAATTTCTATTATAATGATCCTACTTTGAGTTACTTGTAATGTAAATTTTACTTATCCTCCCTGTATTTTTTTTTATTCCAGGTGTCTGCTTCAGGCCCATTTTTTCTGAAAATTTCCCACAAGTCTAAAATCACACATAATTCCATAGCATTCCACTGGAAGATGTGTTTAAATCCCCTAGATCAAAGATTCACAAGGATTTAGATTGAGTATTTGTATAGACAGTAATAGCAAGTATCCCTTCTGCGGCAGCAGTAGAGAAGCCTTGCTTCTATTTCAACCTTCTCTTCTCCCTTAGAGTTAGTGGGTGTTTAAGTGACCATCTTCAGATTGCCTGGCATTGTTTTGGCAGTGACCTCTTCATGTTAGAGTGAGAGAAATCTATATCAAGTTCCAGATCCTTGGCTTTTGCCAAATACTGACAGATTTCTCAGCCATAACATGAATTACGTCTCTCTACGTATTTGTCATTATGTGATAGTGGCAGTTCTACATTCATCTAAATTTTTCAAGATCTCATCTGTTTTCCCGTCATGGGGATGTTAAATTAACAAAGGTCATGCTGAGTGATTTGATAATAGTTCATGATGAATGATGAATGGATATGCCATCTGGCTTTCCCTACTGCACCATATGAAATGAAATACCAAGTATCTTAGATGATCCATACATATAATTTGTATGATTTAATAGCCAGATCTTTCCTGAGATGTTAAAGATCTAACCTCTTTTTTTCACTTAAAGGTTGCACTACCCATCAAGATGGATCCTTTCTGTCTTGACTAGCTCTTGTTTATTCCAAGCATGTACCTTTTTAATGACATTAGTGAGCAAGAATCTACTAGAACTGAAATCAAATTACAGTATAGGAAAAATCAAGTGTACACTGGTTTTCTTATTGCAAAGTCTGGCAATGAACAACTTTAAAAATACTGGTAAAGTTACTTTGCAGCTTCAGCTTAGTAAGAAGTGACTGCTGTTCAAACAACAAATTCTACTCCCTTTTTTTTTTTACGGTTAATTAGCTAGTATAGTGGGATTTTCATTAAGAAAGGACAGTGCTGTATTAGTGTAACTGAATGGGTTTAATCTTCATTGTGTTCCTTTTTAATTATTAAAATTAGCATTTCATATATTAATACTTCATAGGAGCAAGGGAAACTTATTGAAGTAGAATGCCTGGAATGTGAATATGAAATAAAAAAAATTGGCACTAAAATTGTGACTTATACCAAAGGAGTCGTTGAGGTATGTTCTTTAACATTAACTCTGAGAGAAAAGTAGAAGTTTTAATTTGTTAAATGTGGAAAATTGCATTGGACTTTTGCGTCTTAATTACATTATACTGATCAGAAATTCTTCTAAACTTTATATTCTTTCTAATTGGGCTGCCAAGAAGAAAACGCAAAAATAAACAACAGTTGTATATTCCTCCCTTAGGTCTTCTGTCTGACTATAAAGGTTCATAATACATTACTTTCCATAATATTAATAATATTTCTTTTTTTCCTCTCCTACACTGCATTTGTAGCTTAGTATTAAAAAAAAAGAAGCTAAGCCTTCTGACTTCACAAATATTTCACAATTATCAATTTCTGTTTATCGTAAGAAAGGGGAATAGCTCACACACTTCTGCCTGAAATATGTAGTAGTAGCATGGAGTATCTAAAAGAAATACTCTTTAGTTATCAAGGTCTATTAAAAAAAAAAAGTTTTTATTAAAGAAATTAGTTTTAGAAAAATTTCTTTTTAAAAAAAAAGTTTCCAAAGTCTGCTGGCTGAGGGACTGCTTTCTATTGGAAACAGCTCTAAGATTATAATTTGGAGGAACATGTAAGAAGTTGTGTTCATTAAATGCAATATATGCTAATTAATTTTTCATTTTTGTAGGCTCAGCTGAAATTGATAAAAAATCTTGAGTTAACCTTAAAACATGCAGTTCAATTGGGAGATCCTGACGTGATTCAGGTTGTTTGTACAACCCAGTGGAATCTGTGCTTACCACTACTACAACACAATTTGCATCAGCATGTGCGAAAGCCATTGATATCAGTTGCTGATGTCCTTGAAGAGATTGACAGGTAACTTTCTATGCTGTGTACTTTTTTATTTGTTACTTTGAAAGTTCTAATGACTGAGCATCAAACTCATTTAAAAGCTCAAGCTCTATGATGTTAAGTGTCTTTGAAAATTTTCCACTAGCTTGTAATAAATTAACGTCTGCGTATTGCGTACATTTCCTCGTTAATCATTTATATATAGGTTCCTTTTAGGCAAAATCTCACACTGTTTCATGGCCTACAGCAAATATTGAAATTTGTTAGGAACAGAAAAATACTATAGTTAATCAAAACTATGTGAGAAAATTCCAAAGCTGCAGTATGAGTAAATGTGTTGGAATGTCGTTTAGATTCTTGTATTAACATCACTTTTGTTGGTTAAAAACGTACAATTAAAGAATTACTTTTAAAAAACACCATGGCTTCTGTATTACGTATCAAATGAGACACTTCTTGCAAGATACTATTTTTTTATCTTTGGTGATACTTCTTTTTAATTGAAAAACCTACTGTATTAAGAAAATGTATAATTGTTTTAGATGTATTCTTCTGTTTGCTGTTAAGCTGTACTTAAGTACCTAAATAGCTTCACCTTTTTCGTTAATTTGAGTGGAACAAGTAAAACTTAGTGAAGGTTGGATCTATACATAAGCTGACTACTAAGACAAAGATCATAACTTTTGTAGTAGAGCTAGTTACAATTGACATAATCTGTCATTTGAGCAGAACGGTGGGTGGTTTCTGATAAAAGTATTACAGAGGAAGGTGAGGAATATATTTTCAGTGTTTTTAAAATGTAACTTTAGTTGCATAAAGGGGAAACAGAAGCCTGAATAAGCAGATATACACATGTATAAAACCACTATATTGTATTACTATACTGTTATTCAAGCATTTGTTAGGCTTTCCATAGAAAGAGTGCAATATCAGCATATGCGACTTTGATATTTATACTAAACGTCAGTAATGACAATTTTTCTCTAACAGCTTGCAGGTTCGGTTTTTGAGGGGTTAGGGTTTTGGCTTTTGTTATCCGTATATGCCTAACAATCCAGTACACTCAACCTCAGCTCTGAGGTGGTACTGTCACTAGAGATTGAATGAAGTCACTTGTCCCTATTAATTTGCCTGTCTTCATTTTTGTTTTGATTGTAGCACTAATTGTAACTACTTTGGTCAGCAGGAAAAGGGCGATATTTGCTCAGTCAGGTTAGCTCTAATGTGGACATGCATTAATTCTTTGGCATGACATTTGATAGCCTTAAAAACCTTCCTTCTGTTCTATTTTTCATAACATTGTTTTCATTTATCTGATTTTTTTGTTTTTCTTCCTGGAAATAATCTAAAGTAGCATGTAGAGCTCACAGCTGTCATGAACAGCTTCTGGGGGCAGGTGATGGATAGGGAGCATAGTGTACCTGAGACTAGAGAACATGCAGTCTTCACTGAAAACATGCTGACTTCATAGAGTGGTTTCAGCAACATCTGGGCAGACACTGCCTACAGTGAGTGTGCATTCCTATGGTGAGCCAAATCTTTAAAAGTGGTGAGCTAGTACAATCAGGACTAGATTTTTAGAAGTATTAGCTTCTACTTAACTGTTACGATCAGGGAGTGAACTTTTCTTAAAAGTGGCCATTATCCAGTACATTGTGCTCTCTCTGGGAGTTAATAAATACTTTTGAAAATCTGTTCACTTGACTTGCATACCTAAGTGGTAACTTCATTGTGGTACTGAAAAAGAGTTCTGCTAATACACAAAGATCAGTTAGTCTACAAGATGTGTTGCTTCCTCATGGCTGTGTTTTCTCATGCAGGGTTAATGGAAGTAAAATGCAGTTAAGTTTTCTAAGTCATTTCATTAAAAAGGCATGATAGTGAAAATGAAAGAGACAAGTAAGTTAAAAAGGCAATATCTATTTTCATACTGGAGTCCCTCTTAATTACTGAGTTTCACTTTTGGGTAATATTTAGGTCTAAGAATTTTAGTTTCCCTCATTTTAACAGTTTATGTTTAAATTTGTATTCCTTAGCATGTTGCTTTTGTTGCGTTGCCAAGTTCATATGGAAATAGCTCGCATTGAAGAAGATGGGGATAGAATAGAGGCTGCTGTGGAACATTTGCAAAAAGCTATACATCTAAACAACAGTGGGCAGTATCAAGAACATCTAAGACTGACTTTTAACCGTCTTCATTTGTGCACTATGCTATATAAGTCACCTGAGCGTCTAGAGGATCGGGCACTAATGATGATTGAACAGGTAATCATGAAGAATAAGGTCAGTAGCTGAAATAGGTTTGCTTATTAAATTCTGGCAGAGGAAAGCCAGCTGTTTAGTAGAACTGCATATTAGTAGAGCCAGCATCAGCTTGCTTTCAGTGAATTGTCATTGGTTGGTTGCCTTGAAAAACTCTTTGAATTCTCTCTGTGGTGGTCATGCTGCTTCACACTCTGAAGATTGTGATAGAGGAATTTTTTTCCAGTTATGTTCAAAGCTTATTTCGGGGGGGGAGGGGGGGAAGGGGAAGGGAAGGGAAGTTATTCATTAGGAAAAATATCAGCAAAAAAGAAGCCTATTCATAACTGTCAACAATTAAGGTTTCATTGCATGGAACAGTCTTTTAATTAATGAGGGGAGCAGTGGCCAAATAGCTCAACATCCTAGCTGGCTTTGAGATAAATCAGTATTATGTCACACTTACAAATGACGCTAAATAATATAATCTAAAGTCACAGTGTAGTCATTGTCAAGAGTTATTGCATCTAATTCTGTTGTGGTGCCTCAGCACCTGAACGAAAATCATATTGGTAACTGATTGTTAGTTGGCTAAAAGAAATTTCAGCTCTACACCATTCTGGGATATTCACAGAAATTAAGATGTGTTCACTGAACCTAAAATCAGTAATGGAAAGCTGCTGGTGAGTTGATATGTCTATTGTTAAGACAAAGAAACGTGAAGATTTTTGTCTAGTTTTAATGCTTTTCCATGCAAGCTTACTCTGTTTAAATGTTATTTTAAAAAAAGCACTTACACCTCTTCTGACTTTGGGTAATTCTGAGTGGGCTAGGAATTTTTTGTATTTTGTAGCAATTCCTAGTTATTGCACAAGCAATATGTTATTGTTGGTTTCTAAATAAATACTGTTCTTTATTTAAGAAGGTATAACATAATGACAGGTCATACACTGAGGAATATACTGTAAAGATCCATGAGGATCATGACCAGTACTTTGTATTCAGTTATCTTTGATATATTCATGTCAAGATCAACCAAAGTTCTATGGTCACTTTCAACAACAATACTACTGCAGAATGATGTGTAAGATACAGGAAGATACACAATTCCTATAGGTATTTTTTTGGTAGTACCAAGTTCTATGATCTGCATTCTGTTATGGTTAGTAAAAAAGATATATAAATAGGAATATAATAAAAATGAACCTTATAACAATTAGTTCTTTTCTTTACATAGGCTAAAAGGGTAAAGCAGAAGGATAATGTGAGGAAAAAGAGGTCCCTTCTGGTAAATGCAGGTCTTGCACTAGCTCCTGATTCATTTCAGATAGTCCTTGACAGTGAAAATGAAGCTAAAGGTAATGTACATATGTGTGACTAAAAGTTACTACACTCAACTTTGACTGCTTTGCACAGTCTTAAAGGTTGGACATAACAGCTAGTGGCAACATGTAGAGAATATTGCCATACAGGTGAAGTGACAGGTCTGCTGAATTCTGTGGCAAAGCTCCTATCGATTTCATTAGGGATCTAAGATTTATATTGTGATACTGGAAGAGGAAATGTTATTGTTTTCCCCTCTGAATTCATCTGAATCTTATTGTTGTGCAGTAGTGTGCTATAAGTTGTGCTGTAATTTTATTTTCACTATGTGCAACACCTGAATGTTCTTACCCAAGGTCAGTTTTAAGTGGTATTTTCAGAAGTTTCACCCCATAATATTCTGTGTTAATTACATACAATATTGCGTGTTCATTCTATATTGTAATTGTCTTTCTATTCCAAAATCTTGCATTTGAGAAATCAAGTTTTGCACAGAGATATAGGCATGAATTCTTTATTTACTTTCTAAAACATGGATCATAAATAGGCATGTCCCTTAGGCCACAAACAGCTTCGGTTTGTGACTATACAGCCTGTTCACAGAATCACAGAATCATTGGGGTTGGAAGGGACCTCTGAAGATCATCTTGTCCAACCCCCCTGCTTGAGCAGGTACACCTAGAGCAGGGTGCACAGGACCACGTCCAGGCGGGTTTTGAATATTTCCAGAGAAGGAGACTCCACAGCCTCTCTAGGCAGCCTGTTCCAATGCTCTGTCACCCTCACAGTAAAGAAGTTTTTCCTCATGTTCAGCTGGAACTTCCTGTGTTCTAATTTGTGCCCATTGCCCCTTGTCCTGTCATTGGGCACCACTGAAAAGAGTCTGGCCCCATCCTCTTGACACCCACCCTTCAGATATTTGTAAGCA
>WAAD01008235.1:97736-111476 GCA_013389945.1 Fregata magnificens
GTTGTAAAACCAGTTCTATCTCCCATTCCTACCTTTGCCTTAACTAAAATGGGCTCTGAATTTCGGAAGTCCTGTTCCACTGATTTTCAGAAGAGGACTGAGGACATATAATAAGTCCTGGCAGATACTGCTGGTCAAAAGGCATGCACACTTAGAGCTGAATTTACATACACTGCTATAATACTTACTACAGGGTGAATGATGCTTCTCTGTTATATATTTTGATTGTTCTTGTAACTTTGGTTTTCAAGATGGTTTTATCACGTACTTGTTCCATGTCCAGGTGGGTTGTAAGGAAGGCACAGCTGTAAGCATGTAAGTGCTGTAGAAAAGAGCATGATAAAAACCTGAGGTTTAATCTCCCTTTTTTCTTGTCTTTTTTTTTCTTTTTTTTTTTTTTCTTTTTTTTCCAGTTAGTGAAATTGGCTTTAGAATGCAGTTGGTCAGATTCCTTAGTGGAATTGCAGACGCTGGCACGACTTACATATTTTGCATATGTATCGCATGACTATGAAATAGTGATGACTTGTTCCAAAAAGATCTTGCAATCAGATGAGAATTTTTTCCACAATAGAGGTACTAAGAAATATGAAATGTAAGTACATGGAATTTTGCATGATACTGTGGTATACTTGATCTAAGTTTTGAAGAAAGAGTATATAGGTTAAACGCATCTGATCACATGATTGAAAGGGAAAAAATCTTTTTTACAAAGAAACTGTACAGTTAGAGGTGAAAGCTAAATTTTCCCACTTCTGCTGACATTGCCATTACCAGTTACTGAAGTACTGCAGATGATGTTTTAACTCTGCAGCGTAGCCTGAGTAAAAGGCAATGTGAGATCCAGATTATGGCTCTGGACCCAGTTCAGGAAGATACATGAATTTTGTTATCCAAGTGAGTCAACAGGTCATATATCCATGTGTTTGAGTGTCTTCCTGGGGAGCATTGCTTTTCTGAAATGATCTCTGGCAATCATGGTCTTTTCACACTTCTATAATTTTGAAGCAGAAGATAGCTTATTCTAGTTCTTTTGCTGATGCAAATTGCTTCCAATGCTGAATTGGCTTTAATACACAAAGGGTCTACACAGTTCATGGAACAAGATGGAGCTGTGAATGATGATAGGTGGTGGCAGCTACTATATTCCAAGCTCTGGTGTCAGGTAGTCTTTATGGTCTTTATTACCACCTATCCATATGGGTGCAATAGGCATGTAACTAATTTCTTTAAAAGCCCAGTGTCTTACTTAACTGATAATTTACAACTTTGATCTCAAAAAAAAAANACAGAGTCCTATAAAAAGGTGGTATTCTTTGATCCTCCTATTTTTTTAATATACTTTCCTCCAAAACCAGAATGTAATGTTGTCAAAAGAGGAAGGAATCAACTCCATTTAGTAACAATTTGTTGGAATGTCAGAAGTTTGGAATAAACAAGTGAAACACTTTGAATGTAATTTATTGTTCATTTTTCTCTCTGAAAAATAATTTCTCTTTTAAAAAAAAAATCTGCTCTTTGAAATTCACGTTTTTTTGCTACAAGGGGAAAAACATGTAAAACCAAATAATATGAAATACGTAGTTTCAGAACATTACAGAAATTGAGAAAATACTTGCTGCATATCTAGCAATCTGCAAACTAGTGAATGATAAAATGTTTGATTCTTTGACAAAGAAATATAGTCGTGGATTGTCAATGCTGTTTCCGGAGAAATGGGAGATAAACTTAGGCTTCCCATGGTAAAGCACAGCTTCAGGACAAAGAAGGGTTAAATATTTATTTTTAACTTTTTGTTGTTGTTGTTAACTTGTACTGTGGAACATTGGTGTCCTCTCGTGGACACAAATCATAACTGCATGATAGTTCTCACTGCAGGGTAGGAACTAGGCCAACTAGAATGTTTATGTTGCTATATATGGTTGTACATAGTAACTAAGACATTAAAAAAAAATCTTGCAAATTGTATTACTTCTTTTCTTACAAAATCACTATTAACCAAAGATATGAAATTTATTTACTTATTTATTTTTAACTGATTAACTGCTGGGACTGAAATCTACATTCTTTTCTTTTAAATGTAGTGGAATATGATCCAACTCAGTTTCTCCAGAGCCCTGTGCATACTTTACCAGACATAAGTGAGACCAATTCCAAAAGAAAGTATCAAAAATTGTCTAATTTTCCCTATCTCTGTTTTTAATTGCTTGCCATGTAAGTTTGACTTTGGACTAATATTTTGTTTGATGTACAATAGTGAATAATGGGGAGAAAACCCCAAATCTATTTTCTCCCCTTGCTAAATATACAGTTATGCACAGTTATTTTCATTAGAGGTGTGAAAAGATATTTCATTTCTGATATCTTTTCACAAAATGTTCAGTTTTTCAAATATTTTCTGATTTTAAAAGAAAAGTCAGTAGAAGCATTTGTAACTTCCAAAGCTAAGGACATCTGTTTAGTAACAACTTGAAAGCATCATTAATAGGAACTGGTATGTTCTTAGACTGTAAGACTAGCGCTTCTTGAATTATTTGCCTTTATTCAGGTCTTGTAACAGAATGAGACAAGAAATGTTAAGCACTACGGCCTGTATACAAGGAAAGAGTATAATGGAAAATTTGTGTGGAAGAAAACATTTGCGTGTAGCAGCATCAAAAGCCTTTGTTCAGAGTGCCAGGTATGTTTTATTTTGAGAGAAGACTAATATAAAACAGACCTAAAATTTGATTTACAGATTTGGGGATCAACATATTCTCTCCCAAGACTGATAAAAATCAAAATAATTGTGAGTTGAAATGCTTAACAAAGGATTTGACAGATTTTTGCAGTTTAGTAATTTATCAAGTACCATATCTTCCACGTAGCTGATCTTGTAATGTCATAGGGTCATAGGAATATCTAGTTGGAAGGGACTTCAGAAGGGCTCTAGTCCAAATTCCTGCTCAAAGCAGGGCCAGCCCAGGGCTTTATCCAGTCTGGTCTTGAAAACCTCCAGGAATGGAGACTGCACAACCTCTGTGAGTAACCTGCTCCACTGCTTGACTGTACTCATGCGGGAAAAGTTTCTACTTATATCCACTCTGAACCTTTCTTATTTCAACTTATGCCCCTTCTTGCTTGTCCTGCCATCCACTATGAAGAGCCTGGCTGCTGCTTCTCAATAACTTTGTTAGGTTATTAAGAAACTTCTTCTCATTAGGTCCCCCAGAGCCAACTTTTCTGCATGCTCAACTAGCCCTGTACTCTCAGCCTCTCCTCTCAAGGCAAGTGCTCCAGTTGCTGGATCATCTTGGTGGCACTCCACTGAGCTCCTTGCAGTTTGTCCATGTCTGGCGTGTGTTGGGTGGCCTAGAACTGGATGCAGTAGTTAAGATGTGGTCTAAAGAGTGCTGACTAGAGGGTGGTAATCAATTCCCTCAATCTATTGTCTGTTCCTGTTAATACAGCCCAGGATGCTGTTGGCTGTTGTTGCCAGAGCACAGTGCTGGCTGTTTTTCAGCTTGCTGTCCACCAAGACGCCCACGTCCTTTTCAGCAGAGCTACTCATCAGCCAGTCAGTCCTCAGCCTCTACTGTTGCAGAGCATCATACTAATATTGTGAATTGTATGTCATGAACCCAAAGTGGAAAGATTGCTTTAAAGCATGAATAGGCAGGAGAAGGTGATACATGGATGATGCATGACTTTGGTATGAATTCTTTGCTATTGGAAGAAATAAATTCATAAGCAAAAGTAGGCAATTAGAACTCTTAGAAGATGAACACGTGATGGCTGATGTGAGGCTGTTAACATTGTAATACTTTCTTCCTTCCATTGATCATTAAAAAGAGAGTGTTGAATGAAGTTAGACTAGCCAGTGTAGCATAACTGTAAGGTGATGTCATGTTGCGGATGAATCTGTATTTTTTTAAATTTGCATGTTATGACAAGCAATTTTTCAGGAAGGACTGAGCATATATATATATAGCTCAACACATTCCAAAAGGGAGACAAAAAATGGTGAGCAAAAACTAGACCTTAATAAGTCTAGTGTTAAGACATAAGGTGTGTGAGCATACAGACTCTAAAAATCATGAAACTGTGGGAGAAAATGACAAAGATTGCCAGATTAAAAAACTACATTTTTTAAAATAGTAAAACTATTCAATGGGTGATTGTTTGATATCAATCCATAATTTTTAGCTAAATTCTAAAGCTTTTGCTCACTCATGTGAGTACTGTGTTGTATGACAATCTGGAGAATTATTAAATTTTATTAATTCAAAGTAACATTTGCATGGAATATGCTAAAAAAAATTTGAATGCAGCTAGAGGCGTTTGGGGTATATTCTTGTGGTACTGTACTATGCAAAATCCATAGCATTTTAATAATTGTTTTGTTCTATTTTGTAATGTTTTTAGAATGAGAAATTAACATAATAGGAAGCCAAAAAAGTAGATTATTCCAATGAGAACATATTGTGTAGATTTCTGCTATTTTTTTAATGTACGCTCTTGAGCTAAGATTACACAGAAATACAGTAAAACCATCAATATGGTACTTATTTATTGCTCCTTCTGCTGAATGCATGAAGGTGTTTTGTACATAAAAAATGGAAAATATCTTTCATATGAAGCTCTCATGCTAACCCCTCTGTTGTTGAGATTGTATATGGTGGTGCCTAGATCAGGTAAACCTGGATGTTTGTAGAAGTAAAATCCTTTATTTTGGCTAGAGTGTGATTGTTTTCCTTCGTTAAGCTGTACTTCACTTTCTTCAGGTACGCAGGTGAAGCTGGAAATTACTCCCTTGTAATGTTTGCAGCTAGACACTTTTGGAATACATGTTTACCTTTGCTAGGTTCTCCACAAGACAGAGAGCAGTTTAAAGAACCTACTGAAATAATTCTTAAGAATATAATTAAAGCAGAATCTAAAAATAAACAGGTAAGAATATCTAGTAGGTATTGTTAATTGTGCTTGTGTTTAGTGATTGGTACTGATGATGAAGAAAAATTTTGGTTTGCTCAGAAGCTCTGGGTGCACACTTCAAGATACCTTTCCTAAGAAAGTGACTTATTTGTCATAAACACGTATATGATTTCTTACCTGCATTCACATAGCACTCATTCACGCATACAGGGAATCACGTACTCTTTTTTTTTCCATTTGGTGGTTCTTCTGGTTTTAGGCAATTGTCAGACTTGCAACAGTTTTCTTCAAAATAATTTGCTGTCTGAAGGGCTGTAGTGTTTCAGTTTGTGGAGCTTACAAAAGGGAATGGTTAGAAAATACTCAAAAGAAAGTCCAGAAAAAAAATCTGTCACTTCTGGAAGGGATGATAATAGATCTTAAAACACAGACTCAGGAAACAAAATGTAACTAAATTAAGGTTCCCCACACCTGCAGATTCAAATTTCTCTTCTACCTGCAAAAAGGAATTTTTACTTTGCATATCTTCGGTTTTTTAACAGGCTATTTAGCACTTTGGCAGTAGGAAGGAGTTATAATTCAAACTGTGCTGGGAGTCAGTGATAAAATTAAATACTTGTTGATTATGAACAGCATGTATAAACTGAAGAAGTAATCCATTTGAAACTGTGTGTAGGTGATATGTATCATATAACACATCTTGCCATATGAAATTTCTTCTGCACGCTGAAACATCCCTATACATTTACAACTTTTCTTACTTCAAAATTCCCCAGAGCCGGTCCATTTCTCTTTCTAGATTTGATCTACATGTCAGTAAAGCTCATGTGAGTTTTTCTGTACATTTCCATGTGCACAATTTCAATTAGAGCTTGAAGGCTTTATTAATAACTCTTGCATTCAAGCTCAGGGGTGCCAACGTGAGACTGAGTCTGTATCTCAGATCATCAAGCAGTGTAGTACAAGAATAGAAAACTTAATTTTTATTTTTCTTCAAGCCACATATAAATCACAATCAGAGATGGTGACTGGTCTGCTTGATTCTGGGTGTGTAGGAGACGGAACTGGTGAGTACACTGTACTTGGAGGCACAGTGAAGACTGTAAACAATGGAACTTTGACAGTGTTTGGATATATAACAATAATTGCTCATAGGCACAGTTCTAAAGGTTTAGTTATTTGCAGAGATGATATATTTAAAACCAATAAAAAGGAACACTTCATTATCTATATATAGTTAACTCACTACCACAGCTTATTTTCAGAGTGAACCCTTAATAAGTTGTGTTAAAAAGCAAGACATTAATGTAGATAATGAAAGTATACAGTTACAGATAGCATAGACTTTTTATGTCTGTAAATGTTAGTAATTCTTGTGAGTTAGACTATATTGTAACTTCTGATATTAGCTAGAAAAAAATATTTCCTATAAACAGAGCATTCTATATTTGATTATTTCCAGAGTTACTGATTTTTTTTTTTATATATATACTGTCGTAACCATTGTAAGAGGCAGGAGCTGGTCTCCAGTGATCCTTGATCAGGCTAACTATAGGCAATTTTTAAATGCAATCACATCTGGAGAAGCATATACCAGAAGATACCTTTTAGTTTAGTTCAGTAAGGCAGTGGTTCACTTACTTGAGATATGTACCAGCCTGAAAACCAAAAATGGGTTAAAAAAAAAAAAGTAAAAGCAAGTACTACAAAATTTTTACCACTGCCATTACTAGCTTTCTTAAAACAGGATTACAGATTGGTTTTTCTCTCAATTTGTTGTGGTCAGCATTGAAGCTGTCTTTTACCCTCACGTTACTTCTACAGAATCATAAAATCATAGAATGGTTTGGGTTAAAGGTATCTAGTCCAACCCTCCTGTGATGGGCAGGGGCATCTTTCACTAATCAGGTTGCTCAAAGCTCCATCCAATCTGACTTTGAACACTTCCAATGATGGGGCATTCACAACTTCTCCTGGCAACCTGTTCCAGTGTCTCACCACCTCATCGTAAAAAGTCCCCTCATTTCCAGTCTAAACCTACCCCCTTTCACTTTAAAATGATTGCCCCTTGTCCTGTCACTACAGGCCTTGGTAAAAAGTCTTTCTCCATCTTTCTTGTAAGTCAGTTTTCTATACTGAAAGGCTGCAATAAGGTTTCCTCGGAGCCTTCTCTTCTCTAGGCTGAACAACCCCAACTCTCTCAGCCTTTCTTCACAGGAGAAGTGTTCCAGCCCTCTGACCATTTTTGCAGCCTTCCTCTGGACCTGCTCTAGCAGGTCTATGTCTTTCTTGTACTGGGGATCCCAGCACTGGATGCAGTACTCCAGCTGGGGTCTCACCAGAGCAGAGGGGGACAATCACCTCCCTCGACCTGCTGGCCACCCTCCTTTTGATGCAGCTAAGGATATGATTGGCTTTCTGGGCTGCTTTCTGGGCTGCAAGAACACAGTGCCAGCTCATGTCCAGTTTTTCATCCACCAGTATCCTTCACCACAGGGCTACTCTCAATTCATAGTCTTCAGTCTGCGCTGATATTGGGGATTGCCCTGACCCAGGTGCAGGACCTTGCACTTGGCCTTGTTGAACTTCACGAGGTTTGCATGAGCCCACTCCTCAAGCGTGTCAAGGTCCCTCTGGATGACATCCCTTCCCCTCTAGCGAATCAACTGCACCACTCAGCTTGGTGTCATCAGCACATTTGCTGAGAGTGCACTCAATCCCGTTGTCTATGTCACCGATGAAGATACTAAGCAGTATTGGTCCCAGTACAGACCCTTGAGGGATGCCACTCATTCCTGGTCTCCACTTTGATGTTGAGCCATTGACTGTAATTCTTTGGACGCGGCCATCCAGGTACTTCCTTATCCATCTAATAGTCCATCCATCAAACCTATATCTCCCCAATTTAGCAGCAACAAGGTTGTGGGGGACCATATCAAAGGTCTTACAGAAATCCAGGTAGATGACATCCATAGCTCTTCCCTTGTCCACTGATGCAGTTGCTCCATCATAGAAGGCCACTAGATTAGTTGGACTTTGTGCCTTCACGGAAATAAATGCTGATTTGACCAAATCTGATAAATCTTTGATGATGCTAATGTAATGATTACCCAGAAGTTGTAGCTACAAATCAGATGATTTATTAGCAAAGTCCTTTGGTCAGTATATCAGTAGAACTGTATATGGATCTATTTGTGAAACAAGAAACTTGTCTTTGAAATTGCAAAACTGTGCTGTAGAGGAGAGGGAAACAGTTACCATGTTTCTCACCCTTGGGTGAGAATTGTGATGGTCAAATTTTCACAGGTAAAGCCAGCTAAGCAAAATGGGAAAAGAGACATTAGGTCATCTTTTAAAAATGATTTGAAAATAGTCTGAAAAAATAAGCTGTTACTTGTTTTTGACCAGAGAGGTTGTGGGCTCTCTGCTTGGATAAGACTATGTAAACAGTACCCTAGATAATTTAGTTTCCATTTAACTGATGGATGACTGAACAAGGCCCAGAGCAACCTGCTCTATTTCAGCCTGCTTTGAGCAGGGGTGTAGACTAGAGACCTCCAGAGTGTCCCTGCCAACCTCAACTGTTCTGTGATTCTCTGACACAGTACTTCAAAATTTCATGTTATTTAATCACCATAACTGATTGAATATTACTGAGTCTGGTTATTGCTGTATTGGTTTTGTATTATAGAACTCATTCTGGAGAAATGGCTGTGGTTTTCGTCTCCTGCACAAGTAGCTATTTAAGTAACAGGTTAATAGTTCTTATTAACCATATTAATTGGTTTACAAATGAAACAGAAGTACAGTAATACTTAAGGACATACGTTAACTGAAAGATAAAGTGCTTTTTTTTTCTTTTTTTGTCTTTTTAGGAGAAGAAAGATATGTTGCCTTTGCATCAGTGGATCACAAAGGATTTTCAAAGTATGGAGTTATCAGTTGGATGCTTTCTCCCAGGCATGTTCTTCCTTCTTTTGATCTGGTTATAAAAAAAAAAGCCCAGTATTTCATAATATCATTATTCTAATTCTGCAGTATATTAATAAATCATTTTAATATACTTCAAAGGTGCTGAGGAAGATCTGACATTAAGAACCTCCTTATATGCGTTATTATTCCACATATATGCCGATAAAGCTGATTGGGAGACAGCACTGAATGTCCTGGATGAAGCTATTCAAGTTTTGCCTCGGACAAGACACAGGCTGTAAGTTGGTTGACTTATTTTTATTAAAATAAACATCCTGATTCTTGAGAAGTATTAAAAAAGTATAAAACTCCAAGTATTTTTTTATTTTGCATTGGGGAAATATTATGATTACTTTTTGTCAGTCTGTCAGTTCTTATAACAGAAAACAGAAAACAAAAAAAACCCCCAGAAAAACAGAAAACTGTTGTGTCTTTTCAATGAAAAAGACATACATTGGCAGTGCTTCTTGTCATTAATCTGTTCATAATATTTGTAAATTTCATTTTTTTAAAACTTGTACATAAGTAGTATCTTACTTTTCCAAGAAAATAGGTGCATGAAATGTGGCTATATAGCAGAAACTTTGATTTTCCTAGCTGTAAACCCATTTACGTTAAATGGAAACTAAATTATCTAGGGTACTGTTTACATAGTCTTATCCAAGTTCAAAGATTTATGGCCTTTTATGTCCATTTATGAACTTTACATCTCTGTACTATACTGATATGAACTAGTATATCTATCTTACTCACAAAGTTACTTTACAGGTACAGATGCAAGTAATTTGCAATTTTTTTTTACTTTTTCTAGCCTGATTTTTAAACATATGGCTACGGTGAAGGCAGGATTGGGATGCAATTTTATGATGGACATTCCGAAATTCAGAGATGAAAGTGAAGATTATTTGTCTCATATGTGGCGTCATTTGGTAACAGTCTCCGGAAGTATTGTTGGACAGTTAAGCTGTTTTCAAAATGCAATCATTGCTTTACAGGTTTGTCAGTTTTTACTATAAGTTCAAACGCTGATAGAATGATGTTTCTCAAGTGATTCATGGGATTGCAAGTTCTGTGAAGTATATAATTGAACTGGTAGGAAGGCCATATACTTGACCATTACTTTTTATAATTTTGAAATTGCTCTTCAGTTGGAAAACTGTGTATGGTTGAATCTTAGTATCCAGTAAAAGTTCAGTTGAGTCCTGTCAAAGAACAATGTCTAAGAGTAGCCAGTTGCAAGAAGTTTTGATAAAGCAAAGAATTAACTGGTAGAGTTTTCTGTTACATTCCGTTAGCATAACTCTGATTATGTGATGCCAATAAAACTGCTCACTGTCAGATTATTATTTTTTGCTTCTGTTAAGGCTATATTGAACTTTTGAATATAATTTCAGTGGTTTACATCACCAAATATAAATGAACTCTTCCTTTATTACTTTTATAGAAACAAGAAAATGAATGGCAGAAAGTTGATTATCTGATGGAATTTGCTGAATGGTTGTATTGTAACCAGTTTCCCCTCAACGATGTTATTAAACCTCTAGACTGGGTGGTAGATCTCTTGCTACATATGAAATTTTCTATGCAATCCTCACAACAAGAAGGTATGTAAAAGGTGTATATCCTTCAGAGGAATTTCTCAGCAGCAAATGCAAGGGACATTTTTAATTTACAACTTAGTTACCACAAAGAATGGCACCAGCTTGGCTGTACTTTCTCCAATATTCACTGTCATTTGTTCAACGCTAGAAGACCTACCCTCAGTCTTTTGGTATAGTAAGATACAGCTCCTATCTGATGTAGGGATTCCTGAGTTGTGAGGTGCTACCAGAAGGCAGTGCTAGGCAGTTTGTTTCAAAGGCATCCTCATGGAGGGCCAGATTGTAACTGTAGGAAATGGTTTCTGTGCCAAGATTTGGGTACCTACGTCCATTGCTCTTTCCTTGGCTTCATCTAGTATTTTAGGATTGAGTTTTCAAAAATGACTTTCGAAGGGATGTACGCTTTCAGGTACTTATGTAACTGTGTAAAAATTCTTTGGTCCTTTTACTTCGTGTCCTCTTGCAGTGCTGTGGACTCAGTGACCTATTTTGATAGGATATCCCATTATTTAATTGGAAAAAATGTATCTAATTTCTGGAACAATACTGTACTGTGTGGCATTAATTAACATCTGCTCTGCTGTTATTTTTGTGTGGATAGATGAGATAGATCAGACAAGTACTTCTGGTGTTTGCATTGAAAAAGATAAATGTTCAGTGTCTCTAGTATCACACATTTGATTAAAGTCACAGTAGCAATATCCTGTTCATACTTTTCTGTTAGTGGTTTTATTGGGTTTTTTTACAGCCCTATGGTGATTTAAAGTTTGTAGTTGTTCTTTAATGATCTTCCCACCCAGTTTCACATGGTTGCTTATGATTACTGGACTTCGTACACCGCCTATGTTTCAAGAAACTTTTTACAAAACTTTTAACGGAAATAATATAATAAGAAAAATTAGATTCAAATATAACGCAGCCCAGGTTGGAAGGGACCTCAAAAGATCATCTGGTCCAACCTTTTGTGGAAAAGGGAGCCTAGATGAGATTATCTAGCACGCTGTGCATCTGTGTCTTGAAAACCTCCAGTGATGGGGTCTCCACCACGTCCCTGGGGAGATTGTTCCACTGATAGGTTGTTCTCACTGTAAAAAATTTCTTTCTTCTATCAAGATGAAACCTCTCCCGGTGCAACTTGTACCCGTTGCCCCTTGTCCTCTCCGTGTGGCTTCCTGTGAAGAGAGAGCATCTGTCCTCTTTGTAGCTGCCCTTTGAGTACTGGAAAACTATGATGAGGTCCCCGTGAGCCTTCTCTTTTCCAGGGTGAAAAGACCTTAACTCCTTAAGACTTTTTTCATAGGGCAGGTTCTCCAGCCCTTTGATGATCTTCGTGGCCCTCATTTGAACCCTCTCTGGTCTGTCCGTGTCTTTTTTGATTTGTGGGGACCAGAACTGGACACAGTACTCCAGCTGCAGCCTTACAAACACTGAGTACAGTGGGTGAGATGGTCACATCTCTATCTCTGCTAGCAATGCCCTGCCCTTGCAGCCCATGATCTGACTAGTCTTTATCGCTGCAGCAGCATACAGCTGACTCATGTTCAGCTTCTTGTCCACCAGGACCCAGGTCCCTTTCAGCAAGGCTGCTCCCCAGCTACACAGATCCTAGTCTGTACTGGGCTCTTTGGTTATGTTGTCCCAGGTGCAGGACCTTGCACTTGTCTTCGTTAAACTTCATATAGTTCTTTCTAGCCCACTTTTCCAGCCTGTCCTGGTCTCTCTGTAAGAAGGCTCTCCCTTCTGACGTGTCCGCCTCACCACCTAGTTTGGTGCCGTCAGCAAACTTGGTGAGGGTGCTTTCAATCCCATCATCCAGATCATTTATGAAGATGTTGAACAGCATGGGTACCGATCCCTGGGCAACCTCACTTGTGACAGGCTGGCAGCCTGAGTAAAAACCGTTGATCACCACCACCTAAGTGCAGACTGTTAGCCAATTTCCTACCCATCTCGCAGACCACCTATCCTGTCTGTATCTTGCAATCTGTATCTTTTATTATGAAAGAATGAAATTAATCTGCTGAACTATCCCTTTCCCTAAGTTTATACTGTGTTAGTCATGCTCAGAATTCACTCCATTTGCCTGTTACTTTAGTAACTTCATCTGTGACAGTCGTTGGATTATGTGATAGGTGCTATGCTACTGCATTCTGCTTTATGTTTTAGAGCATCAATTTGATGTTGAAAGAGAACTCTGTCTTTATAGTATTTCACTTCAAGCTGAAAATCTGCTGAATTACTTGGGTTTGAGCTGAATTTCAAGCAGAGTTGGAATTTCTATAAAACAGCAGTGTTTACTGAAAAATTACTAGAATTACACAGCGCAAAAGAGAGTATTGAGTAGCAGAGTATCTTCTGTAGTTGCCATCAAGAGCCATTAAGGTATCTCATTATGGACACAGGGATGAGCTTGAGCTATGTTCTAGACTTAGTTGACATTGACCCATCTGTAATTGGATTATTGCCCGTTTCTATTTTGGAAATGAGTGCTGGCCAAATACACTTCTTGCCGGCTAGACTACTGGTAGTTAGGACATGGTCTTTGGTCACCGTAGAAACCACTACGTCAGGATCAAGACAGTATTGTATTTGACTGCAACACTACTTAAGTGGCTGAAATAAATAAGTTAGACTGTCTTTCCCACAGATTTATTTTCAAAAAGACATAGTTAAAATGTGCTTGCTGTGGATTTCATTTCTGTGTCAGACTTACATCATTTAATATACATAACTGTTACATTATTCATTGAAAACATGGTACAATTAGCATTGGACCACCATAAGAAGAACATCTTCAGTAGATGGATTTCCATTTTTCTGGGTTTTTTTCTATAAATATTTTCATTTTCAATTCAGAAATTTTAACTTTTGAATACATTTTTTAAAATACTGTCACTGTGAGCATGTTATTTGTTTTTTAANTTATGGTATAGTTAGTATATTTTCTCAGGTTTAAGGATTAAACAAGAAAATTGTTTCTCTCAGGAAAATAGAGAAGGGACATATTAAGGATACAAGCAGTGGCCTGTTGTTTCTCTGGAGTATGTTCATACATTTTGTGCAAAAGGTTCTAAAATTTTGTATTTTTAATTTGTTAAAGAATCTTAGTAGTGGCAGAATACATGCTGAAGACATTGCTGACAATTCTGAGGAACGGTAGTTTCAGGTGGACCTTCACTTACGTTGAATCAAAGGCACTGTCATTTGACTGAAAGGAATTGTGTGACATAGTTAAATTAAATCAGATGTTGAT
>WAAD01008237.1:3357-21686 GCA_013389945.1 Fregata magnificens
AAACCTGCTGTCCTACTCCTGTGATTCTCATCACCTTTTTTTCTTGCATATCATGAACTCTTTTGGTTTATGATCACATCCATCTTCAGATTTTTGACCAGTCACTCCTCACTAGTTAGAATCAAGTCTAAATTGTTGTTTCTCTGGAACCTTTCTCCACGTTCTGAAACACGTCTATAGTACATGCCAAAATGACCTGCTTCTGCCTTGCTATTTTGCCACAGATACTTGGGTACTTAAAACTCATCTCCACCCCCTTTTGCCTTCCCAATTACCACAGTTCTCCCTGTTCAAATAAGTGATATTAATCTCCTTCTTCAGATTAAGTAGTCCATGCTCATCATGAAATTTTGCCTGTCCTTTTCCTGTTTTATCTTTATCTCTCTCATTCCAGGACTACAGGAAATGTGTACTAATTCTTGGCATATATTGAAATGCTTTTCATTTTTCCCCCGCTTCTCCTGCCTGAAACTGTACCATTCTAGATCAGTATTATCACCCTGTGATGTGTTCATCTCTGACACACCAGTTAAGCATCCATTTCATTATGCTATAAGGTTTTGGTTCATTCCCTATTACTTTTAGCTTTTGCATATAAGCATAACAAATATTTGTCAGATTGTCCTGATACTCCTTTTTATCTCTCTTGTGATTCACATTTCCCTCTAGGAGTCACAATATTTTTAGTGATAGATGGTNTGAATTCCCTGAATTGCCACAGCAGACAGTTTGTGGAACACTGCTGTTGTTGAAGGTAAAGCCCTGGCATCAATATAATCTGTGCCTCAAGGTATTCATCTCTTTCCCTGCTTATTCTGATGGTCACTTCTGGAAATCACTGGAAGAACCAAAGAGTTTATAAACACAGATAAGTTTAATCTGCTCAGGTTCAACTGTGCATAGCAGCTCAGACACAGCACCATGGAGTGGAGAGGGGAATGGCAACTTCTTAAGCAAGTTCAATTAAAAAAGACTTATAAAGCAACCTTCAATAGTGCTTCAAGAGGTAGGTATTGCCATTCCTAAATTCTTCCTGTGATGATAGCTGAAGATATATAAATGTAATGCAGTGTAGAATGCAGTGTAACTGCCCTTTCCAGCTGCCAACGGTTTTACTGAGGGGTAATGTCTTATATGAGGCCATACCTGGAAAACACGCAGATAGTAGCTTTTGGGTACACTGAAATAGAGTGGTGTTTCTTTTCTTTTGTTTTCAGCTATAGTGATGAGTACATTTCTATAATCAGGCATAGTTTCATTTTGCTGTAGCTTGTTCTCACATTGAAAAGTTTCATGTAATAGTGTTACCGCTGGGTCATCTGGTATATCATGACAATAACAGACAAGTACCATGGGGAGTTTCTGTTGAGGCCATTATGTTGATTGGATTTGAATTTTGAAAGATCATTTGATCTCTTCCAGTGTAAGGCTGGATGCAGCTGGCATTTCTTCCAATCTACTGAGAAACAAACTCTGAATTTACAGATGACCATCAAGCTGGAAGTGTATTGTGTTGTAACGGAATAGAATGTCTTTATGTAACACTAACAGCTTATAGTGGGAAAGAGTTTTATGTAATTAGGAAGATTTAAATATGTGTCATCTTTTAGAGATTATTTAATGTATCAATCTGATGGGAAGCAGCTTTATTTTATCTTAAGTCCTATATGCCTCAGTTTTCATTAGAAACACTCTTATTATAACAATAGCATTTTTATGTTTGGCCCCTGAGATGGTGATGTGGAGAGGATGTAGTACAGAAATACACATGCAGTTTTAATGTTTCAGTTTCTTTGTCAAATTTTTTTTAATCTTGTTTGCATTCATGTTGTCTTTCTGTACAAGCATCCCTTGTACAACTGATGCTTTCTTTTATTGGATTCTATTGTGCTGTCAAGCCTGGTTTAAAACACAGTAATCTCATAGACACTTACAATTATGAACTTCTTCTGAATTCACAAACATATTAAAGATGCACAGGTAGCAAATTAGCTGAGAATCTCAACAAACTGCACTTACAGTAAATATCCTACTTTTAGAGAAGTAGGATGCCTTTAAAAGTCAACAGTTGTTTTAGAAGTACTTTGTCATATTTATGAAGCACTGCATCACATTTATGGCACACAGTGTCATGATATGTTGTCCAAAGTGCCTGTCAGCTTGCCTTATAAACTGAAAAAAATTAACAACTCAAAAGATTACCTTAAAGAGCAACAAGCAATCTTCAGAGGTTAGCATACGTTTTTTTGTTTTTCCATGAGACTCAAGCAGTGTCATTAAACTTTCTGTTTCTCCAGTTGAATTTTTTTGCAGTATAATTTAATGGAAATAGACTATTTTAATTTTCAACCATGAAAAGTTATAAATAAAGACATTTTTAAAAGTAAATAACTTCTAGGAGCTTTTTTAAAAGCATGCAGCTGTTCTAACATAAGACATCCCAGTTAGCTATTTTTTTAATACAAACCACAAAGAGGTCAAAGAATCCAGAATTTTTTTACTACCCATTCACATTTAATGCAAATTCCAGCAATATATTTATGTTATTTCTTTAGGCACCTTCAGAATGCCAGCAGGTAATTGAGTAATCTGAGCTAATGGTGCTCATGTCAGGTGCCTAAAGAAATACCCTGAGGATGACATTTGGAGCCGACTTATCATATACTCCTGTTTCACAACTAAGAGGGAGATGAAACTGCCAGAAATGTAAGGAGTAATAAGAAGAGAAAAGTGCTAATAAAAACATTTTTTTCCTAAGGATTTTGTTCATCATGAATCTTCCAAAGGAATCTATTCTGATTTGCCCAAAACATCATTAATGTGTATCGCAAATTGTAGAATAGGCAACAAGATGGCATTTCACAGCATCTGGGAAACATATTTCTTGGGACCACTATTTCCCAGAATCAGAGCTTTACTTTTTATTTTATTGTTGAAAAGGAAGCCTCTATCTCCAGGGTTGAAAAAAGATTTTAATAGCAGACTCCACCATAAGAAGTTAGCCAGGAGAAAAATAGCGATCTTTGTGGCAGTGTTAGCCAGGAGAAGTTTTGACGTGTGAATTATTCCTCTTACAGCCATAGTTGCTAACATGTGAGAGTGATGATACCATCAACAATAACACTTTTTTATTATTGCTTGCAACACCAAATAAAAAAGATAGTAAAACAAAACTCAAGGTGACTGGTCTCCTAGGGTAGAAATATGAGAGGTCATAGACAGTTTTAATAGAAAAGACTAACAATTTAATTTGCCTAAGGAGGGCTTCAACTTTCTAAGGTCAGGAAAGTGCTTTTCTAGAGTGTGTCTTGCACAGCCGCCAGTTCTGAAACTGTTGTGGTATGGCCACTCCTGACAATTGCTTCCTACACTGGCAGCTGTTATGCACCCAAAAAATGCTGTTTCTTACCATTTGGAATATGTGAATCAGCTCCTACTTTAAGACATGGATTTTATCTGAGAAGCTCTGCATCTCTCTGGCACTGAAGCTAGATACGTGAGGTTGCTTGGTTGTAGCCTTTCTTGTCACTTGTTCAGTCAACAGTTTAGGGCCCTTGGCTATCAATATCTGTTTTTTCCTGCAAGAGCATTCACATACATGCTTTCTATACAAGGGAGGTGGAGATATGACCCACTTATGCATACCTGTGTGGCCAAGCCACATGCAGCAAGTTAGGAACCAGTGATTAATCTGGGGAAAACTCATTTAGTCAAATACGTAAAGCAACAAGAGTTATCTCTGGAGTTTTCCTAGTGCCAGCCTCTTCCATTGAAGGGGTAACAACACAGAATGTTTTACTGTAGATGAAGTCTTTCAGGTATAACTTGCCAGTATCAAAGACCACAGCACAATTAGCGCTTAACTCTGTAACTGCTGTTAGAGCACTTTGTGGTCATACTGCTCTGCCCTCTCTCCTAGCCATTCGTGTGCCCTCCTGCTCCATATTTACATCCACCTGTCTCCCCATTAACACCTCGTTAAGGCACACACCTGCTGTGGTTTTACTTAAACCCACTACACTGCAGCCATTAACCCTGTATATTTCATTATAAGGCACTCAGCACAATAGCAGCACTGAGTAAGGTTCATTAATGAGTCATGCAGCCAACAAAAATTGGTTTTGTATGAGTGTCTCCTTTTGGTTCAATTTCTTCACACCCCCCCTATTTAGTAATTGATTGTGTATTAAATAAGTTCCCCAGAAAAAAATACATGAGCGCACATGCATTAAATCCAGCTGAAACAACACAGTTTTGAGACAAAACACTAATGGACAGAAATCCAACACATATTTATAAATGGTAAGAAAGGCAACAATGAAACCAGGCTCTAGGGCTTAATAGACCTTACTTCTGTTCCAAAGTTTGTCAAACATCTGTAGCTTCACCAGCAAGTTGTATCTTCTGCCTATGCTACTTCCAAAAATGAAGTGTGTCAGTGGATGTGCTTAAGGCCAGGATGTACATACACACCTCACTGAAAAAAAAGTGCAAGGCAAAGTACAAACCTCTACAGTATCAGCTGTGCCGAAACAAAAACCAGAAGAAGCCAAGTTAGTTAATATTTGTAGCAAAAGAAAACTGGTGTGTGAGCACCTAGTATGATTGATATGAAGTTCAGAATGAAAACTGTCATGGCAATTTCTCCAGCAGTTTCACTGAATTTGTTTTAAAATCTTCAATTATGGTGTGACTTGATTAGGAAGATAAACTGGATAGGCAAACATGGCAGGTGTTTGCTCCACAACTGTGTAATCAAGAACTACCACAATCCATTATTTGGTCATAATCCTATGAATCTACCACCAGGAAAATCTAAGCTTCTTTTGGGTCAAAAACTCATCTCCTTGTTAGACAGCTAAATAAAACTATTGAATATGCTACTTTAATAGCACAATAAGAGGGACTCTCAGATGTATCCATACGTTTGATCAATGATTTGCTGCAAATTACATTAAGTGGCCACAGATCAGTATTTCTTACTAAACACCCTTACAGAAGGGTAATTTACTGTGTAATTGCTTTTCATTGCTTCTTTATCATGGACTATTGCTTTCCTTGGTCAAAGCTCTTATACTTACACCACAGAAGACACAAGAGTTGCTCTTTCAAATTTCATAGTGCTTATGTTGCTTCGTAATATGCGTCTGTGTACATGCATAAACTTACTGTGTGGGAAAGTCATAAGACCTTTATGCTACTTTGTCCTGGTTTCGGCTGGGATAAAGTTAATTTTCCTCCTAGTAGCTGCTATAGTGCTGTGTTTTGGATTTAGCATGAGAATAATGTGATAACACACTGATGTTTTAGTTGATGCTAAGCAGCGCTTATACTGAGTCAAGGACTTTTCAGCTTCCCATGCTCTGCCAGTGAGGAGGTGCACAAGAAGCTGGGAGGGAGCATAGCCAGGACAGCTGACCCAAACTGGCCGAAGGCGTATTCCATACCATACGACATCATGCTCAGTATATAAACTGGGGGGAGCTGGCTGGGGGGCAGCAATCACTGCTCAGGGACTGGCTGGGCAGCAGTTGGCAGGCAGTGAGTGGTTGCATCACTTTTTTTTCCTGGATTTTGTTTCTCTCTTTTTGTCATTTTCCTTTTCATTACAATTATTATTATTATTGTTATTAATAATAATAATATTTTTATTTTATAGTATTTTGTTTCAATCATTACACTGTTCTTATCTCAACCCACGAGTTTTCTTACTTCTGCCATTCAGATTCTCTCCCTCATCTCACCGGGGGGGGGAGGGTGAGCGAGAGGCTGTGTGGTGCTTGGTTGCTGACTGGGGTTAAACCACAACATACTTGCATTGCAATTCTAATTGCAATTCCCTTCTCATTTTAGCAGCTTCAGATGAACTTTAATAGGAGGCCTGGATTTTACAGGGATCGGCTCAAAGAGGTTAAAATTCCTGCAACTGTAGTAAATTTAACGTTTGCTTTTTAATACGTATAATACCCATTTGTTCCACTGTATCTTGATAACAGTTTTCCCCTTGGTATCTTATTCTCTCATGGAAATCTTCCTATTATTCACTTGACTGGTGCCAATTTTGCTAATGATCCTAGATGTTTTCACAGAATCAAATTATATAGAAAAAACACCTTACTATATAGCAAAATTAGTTCTTCCTGCACCTCTCTTTCCAGATACCTACTTGGAATGGAGACGATAATCCTTGCAAATATTAAAAGTACTCAGGTGCAGTGTAAGGTGATCCACGTATAAACCAACCCATTAAATCTGGCTATAGAGTTTACACATTTCTTCAGCAGGGAAGCCCACCAATGGGGTGTTTTTAATAGGCATTGAAAGCTACACTTTATTATTCACTAGGTAGAACTGACATTGGATTTGATTCCGTAAGGAGCACTAACTGCATAAACAGATGTCAACTGCTATTTGGTCTGGTGACTATGAACTGGATAAATAAATGGAAAATCTAACAAGGAGCACAGAATTAAAGATAGGGATCTTCTTCAAATGACAGGAGGATAAGCTTAGTAGCAAAGTTTCCAGTATATCGGGTCAGTATCTCTCAATGTGCATCTGGAAAGAAGAAAATGGAGGGTAGGCTTCTCCCTGTAAGGCAAAATAAAGCAGTAATACAGTACTCAACTATTTCTGAGAAACACATTATCCCTATGTCATATATCATAGTTAGTATTTACTGAGATTCATCAAAGAGTACTATGTAGGCGTGCTGGTTTTGGCTGGGATAGAGTTAATTTTCCTCATAGTAGCTAGTATGGGGCTATGTTTTGGATTTGTGCTAAAAACAGTGTTGATAATGCAGAGATGTTTTAATTGCTGCTAAGTAGTGCTTACACTAGTCAAAGACTTTTTCAGCTTCCCATGCCCTGCCAGGTGCACAAGAAGTTGGGAGGGGACACAGCTGGGACAGCTGACCCCAACTGACCAAAGGGATATTCCATACCATATGACGTCATGCTCAGCATATAAAGCTGGGGGAAGAAGAAGGAAGGGGGGGACATGCGGAGTGAAGGCATCTTGTCTTCCCAAGTAACCATTACGCATGATGGAGCCCTGCTTTCCTAGAGATGGCTGAACACCTGCCTGCCGATGAGAAGTAGGGAATGCACTCCTTGTTTTCTTTGTTTGTGCGCGCAGCTTTTTCTTTACCTGTTAAACTGTCTTTACCTCAACCCACAAGTTTTCTCACTTTTACCCTTCTGACTCTCTCCCCCATCCCACTGTGGGGAGTGAGTGAGCAGCTGTGTGGTGCTTAGTTGCCAGCTGGGTTAAACCGCGACAGTAGGTTACCACACTCATTAGCTACCTGGAGCATACAGAAATAGAGTCCATTGAAGTCAACAGGAAGAGTTCTATGGAATTCTGTGGACTAAACATCCAGGCCTACCTAGGCAGGGCAACAGAGGCAGACTCTGTTCTGTTGGCACTAAGTCTTGCAGTCCATTAACTTCTAGTGGCAGCTGTGTCTACATATGTTTTCTCCATCGTGATCCCATATTCATATTAGTATGTAAAAATCTGTCTCACTACAGCAACAAAGGTTGTGCCCCATTCTGCTAAGCCTGTTATAAATATATACTGAATGACAAAATCTTCCCCAAATTGCTCAGTCCTAGGCTTGTTTCTGAATGCTGATCCCTTCTTTTGCTTCTTTGATGGCGGAGAGAGAGATATCACGTAGTAGGCAGAATTATCCCCTATGGAACATTTTGTTCTGTATGGTGGGAATCTAACTGTAATGCAGAACCAACAAAATGCCGAGTATTGGAAGCAGGGAAGGGAGGCTGCACATTATAGCTAGCTGCTTTTTATCTGTCATAGTTGCTGGAGGAGCCAGGCAATTAGAGTTGAGTTTAGGGTACAGTTTGAGGTACAGTTTTGTATTATACCTAATCCAGTGTAGCTGTAAGCCCTTGCTGAGGGCAGCAGCCCTGCTCTCCCCTTTCTCCCCATCTGCCCCAGCTGCAGGCTTTGCCCTTTCTCTTGCATTGGACTGAGCTGCACAGTCTCCTGACTGCACAGCAAATCAGTCCAAATCAGTGATCTGACTGAAGTTGGTGGGGGAAGGGCAGGGGCAAATGAAAAAAAAAAAACACTACCAAACTGCTGTTTGTATGACTTAGCTGCAGCCACGCAGTCGTTCGACTTCATGCAAGAGAAGTGGAAGCCTGTTGGCTGGCAGCAACCAGGAGAGCAGGATGGTGCAGACGCATTCCTTTCAGGAGCCACTCATAGCTACACCAGGTGGGGAAGAAAGTGAAAAAGCAGCCTTTTATTTATGTTATGGGAACAGCAGACACAGCCCTCACAGCCCTGACAATGCGTTACACAACCAGGTAGTTTAAAGAGAGCTTTAAAACCGCTCATGGCCCCAACCTTCATACAACAAGGGGAAATGCAGTCATTGAGAACTGTAGTCTCTTATTTCACTCTTGCTCACTCTCTGAGTCTGCAAGATCATGAGTCCCTTCGATTTCCATTGAATTCAGCGGAAGCTAATGACATGCATATTATTGGGACTTTAAAGCTTTAAAGCTTGCTCATATTATAAAATACTCTACTTGTAACCAAATATACTTTACTTAGCATTATCGGGAATTATGTAAATAAAACCCAAACCACTTGCCAGACAGTTTTTATACTGGGGAAATAAGAGTCTCAATTTAAAATGGCATTTTAAAATTTATGTCATTTAATAAAACAATAAATTTCCATTTTTCCAGTTTTGTCATTATTAAGCTTAAAGGCAGTTTCACGTGTGGCACCTACTTGCATTCAACTCATGGATTTATTACAATGAGCATCACTTTATATCCAAACATTCACATTTTCAAAGGAAAATAAATAGTTAATGGTTTCAGAATTATTATTCTTTTCCACACAATTCCATAAAAATTTCCCAATGAAAAAGCTAATAGACCAATGGTGAGACACTTACATATGCAAATATGTTTCCGTGAAAGAGTTAAAGTGCTTTATAATATAAATTTGCTTTCAGTGCCAATATAATTAGATTGTAACAAGCAAACCCCTGCAACATAACACAGTGAAAATTTGAAAATTTGATTCTGCCTGGCAAACAACCAAGTCCCTGCGTGTGCACAAACCTGACATTAATAAGCTACAAGAGATTACATGATTTAGAAAAGAAGCACTTGGTGTTACAAAATCAAATAATAGATCTCTAGGCTATAATTAGGAGAATTGGGATTCAACAATGAAGTCATAATAATGTAATTTAGCTGTAAGTAACAGAGCCATGGAGTCACATTAGGAGGTGTGATCACATCTTTCAGCAAAGCTCTGCTGTGTAGACTTATTGCTGTTCAGTTTAGTCTAGTACACAGCAACCTGTTGGCACAGAGCTCAGGCTGACTGCCTCTTGTTCTCTAGGGGCAGTATGGCAAAGTGCCACCCGTGCATTTTTATTTCAGTCTTGTGACTTTTAAGTCAAAACAATAAAATTATATATACTGAGTGCAGAGTTGCCTGTGAATATTTGTATAAATTACTGCACAGCGTGGGTTTAGGGGCCATTTAAGAACAAATATATTAAAAAAAAAAAGGCAAAATAAACTGCTGAAGCAGGGTGTTAGGTTTCTAGTAGGCTTGATGAACGTGTACTGTTCAGCTACTTTATTCATCTATTTCTGTTGTTAGGAAATGGCTCCAGATCTGCAACTTATTGTACCTGTAGTCCTGAGTCTCTTTTACTCGATTCTTTTACACTAGTGCGATATGGTTGTTTTGCCTGCTTAGCCCAGAATGCAGGTGGTGTACAGCCATTTGAAGTTGGTAACAAATGGTAGTGCAGGATGCAGCTCACCAGAGCTGCAGGCACAGCTCGCTCTCCCTCACCCAGCCACAAAACACAGCCCTGCAGCCCACCATGAGTGGAAGGTGGCCGTGACAGCTGGCCGGTTGGAAGGAGGCGTCAGGGGAACTTCAGGCAGGCAGCATGCAGCTACTCACGTTGGTGTTGACAGTACCTCAAACTCAACTCTACAATTTTTGTGAAAGTTACCGTCTGAGTTAAGCCATTACAGAGCAACACATCATACCAGCAGCCCCTCTCCTCCATCTGTGTATCGCCCAACTAAGGCCCTTTCTTTGGCCTAGTTTAAGCTTATTTCACAAATTTTGGCCACAACTGTTTCTTTGTCATTCACTTGTCATAGCTAATAAAACAGATATACCACATTAATTTGGTGAGTTCCTCCTTTAGGAGCTGGTGTCTAGTTAGAAGTGAAATGATAACTGTTAATTTATTAGCCGATTATTTTCTTCTCTCCCTGCACACTTCATGGTGCTTATGTTATAATCTTGGGGGCTGTCTCATAGAACCCTGTGTCTCATCCTGTCCTCCACAGGCCTTGAGCTAGCTCCCTGAGCTCACTCCACAGCACAAGCAGGGTAACCAACAGCCCTGAGCACGAGTTTGTGTCCAGACTCGAAATCCGATTTCCACTCACAAAAGACACATGCAAAGATTTAGTTGGTTGTCAGGTTCTGAGCTGTTTAAATCAACACTTTTGGCTTTGGGGCAAGAGGAGGGGGATTGATTTGTTTCTTTTTAATTTTGTAGCCTACTAGATAAATGGAGGAAACAGGCATCAACTTTGCATCCAGACTGTCAGAAAATTCAAACGTGTGGCTTAAAACTTTGAAATGGGGTGATTACTTCTTGTTATGGTTTCACAAGCTAGGGCCAGTGGTCCAACAGCATTCCCATCTTTTGGGGAAATCCAAAAGCTTCTGCTTCCACTCAGTCTTTTGTGTAACAAAAGCAACCACCTGTTGCTCCTGTTAGTTCCAGTTTCTTCCAATTACTGTTTATTTTATTAGTTCTTTATGGTTTTGCCATTTTTTTTTGTTTTGATGACACTTTGATTTGTTTCAAACTGCCCTTTATTTTAATTTTCTTTCCCAAGCATGTTGATTTATGGTTGTTTCTTCTATTTCTTTTATGCTTTAAATGATCTGTTTGTTTTATTTCCTTTATTATTTGCATAGCACACACTTTTCATGACCTTTTTGTTGCTGCAGCTGCTGCTGCTTCTGGACTGCTGGTGTTTTTCTCCTACTTATCAACCAGGAACCATAGAGTGAAAGTAAACCAAATCCCTGTGAAGACAAGCATCCAAACACTAAGTCTTTTCTGATATTTATTTTTTTTTATTATTCTGCAGTGTCCTAATGGTGTTGGGATTTCTCAAAGAGTAAAATCTAAAACGGTTTCCTTCTTTTTAAAGAAACATACTATAGGAAATCTGTATGTTCCTATCTAAAGATCACATCTGAACAACTTCCATTAGGCTGGTTTAATATTTTGGCAGCTCTTCCAGGAGCAAAAAGACATTTGTAATGGCAGTAACATGAAGAAAATTCTAAATTGTAGAGGTCTGTCTACAACTTTTAGTAGAGTCCTCATGGCTAGTGTAAAATACTGTATGGACATTTAAAAATGAATATACTTGCAGTTAGTGAAATGTCTCACAGGAAATGTCTACAGAACATTTATGCTTAATTATGGCTAATGACTGTGTGCTACCTGACAGGTGTGTTTGCATATTGCATACACATGGGGTGTTTGTGTGTGCGCCTGCCTATAGACTAACTATGTATATATATTTATTTTTATACACATGCACACATACATATTTATATAAAAATTATACTTCTGTCACCTGGTATATTATTATCATATCTGCATTGTTCTACTTAGCAAATATGAGGATCTATGTATAGGGCCTGTGTCTATTACACATTATGTTATTTAAATGAAGGTATTAACACTAGATGCATTTGTAATCTCTCCTTTCAGACCTAGTTTACTTTTATTCTGCAGAAGCTGATGCTACTTCAGAGTTTTCTTAGTGAAATTACTGATATCAGAATTATTCCCAAAATGGATTCTGTCGTTCACAGTAGAAAAAAACAACCTCCCTTCTTATAAAGCTCTTGTTACTGTTCTAACACCACCACCACCAAAATCTCAACATTATATTTCATTTGGTTCCTCATTTTATGGTGCTGTGTCACAAATTGACATTTTGCCAGGAAAACAGGAGTATATGTACCAAATCACCATCTTTTATTTGAATGCTAGGTGGTTTGCAAGGACCTATTGAATGAAGCCTGCATTAACAACATGCTTCCTGGATTCTCTCCCTTCCCCATTAAAAAGTTTCTTATTGTGCCTTCTGACATTGGTGTTTGCACCATTTTATGTGTTTATCTGTGTAATATAAAATGTATATATTTACACACACACACGCCTATGATGAGCCAAAACCAGAACAGCCTGTCTCAGCTTGTTTGCACATTATGCACATTCTAGGGAATGAAATTTGAATGCTGTTCAAAGAGAAAGCGTGTGAGTTAGTTAGCAGAAAGGCAAAAGAAAGGCATGTGCAACAGGTTACATGATTTTATATAACTTTTGGTGAAAAAAGAAGCACCTCATGTTAATACAGGAAATAAATATTTTAGAATATGTATGGTATAAACTGAATATTTTTCCTCACTGCTTCATGCATGTACTTCAGTACTGTACTTCAGTACAGTATATTGTTGTTTTCACCATAATCAATGCAATCTTTTTCTCACCTTCCCTAATATAATCCATCAACAAAAAAAAAAAAAAAAAGAAGAGAGAACATTTTTTTGTAGCCTTTCTTAGCTTTACTGCTCTCTTCATTTCCAGGGTTGGCATGGGAAGACTTTGAGGGCTTTGGAGACAGGTTACTCTAATGGACTTGTTTTGTTCCATGTGGCCATCCCCTTGAGGTAGTCTGGGCCAAACTAAAGTAATTTTTTGGAGAGGACTCTCTAGCTTACAGAGGGACCCTCACTGCTGTCAGAGATTCCCATCCATAGCTCATCTCAGACCACAGCCTCACTTTCCCAGCTAACAAGTCCTTGCCATGGGACTTACAAGGATCTTGAGGAAGAGGGCAAAGGGATTACACCTTGATGAGGGTGAGTGGGAAAGGGATGTAGTCCCTGGTTCTGTGGACAAGATGGCACATTTTTAACGTGATATACAGCAAAGGAGCTCAGACATCTACCTCTTTCCTGGTTCCCTTTCTTCTCTCTTCATAGGAGAAAAGCTAGCAGTGATGGTGGCATGACTTTAGGGTATATGGGAGGAGTTAGGATCTAACAGTGAGTTATGCCAGAGCTGTTAATTCTGCAGAAGTTCAGGGATCTCTTTTAGTATCCTCTAACATACACATGGAGTGAGTGGATCATACAATTCTTAAAAAAAAAAATAAAAAACCACTTTTTTCTATCTTTTGTATCATAAAAAGCCTGAGTCGAATTTCATTATTTTCCTTCTCTGGAGAGAATAAATGGGGAGGAACTCATACCAGGTAGATGTTGGTTACAGTCAGTGGGAAGAGTAAATGAATCCCTCTACAGAACAGCATCTCTGGGTTTGATCTCTGATGTCAGCTTAAATAAACTGAACATTAGAGATCTATGGGAAAATGTGTTTGAAGGTACTCAAATATTATAGAATTACAGGGCAAATATGCCTCAGGAACATCCACGGCTGTAGTTGTGTTAGAATTCACAGCCTTGTTATAATTTGCCTTATTTCATGCTTGTCTGAATACCAGTAGTTCAGTCTCCTATAAGACTTTATCCAAAAGTCAGAGTTCTGTATCTCTTGACTGGAATGACATTTAGAGCAGGACTTTATCACACTGATCACAGTTTGCTAGAATCATTTGTACTCCACTGCTTTTGTGGGAGTCCTTATTGTTAAACAGTTATGTGTTTTCTACCATTGCTAGTTGATTTTACTGGTATTATAGGTAGCATTGCTGCATCTTTAATCCTACTCCCATTTCAGAGCTAGCTGTTTCATTCAGATTCTGCTGCTGTGGCTTCTCTGTACCCTGAGGAGGATCCTGGCAGGCTCTTACAAGTGCAGCAAGGACTTCCAGCTCTTGGTGCCCTGGGGAGACGGAAGCTGTACCCAAGCATTACCAGCTAATGCTGCACAGGAAGAGGTCTGTGGGGTCAAAAAAAGCCTGCAGATTGGAAGTGTGAAACACAGGTTGGGTTGGGCACGCAGGAGAAGTTGGAAACAGGGTGAGTCTTGCATTCATGTCTCTGTAAAACTTCTGCTATCCTAAATTCTGTTCAGAAAACAGAAAAAATCAGGATGGAAGGAACCAGGGAACTCATTCCCATGTTATCATGTTTAGAGTTACAAGATCACTGGAGAGTAAATAGACATAACCTCTCCCTGAACTATCCTCCCTGCTCTCCAGGTTCCATGCTCCACTCCTACATGATTTTTTAAACTTTCTTTCTTCTCTGTTTCATTGTCCTAAAGGGGACATCATTATTACTGAATACCACGTGACTAACTTCTGGATGTTATTGCTTATATTACCTTTTTGTTCTTTATCGCCACCTTCCTGTAGAAAAGCAGAGTGTTCCTTTTGACTAGGATCATTTCCTTTTCCTCTTATTGTCCACATTCAATTTATCATCATCTAATTATGGCAGGGTTTCTGATGTCTCCTTATCTTTCAAGCGTCAAAGAGGTGGTATACAGTTGATTCTCACTAAATCATAGAAATATGAGTGTATACAAGGGAGGTTGTTTCCTTCATTCACTTTGCCTGGGGCATATACGTGTGTTGATGGGGCAGTGTGAAGGCTTGTTCAGACTTTATCAATCCCTGGTTTTGGAGCAAGCCAAGCAGAGCAATCCATCTTTTAAGAATATTAGTGTAATATGAAAGGGACATCTCAGTTGATGGTAATTGTACTGTTGCCCCATGGCACCTTCTATTTTTGCCCTTTGCATAGAGAAGCATTGTTTCTCAGCCCCATGCAAGTCAAGAGCCTGCTGATGTACAGGTTTTGTATGTCCAGAAAAAAAAATCTCCTCAGCCCCATTGAGCTAAAAAAAAAAAAAAATCATCTGAGTTAGGGAGCTTTTCCTATCCTCACTCAGTAAAATGAATGGCCAAACACTGGAGCTCTAACACAGGGAGAAGAGACTTTTTGTCATCTCTTGCCTATCTATCTCCAATTCACAGAAGCATTACAGTAAGACAATCCCACAATGTTAAAGAGAAAAAAAAAATGTTATGCAAAACTATGTCTTTTCAAGTAAATTTTTGGGTTTGGGTTTTTTTTTTTAAACTATAAATACTCATTTTCTACACCCAAAGAGGCCTAGACTTCTTTCAATTTAATCATCATTATCCCATTTCCCTAACTTATTGTTTGATTCTTGGGAGAATGGTTGTTTCAACTTTTTAAGTTGAAGGTCAAAAAAAGCAGGGAATTCAAGTGGACTCTTCAATAAAAGTAACACAAGTTTGGGAATGGGTCTCCTCCAGTTCCTCCCCTGCCCTCTAGATATTGCTGTAGTTTGGTACCAGTCATTTTTTTTTCCTACTTTTTTCAGCCACACACATGCACTCACCACACAAACATACACACTCATACACTCTCACAGATTATATGCAGCAATTAATACTTTTGAAGTGCCCAGAAGTGTGCCAGGCCTTTCACTAAATACACAGCATGGAGGATGCTGTATACATATAGCTCAGATTCTGAGCCCAAGGTCCTCACCCAAGTCTCCCTAAAAATGAGCTGAAAGACTTCTTTTGATAGCATCAATGTGGATCAGGCCCAATTACCTAAGGGAGCAACTCGTGGTCTTTTACGCCTCTGTCAGGCTGGGTACTTAAAAAAAAGATAAACACACCTATTGTAACACAATTATGCATTCCAAACTAAAGCTCCTAAACTGAGAGTATATCCTGCATGTGGAAAAGCCCTTTTGCAAAGCTCAGACTGTATTCACTGCTCTGCTTTTCTCTTTTTTTTTTTCAGAATAGTGCTTTAGAATACCACTAAAGCTGCCATATAGATAACTGAACTCCTATACCATTAGGCAAATTAATTTTACATACAGATTATTTAAATTTCATCTGTGATTAGTTCTACATACAAGCAATGATTTCACTATAGAATGTCATGTCTTTTTTAGAGAATTGCAGCATGATAAATAAATGAATAAAGACTTATAGCAGTGTATTTCACCACAAATGCTGGGAAGCATTCTTATCAGAAAACTTTGAAATCAATCACAATATTCCCTATGGTCTGCCTAGTCCGCATGAAAAATAACCAAAAACTGTAGTCATGATTTTTTTCAAAACATGAAATGCATTTTATGCAACAATGCCTCAGATGAGACACAAACTCAACAGAGCTTACAAATATTCAACATTAGCTCTCTTCATAGCCTTGCTTCAGCTAAGAGGCCTTATTGGTGATTGCAGCTGCATTGATATTTTGTAAACCCAGGTTTTATATTAAAATTCATGAAAGATATCTCACTTGCATAAATAAATCAAGGTGGCAAAAATAAAGTTTAAACATCCATACACTACGCCTATGATTTTGCCAAAATGACACACAGGATGACTACAAAATTTGCTGTAATACAGTAATAGAGAATAAAATTTGCCCTGATGTATTGCTGAAAAAGCTGTAAGTATGTATCCATGGATTTAGTAGCATATTAAACATTCATTGGCCTATAGTTTTAGCATTACTCAGCACCCACAAATCCTGCTGGATAGTGAGGTGACATATCTATCACAGTGAAAACAGGGCTCATGTCTCACGGCTAGCTGAAAGTGACATTAATGCCTGTTCCCACTGTAATAGATAGACCAGGCCATATAGGGAAGATGCTACAAGTCAGTTGCTCTGATTTAAGCTTATATATAACATTAATGACAGAAATTATCATACTGAACTTGGTGATCCTACAACAGGCATGGGGATTTAAGGATTAACACTNTTTTCACTGAAAAAATGTGCTTGGTGTCTATGGTTGGCTTTCTACTGCGCAGGGGGAGGAAAGAGAGAGAAGAAATGAAGAAATGTGGTAACTAGTACTACTACATTTCCCTCAGAATGGCAAAAAGATTTTGTGCTCTTCTGTAACCAGTTATAATATCTTATATTGCATTCAGTAGCCCATGCCTTAGGTCTTCATTACTGAACACATCTCACACTGATAAAAGCAAGATAATATTTATTTCTGAGTATCACCACTCACCGTGACCGCTGAAAAGTACTCTTCCTTTTTGTCAGTGTGTGCACCTACCCACCTTTTTTTGGGAGTATACATGTGTCTACAGAGGATTAGGACCCACTTAGTCTTCTATGCACAGGCAAGTGACTGCCGTGTACAGCTGTATGAAGAATTCAGTACAAATAGGTTTCGACGGTTGCTGCCCAGTTTTTGTGCATTCATGAATTATCTATGAACAGAGCCAAAATTATTATTAGGCTGCAGATCATTGTTTAAGACATCCAGACTGGGAATAAATAGATAAAACAGCTAACATACAACAGACTGACCAGTCTAATTTATGAATAGTCAGGAAGAAACTCACTTTCAAGGCCTAGCTGTGCTAGTCTCATTCATGGTGACAAATCCACTTTGCAGCTTATCTTCATTAATATCAGGAAAGCAAGTACTGATTGTAAATAGCCACACAGGAAATAAGCAAAATTAAAACCCAAAATCTCTAGATTTCTTATTAGTTTTATTATTAGCCTCAGAAGTCTGCTCAAGTGTTTCAATGTTTGCAAACAAAAACAAACAAAAAAAAATAGGGTTTGCCTTTGCACATGAATAAATATTCATAAGCATATTCTTTGTTATTCATGCACAGTGTGATTCCACTAACTTGTTTAGTTGATAACCTCATATGACGTAGCAGGTCATCACCTCCCAGAATGACTGCCTAGCTATTGTTTTTCTTCCTCCTGTATGCCAGCTCTTTTCCAATTCCTTCTCCAGTAGAGCTGCCTTGGTCGAAAAAGCCAGACTGTGTAAGCTGTAAGCCCATTGCTTGTATGTCCGCTTAACAAAGTGTTGGGAAAGGATTGTGTTATGGTGGGGGCTTGGGGTGGGAGTGAGGTGCTAGGGATTTTTGTTTCAGGGTTTTTGCTTCTGCTTTTCTAATAAGGACTTATCTGCAGTAGTTTGTAAAAAAAACCTGTTGAAATTTCAAAATTACAAACAGAGGTTAGTGGACAGGAAGAATACCATTTTTGTGCAGTTCAAAGCCATCCTGCAAGGACTGCTTGCTGTAGGCAGGCAGCTGTATGCATACTTTTCTATCAGCAGAACCATTCCATAGTGTACTCTGTAGTAGGACTGTGAAATGACTGTGAAAGTTTTTGAGATTTTTCTTCTATGCAAACATGCCACATTGCTTCTGTTAACTTGTCTACAAGTAGTAGACTGGTAGCTTTTAAGT